>VZDJ01000247.1:830367-895638 GCA_008694505.1 Cyanoderma ruficeps | reverse complement strand
CTTTTTTTCTGGTTTCTTGGGTCTCTCGCTACGGTGGCCATGGGTGCATTGCCTCTGAGGGGCTGTTTTTACCCAAGTGGCACCATGTTTGTCACTGGGGCTGGCTTGCTCCGGTGTCTAAATATGTGGTGGAGGCACGTGATAGCGGGAGCAAACATCCTTTGCTGGCTGCCAGTGTCGGGGCTGTTCCTTCTCCCGTAGGACTGGGGCTGAAGCCTCCCAGCTGCTGCACCCAAACGCTGCCTTGGGGCTCAGCCCAACCCTTCAGCTGCTTTGGGGTGAAGAATGGGATCTGTGGTCCCCACCCCAGCCTGCCTCCCGGGGCCCAAGGCAGGAGCTCTCCCTGCTGTCCCATTCCCATGGAGCTGCAGGAAAAGCACCACATCCCTCTGTGTTCCAAAAGGGGAAACAAAGGCACAGCTCCTTATTTCCAGGGGCAAATCAGACCCATGGGGGAGGATTTTCCTGCTGGATCCTGAACCTTTTAAAATCAACATTTTGAGGCCTTTTGGGGTGAAGGCTGTTGCCGTGGCAGAGATGGGGGGTCTTGCACACTGCTCCTGGCTCCCGTGGCACTTTGGGACGTGGGTGGACTCTGTGCAAGGAGCATCCCTGGCTGAGCAGGGCGGGTGGTGGGGAAGGTGCCCAGGTGTGCAGGAGGGCCCTTGGCAGCACGGAGCCAACAGGACCCGCAGGCTTTCACCGAAATGCCCGCGCTGGCACTCCCCACCTGCCCAGCCATCCTGGCTGTGCTCCCAGAGCAGGGAGGAGGGGGAAGGCAGCGTCACGGGCCAGGAAGCTGAGCCAAATCTCAGCCCAGTGATAATGTTGAACATTGATTTCTGTATTCCCCTTCCTCTGGCCTGGCAGGACTGTGGGGTGTGTGGAGCCAACAGCTCCTGCAGCTGGAGCCTCCATCATGGGGCATCCTGCATCCCTGTGTGTCCTGCATCCCAGCCAGCTCTGAGGCCCAGACCTGCCAGGGGGAACTTCAAGGCAGAAAGACCCTCCAAATAAAGGGTATTTTGGAGGAATGGAGGCACCATTTCTGAATCCAGGGGGGGTTTGGCTGTGGGCAGGCCTTTCTGGGTGCTCTGCTGTGTCGAGCACGTGTCAAACTGAGTCCCAAATCCCAGCCCTACCCTGGGCTCCAGATACCCCTGACACCCCAAACACCCCTGACCCCTCCCGGACACCCCCGTGCTGCTCCTGCGCCTGACACGGAGATGGGAGCAAGGCTGTGGGGAGTGCAGTGCCATCCCTGGGCTCCAAAGTGTCTCAGAAATGTGGGTTTCAGTTCACATTCCCAAATCCCTGGGGATGACACTCCAGCCCCAGCCTCCTGCAGAGAACGTGGGTCTCTCCAGCCTGGTGCATCCCAGACCTGCCAAGGTGCTGGTACAGGTGTCACCCTGCTGCTGCCCCATCATTCCACCAGCCGTGGAGGGGCCACGGCAGCATTGGCACCCCACAGCAGCCCGGCAGCACCATGAGCTAGCTGCAGCCTTGGAACTGGGAAGTCTGTCTCGAAACCAGTCCGACTAGAATAACTGGGAAGGCAACTGTGGTTTCTTTTCAGGAAAAAAGAGATCTCGAAAAAGAACTGAAACTGTTTTCATTTGGACAAAAATATTCCTAGACATTTTTCCACATTTTGCCAGCAAGAAAGAGCATTTGCTTTTCATTTTTCAGTGGAAACCCAGAAAAATGTAATTGAAAATGATGTTTTCCCTGAGAAAGAAGAAAAAGGCATTTACTGTTAAAAATCCATTTTTGTAAAAACAAAGCAACTTGGTGAAAGAAAACTCTCCCCAAACCAGGCCTAGCCTGTGCTGACACAGCTCCCCCTGAGCTCTCATCCTGCCGGATGCCGCACGCCAGGGCCGGCCGACGGCCACTGGTCATTCTGACCCCCTCCCGCCCGGAATGGCTGCGAGCTGGGAATGGCCCGGAGCCAGGACAGGCCTGACAGCGGGAGTGGGACACAGCAGGACACCCCCACCACGTCCCACCACGTCCCCACAGCCCGCCTGCATTTTGGAGCGGGGTGTGAAGCAAACATGAGACGACCTCAAACACTCAGTCCCATGGTGCTTTTTGGAATAGTGATAATTAAATTCAGACTTTTTTCCTTTCAAAATGCCCTGGAAAAATCCAATCACTTTGCAAATCAAAATAAGCATTTCCAATTAATCCTCTAACTTGAACCACATGGCTTTTAGGGAACGCGGTTGCACTCTGCTGAGACGCTATTTTTAAACCGGTGACGGCTCCGGCGATGTTCCGAGCGTGCTGCAGACAGGCACGGCACGGCCCAGGCTGCCGGGGGCTGCCGGAGGGATCTCGGGGGCACTTTGTTTCCCTCCGTGTCCCCCAGGCGTGCAGGCAGTGCCCCCTGGCAAGCGCAAGGGCAGGTGATAACTCTCACTGAACACCTGGTGGCTGCAAGGACACAAGCTTGAGGCTTCCTGAATTCAGCTTTCCTCCTCCAGCGGTGGTGGCCGCTGTTGCAGAGGAGACAGACAGCCACAACCTCTTGCCCCCTCCAGCCAAGGGGTCCAAGCAGCAGCACTCCCAAATTCCTCCCCTGGCGGCTGAGGCAGCACAAACTCATCACAGGCTGGCTGTGCACTGGGGCTATGCCAGGGGCAGGGGTGCTTGGGGGGTGTTAGGACAGTGTCCATGTCACAGATGGAGCATGAGGACATTAGAGCACCCCCCCAACTCCCTCCCGAATTACTGCAGACTCTGCCGGTGGGGAAAAGCCTCACTTGCAAGGCCACTATGCCTGGCACCACTCCCAGTCGTGCTGGTGGAAGGAACTGGTGGCATACTGGGTCACCTTCCCCTCTGATGCCTCTTTTGCCCCTGTGGGGAGGAGTCTTGAGCCCGTGGTGAGCAAAGGCACCCAGGTGAGGGATGGGGCCAGCTCAAGCCTCCCGGCCCCTGTCCCTGCTCCACTCCAGCAGTGGCATTTCTAGGCCGCCTCCATGGCGGTGCCAAGGCAGTGCTGAGCAGTGCCAGCTGCCACCCGCCGGGCCTAGGGGGTTATTTTTAGCCCTGGCTGGGGATTTGGGTGCTAAGCAGCCGGCACCTCACAAGCTGATTTGAGCACTAAGCTGAAAAGCTGGGGATGTGGCCAAGGCAGGCACGGATCCGGCCCTGGCCCCCACCTGCCCCTCTTGCTGGGAAAAGGGGAATAAGCTCTCTGGGGAGGGGGTGATGGGTAAGCCTGAGGTGCTGTGGGGTGGTACTCCCATCCTGCTGCCTGTGCCTGTCACCCCCCAAAAGCCAGGGGTGCCAGGGGCAGCGACATGGGGGGAATGGGGCTGTTGGATCCCCTCCAGTCTGCGGGGACTGGCCCTGGGAAATGCCGCCGTGGGCTGGGCCAGGCGGGAGCAGGCCCCAGCCAAAGTCAACTCAGCCACCGACATTCCCAGGCTCCATGTGCTGACGGATGCCCCAGTGCCCGGGGCCTGGGCAAATGGGGTGCTATTCATCCCCCCAAATCCTCCTTTTCCTCACACGTGTACTCCTGCACGTGTTTTTCCTCTGGGACTGTTTTGGGAGCAGCCAGGAGTCTGCAGCATCCCCTTTCCTCAGGGGCTGAGGCTGTGCCGGGGCCAAGGCTGGGTTTGGCAGCGCTTTGGGCATGGAGCCAGCACCTGGAGCTGGGGCCATGGATGTACTTAGAGCCCAGTTCATCCCACTGTGGGGATACTGTGGATCACCCACATCATCCGTGAAGGGAAAAATTAGGGTGCTGAGGTGCTCTGGGAGCTGTGGCAAAGGAGGGACAGCAGGGCGAGACACTGAAGTGCTGAGAGTACCCTTGGCCTCAGCCCAAAACTTCTCATGGTGTCCCCTAACCAGCTCCTTGTCACCTTCATCACCTCCTGCTCATTCCTTGTCCCCCATGCTGGGGTCCCCAGCAGCCAGGCTGCTGCTTGGGAAGGAGCCATTCCCCTGGGGACACCCAGCATGGTGACATGCTGTAGGTGGCTCATCACAGCGGGTGAATGGCAGAAGGCTTGACCTTGGCCTGTCCCCCCATCGCCCCTTGCCACCTCCAGGGTGGTGCCCACTTCTTGCAGAGCCCGCAGCCTCCCCGGCGTGCCAGCTGGCTACCAGCCCTGCCTGGCACTGGGGCCTGCCCGCTCCTGCCCGCACATGCCGGCGGCAGAGCAGGGCCCAGCCCCGGTGCTCAGCACCTGTGCCAAGGAGCACAGCCTGGCCCTGCCAACACCGAGTCTGGCCCCACACGTCACATTTTGCTCTCGCACCGATGATGGGTTCACTGCCCACAGTGGGGCTCGCAGCACCCAGCACCCGCCACGCCTGGGGATGGGCAGCATGGATCCCGCCACCTCCGCTCCCCCTCCCGAGGGAGCTGCAGCATCTCCGGCTGCGCCCGGGCTGGTGGGTGTTTGGCAGACGGGCGCGGAGGCGGCTCTCGGCACTGTACCTGTGCCAAGCAGGCGGCTCCGAAATGCTGCTGGTGCCAGCGGGGCACGGCTTGACCCCAGTGGTGGCCAGGGCTCCCGGGGGAGCTGCTAAGGGGTGGGAGTGGGGACCAGCCCCAGCCCTGGGGGAGAAGGGCCCTTCCCTGGTTCTGCCCGGCAGGGTTAGGGCTGTTGTGCGGGAGGAAGGAGGCAGCTGAGTGCAGCGTCCGGCCCTGCCGTGTGGGCTTCCCAAGCTGCTCGCCGTTCATTTCAGAGCTTATTAAGAGCTGGGCTTTGTCAATAAGGCACCATATAAAGCACATTGTTGTCTCTTAGCAACCTTAACTAGTTTAAGAAGAATTTTATTTAGGTTTTTTTTTTTTTGAATATAGAAGAAATGCACCAGGAAACGGCTGCGCCAGCCGGGTTCATCCGGGAGCACCCGCTCTTCCCGCACGAGTCAGCGGCACAGCACAATGGCTTGGCCCCAGCTCCAGTCCCAGCTCTCAGCAAGAAGTGCCTGCTCCCAGTTACAAAATGGGAGGGCAGCGAGCACTGGGAGGCTGCTTGGGGGAAGGACACAGATCCAGGGATGGCAATGCTGGTGATGGGGAGATCACCAGGCTCTGCCAGACCAAATCTGGGCAGCCTGCAGGAAGGTGGGAAGAGTGTGGAGTGACCTTGTACCTGGTATGAGAACAGGAGGGAGCCTTGGCCATGCCCCATTATTCCCTGTGTCCCCAGCCCTGGCCCTGCACAGGAGCTGATGGGGTGCCATGGCCAAGGCACCAGGCAAGTGGTGGCAGAACCACAGGTCCTCCACTCCTGCCCAAGTGGGACCAGAATGGATGGAGACAGGGCTCCCGCCACATCCCTGCCTGGGTTGGACTGGGATAACTGGGCCCCAGCCTCTCACTCTGCATGGTGCTGGAGCTGGTTAATGGCAAACGGTGCCTGGGAGCATTAACCCAAGCAGGGGGGTGGGAAGGGGGGGGGTACAAACAGGCGCTGAGGGTGAATCTGCAACCACAGGAAGTCAGTTATTAATTCAAGGGAGACGTTTTGCCCCTTGATTTACTGTCATTGGGCTTTTATGTAACGGCAGGGCAAGGGTGGGCGATGCTGTGGGGACGGGATAGATGAGGCAGGGTGCAGCCCAGCATCCCCCCAGTGCTCCCTTCTGCTGCTTCCTGAGCCCCCGTCATGTGAAAGGAGAAGGGGAGCCGGGTGGGACCCCACTGGCTCAGTGTGCCACCGTGTGTCTGGGGAACATGGAGGACCCCGAGAGAATCCTGTGCCTTCCCCATGGGACTTCCTCCTCCCTGCCCCCCCTCCAATTCTCAGTGTGGGCCCTGGCAGGCTGTTGACATGGCTGGGGCCTCATGTCCTCATGTCACCTCCTGGGTCGGGGGACAGGAGCTGGCAGAGCAGCTGCCGCCTGCATGGTGCTGGTGTGCAAACATGGGGGTGTTTTTGCATTGATGCACTTGCACATGTGGATGGAGGTGCACGTGTAACCATGTGGGCATGTGAACATGCCTGTGCTTGTGCAGATGAGTGCACACATAAGTGTGCTTGCACGCGTGTTTAGATGTGTTTGCACACGGGTGCATCCCCTCAGCACACACCATGGGCACCACCATGCACACACTGCAGAACATGCGTGCACACGCAGGAGGGACAGGAGACACGAGGGGTGTGGGACCAACAGCAGCCCTGTGGCAACACTGAATGTCAGGGGACACAGCAACCCTGTGGCAGAGGACACGTGGCGTGTCAGAACCCCACGGCAGCTCTGTGGTGGGGGGACACGTGGGGTTCCAGGGGACACAGCAGTCCTTGGTGCCGGCTGGCAGGTGGCCCAGGCGGGAGAGGGCTGGGGGATGCAACACACCCCTGCCTTCAATTGGCTGAGCGATAAATAAATAAAAGGGAATTAAATAAATAGAGGCGAGTCGGTTTATATAATCGCTGGTACAGTTTGTCCTGAACCTCTGCACGGATTAGAAAGCTGGCACTGGCCGTGGGTCATTAGCAGCTGGGCTGAGCCCCCCCAGCGCGACTGCCCTGGACCCAGCCCCCACCAGCGGCCCCCAGCCTTGCCCCCTATTTACCTACCCGGGTACTTTTTAACGAGAAACCTTGGGAAGGGCTGTACATGTGTGTGCACGGGTGTGCGAGTGCTTGCAGGGATGTGTGTGCATGTGTGAGCTCTGTAAACATGCACAGGAGGACACACAGCTGTGTGTGGACACCTGCCTGTGCCCAAGTGTGCCAGAGCAGGTTGCTGTGTGTGCAAGGGGCTCTGTGTGTGCGTGTGCTTGTGTCCATTGTGTGTGCATGTGTGTGGGGGTGTGCACAGGAGTGTGTGCATGCACATGTATTTTCACGTTTGTGTGCGTGGGGGCCAGCACACACATGTGCCTCTGCACGTGGTGTGCATGTGCAGACGTGTGTGTGTGGTGGGAGGGCACCTCACACCTCTGAGCACAAGCACGTGTGGTTTTTCCCCCTCTGCTCAGGAAAGCACCTTCCTCCCACCACTCCAGTTTCTTCCTGTATGCTGGGGTGTTCCTGCAAAACCATTTGGTTTCTTCCCGGCCTTTTGGAGCAGCGTTTGGGACGTGCATTTGTTGGGGTGTGCGGGGGGCCCCCTCAAAAGGTGAGGCACCCAGGGCAGGAGGCGTCAGAGTGCCACAGGACACACTGGGTACCAGCTGGCCAGGGTGCTCATTCCCCCCGCCCCTCCCCAAACACGCCCACACCAACCCCCCCCCGAGCCCACCGTCACTCGCAAACCTCGACTCCTCTCCTCAGCCGCCCCAAATTGCTCCGGGCGGGCCACGGCAGAGTGTCCCACGCCGGGGATGGCCAGCGGAACCCCCGGTGTCCCCGGGCTCATCCCGGACTGTCCCCGCAGTGCCCCGCGGGATGCCCCGAGCCCCGCAGGACGCGGCTGCGCTGCCTCCAGGTGCCGAGGCTGAGTATGCCCGTGACGTGTCTGTGCCTGTGCCCGTGTCTGCTGCTGCCGGTGCCAGTGCCCCTGTCGGTGCCGGTGCCAGTGCTCGTTCCACTGTCCGTGCCCGTTCCCGTGCCCGTTCCCGTGCCCGTTCCCATGCCCGTTCCCGTGCCGGTGTCCATTGCCGCGATGGTGCCCGTGCCCGTGCCCGTGCCCGCGCCGTCGCCGGGGCCCGTTCCCGTGCGCGCTCTTCTGCTGCCATCTAGTGCCCACGCACGGGTCCCCGCAGGGCGCCATTAGCTCGTGGCCTTCCGCGCCTGGGCGGTGCCTCGGCTCGGTCTGCCCTGGAGGTGCCACCTGTACCTTGGGGACACCTTGGTGCTCTCTCTGGGAGGTACCGATGGGCTGGGCCCTATGGCTTTGGATCCTGAGGTGGTGGTGGGCCCGTGGCTCTGGGGGGATGCTGAACAGCATTCCCCCTGGAAACTGGGAGAGACCCAGCAGAACCACAGTGCCCGGGAAGAGGTCAGTGGCACGGGTTGCTGTGATGGCACTTGGATGTCTTGCCACACCCTTCCACCCAGCCACCCCCATCTCACCGGGCACAGGCTGTGGTGGAGGGGTGCAGGATCCTGTTTTTACCCACCAGTGTCCATCCTGGTGCTCTTTGTCCCTGGAAGGGACAGTGCCATGGAGGGGCCGTGAGTGGCAGAACCCCAGGCTGCACCAGCCACCTCATTGCCGCTGCAGCTGTGAATGCCCGACCTGCAGATCCCACCGCAGCCGTCCCCGACGGAGCCATTCTATGCAGGATGATGGAGAGCAGCTTTCCTGCCTCTCATCGCCAGTTCCCTGAGATGGATGGACGGCCTCGCCCTGCGCTCGATACCTGCTGACTCAGGGACTCGTGCGCCAGCATTGACGGATCAACCTCTGCATCGCTGCCGGGGCTCAGCAGTAAATCGGCTGCGCCGGAGCCAACCGAGCCCACGGAAAAGTCGTGTGCGGATGCTGGCCCTGCCCAGCAAGGAGGGGGTGATCGATGGGGTGTCAGCAGAGATTCAGGCTCCTTGGGGCTTTGCTCAGGGACGTCTCAGCAGGAGATGCCGCAGAGGTATTTTTAGCCACGTAATTCATAGCTACCTCCAGCCTGATTAATTTTTCTCTCCCTTGGTCAATCCATCACACATTCTTCCCCAGTGGACGGATGCGTGCCGGGAACTGGGCATGCTGGGAGGGGTTGAGGCAAAACCTGGACACTGGGTCCATTTCAGAAAGCGTCATGTGATTCTGTTTTCCACAGAGTAAAACAAAACACCTGTATGAGGGACCCCAAATGCTGAGAAAACCCCTGTCTCAGGTGCCCCCCAGCAGGCCAGGGTGGATGCAGTGGTGAGCCCCTGTGAAGCAAAATTGATTCTGGGACTGTGCTGACCTGGACCACCTCCTGGGGTGCTCCAACCTTTCCCAAGGCACTTTCCCAGCCACAGATGCCAAAATGGGAGCCAGGGAGAGGCTGCAATATCTCACATCTGTTGTCTCTGGTGAAAGCATTTCCACTCAGGCCTGATTCAGCAATTTTTTTTCCCAGTTGCTGCTATTTTCCCAGTTGCTGCTGTTTTCCCAATTGCTGCTGCACCCAGGATGAGGACACACACGGGCTGCCAGCATCTCCCAGGGGTGCAGGCACAGAAGGTAGATCAGGCAGCTGATGTGCTTGTCCCCTCACTGGAAAATGTGAGCTTATGGAGCTCAAAGGACAGGTCTGATTTGGGCTTTAGGCTCCCATTTGGGCTTGCACGCACCCCCCTTCTGGACCCTCACAAACTCCACGGCACCATCTGCCCGGGTGGGACGCGGCATTCGTGGGTGCACTGCAGGGCACGCAGCAGTGGGGTCACCCTGACACCCCACAGAGGCCCTGGGCTCCTGCCAGTCCCTCTTCCGGCCGGCCGAGCGTCACCCTCCGCCCCCGTGTCCTGGCGCGACCCAGCCTCCCTGCGCCAGCGCCTGGGCCCGAGGCGGCGCGGGGCTGCGGGGGCTGCCTCAAAGGCCCAATTTTCTTGCTGTGAAGCGCCGGCTCTGTTCGGCGTCAGGCAGGGCAATGGGATGCTGGGGCAGCGTGGGTGCTCCCGAGGGAAGGGGCACTGCTCTCCCGCTGGGCACAGGCACTGCCAGTGCCCCCCACCTCCAGCTCTTTGATTCTGGCCCAGCCTCTTGCCCTGGAAACTGCAGCTGCCCACGGCAGGGTTGTGCAGGGCAGGATCTGATCTCCTCTCCCTGTGCTCTGTGCCTGAGGCACAGCAGAGCTGGCATGATGCCAGACAGCATCCCTGCATGAGGAGGGGGACCCCCCAGTGTCCCCAGGGTTTGGCTCTGACTGGGTTTTCAGGGTTCCCTTGCAAGCCTCAGTGGTAGCAGTCGCAGTGGTTCGTACTTCCTAGCAGGAATCTGCTCAGCCTGTCTGCTTCCCAGTTATCCTGTCCTGGGAGAGCTGTGGGGTCCCTTGCAAAGGGTGATGGGTTCTTGGGAGCTTGGAGACTGCATCCCCTGGCTCAAGATTTGCTGTAAAGCTGCAGAGAGGTTCCTCTGCTTCCCAAAACCAGTCTGGGGTTGTACCCAAAGCAGTCGTAAATCCAGTTTAAGGCAATTCACAGTCCCTGCCTTGGGCCAGTGCAGGTGCTGGGGGATGGACAGACAGACAGACACCCAGGCCCCCTCGCTGGAGCCGTCTCAAGGACAGGAGGTGAAGGCATTGGATGGGGCTGGCAGAGATGGGATGGGGCTCACACCAGCAGAGACCTTCACTGCTAAACAGGGAGATGTTTCTTGCCAGCAACAAAGATTTCTCCAAAAACATGTGAGTAAAGCACCTGGAGTGAGCTGGGGCAAGGACACTCAGGTTGGGACCCAGGGCAAGGCTGGGATCAGTGGGAAGCAATAGAAATCCAAACCCCTGAAACAGCAGGATGACCACTGAGCACGTGTGGATCAGTGGGTTCCACCCCAACCCTCCCTCCCTGCCTTGGTCCCAGCCAGGCCATGGCACAACCTTCCTGTCCTTGGCCCCAAGTCCCTCTTTTGCCCACGATCACTTCCTCCCTCCAAAATCAAACAGCCAAGAGCTGCCCTACACCCCTGACGTGGCTGCCCTCACTCACCATCCACCAGGTCTTGGCTCTCACGTCGTAGCAGAGCTGCCACCTCACTGAGCCCCCGGCCGCCGGTGCCACTGCCGTGCCTGCCGCCTCCATCCCCACCAGCTACTCCGGGAGGTGGCTGGCACACTGCCCTGCTCCCAGTGCCATCACGGATCCTTTTTCCCCTCTAAAAGCACCCAGGGCAGCTCCCAGCCCTGGGGAAAAGCAGCTGGATGGAGGCGAGGAATACTTCCAGTCCGGGAGTTCCTGGGCTGCCCCCGGGGAGGCGGGTCGGCTCCGGGTGGGCTGGTGTGTGATCACTGCCGCGCAGAGGCTGTGCTAGTGGCTGGACATGCCAGAGGGACAGCACCCACGTCAGCGGGACAGAGGGACTCTGGTGGGTGGGACAGCAAAGGGATGTGTTGGGTTTCGATGGTTTGGGAGTCGCTTTGGCTTTGTCTGCCCAGGGAAAGGGCTGCTGCAGGTACCACCTACAGCCCGCCAGCCTCTGCTCCAGGGACCCTGACATGTGCCTGTGTGAGTGATGGGCTCCCATGTCACTTGTTACAGAGCTGTCCTGTGTCCCCCAACACACATGTGCTCAGATGGGGGAACCCTCCTTCTCCTNCTCCTTCTCCTTCTCCTTCTCCATCTTTCTCCCCTCTGGCTCTGTAGAAACTCAGGGATGAAAAGGGGCTGTGTGGGAGTCTCACTTGAGGATCTGGGGGAGCCGGACACCAGCAGACCTGTGGGGGCTGATCTCTGCTCCCAGTGTTGGGGCAGGATCTGGTCACTGGGGATTCCTGGCCCTGTCACCCTGGTCCCAGTGTGACCTGGCCCAAGTAGGTTGGAGGTGCCCCAGGGGGTGACATCCTTCTGGCCCCACTGTTTCCACGTGCACTGTGGGGTTCCCCAAAGGAACCCCAGTGGGGATCACATCTGTCCCCTTCCCTCTGAGACTGCTCCCTGCTCCCCATTAAGGGATGAGCCATCCTTGGATTTTGGGCTTTGCCACAGGGAATTCTGACCCCAGTGAGTGGCCAGTGCTCTCAGTTGTCCATGTCACCATGTCCATTGATCATCTGTTCTCCTGGGAGTTGTGATTTGGAGTTTGGGGGTCGTGGGCTGACCACCCCCATTTGTGGCTGAACAGCCAGCTCTGGCTTTGTTATTCTCAGGGACAATCAGATCCTTCCCAGTGCTGCCTACTGGGACAAACTGGTCCCTGCTGAGTGCCCTGCCTTCCCCCTATGCCCCCTGTTCCCTCTGTGCCCCCTGCCCTCCTGCCTGCTGCTTGCAGACTTTCCAATCCCAGGGTTTTGCTGCAGGGATTGAGAAAGTTTTTGAGGAGGTTTGGGGTTTCTTTTTGGCTTTTAAGGCCCAGGAGTCACAGGAGAAGCTGAGTTTATGCTGAGCTAGAGATTTGATGACATTTGGGGATATTCAGACAAGAAGCTTCTGGGGATGGAGCCATCCTGCTGCCTGGGGCCCAGGGGGGTTGGGCACCACCACAGACGCAGTGCCAAAGGATTTTGGGATGGGTGAGATGGCTGTGTGGGAAGGGAAGCAGCACGAGGGGCAGGTTGCAGGAATTCAGCCCCTGGAAGTAATTAATTTCAAGGCATGGAGATTTACTTCCTGATTTACTTTTTTTCCTAAATACTATTTTTTAATCCTTATTTTTGATCAAAAGCTAGGCCTTTTCTTAGGAAAAGAACTGTAGAGCTTCTCATGAATACTTTCCTTTCCAAAGACTTTTTTCATCCAAACAAGGGTTTGGGGCAGAAAATAAACCCAAAGTTGAGCCATGTTTGCAGCTCAGAGCTGGGTACAAAGGCACAAGGGTGGCATTGGGCAGCAGTGGATGCTGGGGGGAGAGGTCGGACAGATTGAGCTAAATGAGGAAAATCTTCCTGTTTGGAATCTTCCAGAATTGCTGTTTGGCTTGGAAAAGGTGGCTTAAAAGCGGTGTGTGTGACAATGTGAGCGTGTGTGTGTGCACTGATGTGTGTACACAAGCAGGCAAGTGTGTGTGTGACACGACTGTGTGTGAGACACGAGTGTGTGTGTGACACGAGTGCGTGTGTGACACGACTGTGTGTGTGACACGAGTGTGTGTGAGACACGAGTGTGTGTGTGACACGAGTGCGTGTGCGACACGAGTGTGTGTGTGACACGAGTGTGTGTGTGACACGACTGTGTGTGTGACACGAGTGTGTGTGTGACAGGAGTGTGTGTGAGACACGAGTGTGTGTGTGACACGACTGTGTGTGTGACACGAGTGCGTGTGTCTGTGTCACATGTGTGCCAGCACACGCGGACAATGCGCTGACGGTGACTGGAGCAGACATGTCCTGCTAGAGGCAGCTCTGCTGCCCCAGGGCTGTGGCGCTGGCAGAAGCAGGGAGGAGATGCCATGAGACAGCACCCAAAAATACATTGAGAGGCCTTGGTGGGGTTGGGAATAGCCTCTGGCATGTCCCCGGCTGTGGGGAAGGGCCATAGGATGTCTAGGTGGACCCTGAACCTCCTGCCAGGATGGTGGCTGTGAGGGTGGGTGCTGTGGAAATGCCATTTGCCAGAGCTTGGGGTGCCACACAGTCCTGGTCCATCACCAGGGGCATCACTCAGACCTCATGTGAGTCTGGAAGTGCTTTGACAGGCAATGGGGGGCAGAAGAGGGTGAGAGCCCTCCAGAGTGAGGGGTGGGAGGGAGTGCTGACACCCACCCTGGCATGGCTCACTCTGCCCTTCCTGGGGCAGGGCTGTTGGGAAGCAGAGAGCCATGAGAATGGATGTGGTGGGGAAGAGGCTGGGGCTGAGCCAGCTGCTCCAGCCTGAGGACCTGGGGTCCTGCCTTGGCATCTCAGCCCTGCCCAGGGTGATCCTGCCTCCTCCGACTTATCACTGGTGCAAAGCCCAGCTCTCTATGCCTCAGTTTCCCTGTCAGGAAGGGCTCTGCCCACTGTGCCAGTTCCTGGGGCATCCCCACAGAATCCCCCAGCGCCTTATCCCTGGAGAAGGGAGGGAGATGGCAGCCTGGCTCCATGGGCCTCCCTGAACCCTGCCTGGGCTGCCACCCCACGAGGCTCTGTGTGCACGTGTGTGGGGGACAGGGGGTGTGCAGGTGTGTGAGGGATGTCCAGCTTCCACATCTCTGGCCACCAGTGGCTCCAGTACTGTGCCATCAAGGGGCTGACCCACCCCAGGCCTGGGAGGGTCAGGCCCTGCTGCTCTTTTGGGACCACTCATTTAGTGATGAGGGGCCAGTGTGCAGGGTCAGGCCAGTGTACACTCACTCGCACAGGTACCCTTGTGTGCACATCTTCCCTTGCTGTTCTGTGCCTCAGTTTCCCTTGGGATCTTTTTTTCCCCCGGTGCTCCTGATGCCACTTTCTGCTGGTCCCTGCCAGATGCAATGATGCAATGATGCCATAGGACACCTTTGCTTGCCCCACAGAGCCACGAGGATCAGCAGGATGGGCATGTGAGCCTGTCACCTGGCTCCATGGCAAGAGGAGGCAGATGGGGGACAGGATGGAACCCCCGTCTGAGCTCATGTCCCCAGTGATGGACGTGGAGGTCTCTGCTTTACTCTCATGTGGGACCCCTCACATGAGGGTCAGAATCTGGAGTTGGGTGTTGGTCCCTGTCTGGGACCGTGGCAGCTTCTGCAGCCCCTGAGCTGGGATCACTGCCAGATCTGAGCTTTTTTTTGGGATGTCACATTTGGTGGCCTGGAGGAGAGAGGAGACAACAATGGGGGGTGACAATGACAGTGTGCCCCCACCTGCTCAGACCCATCTCTGAACATGCACAGCGTGGCTTGGGGAGGCCATGCCTGGAGGGGGTGAGGTAAATTCTGCACCCCAAAACCACCCCTTCCTTAAGGCTGTGCCGGCAGGACACAGCTCCCCCCGCACGCCAGCTGTACAAGCCAGACGACCCCACCCTCCCAGGGAAAGGAGGGCACGACAGCCCCCCCGAGGCTGTACGAGCCAGACAGACCCCACCCCCCGGACAGCACAGCGGCCCTCTTTGGGCAGGGCCCTCCGCCCCTTCCCGCGGGCGATGCGGGTGTGAGAGCCCGGGCACCGGCCCCGCCGGGACCCCAGACCCGCCTCGCCCCCGGCGCCGGGGAGGGCTCGGGGGGCGGCGCCGCGCGGGCGGGGGCGGGGGTGACGTCAGGCGCTGTCCGCGGTGCTGAGGGAAGATGGCGGCGCGCTAGAGCCGGGCGGCGGCCAGGGCCCCCCGCGCCCCCCGCGCCCCCCGGCACCCACACCGCCACCATGTCGCTGCTCTGCGTCGGAGGTACCGGGGCACAGGGCACGGGCCGGGCGGGGGGCGCGTCCCGCAGCCCCTCTGCTCGGGGCGGAGAGGGGGGAGCGCGGGGCCGGCGGGGCTGAGGGGAGTGCGGGCAGAAGCGGGGCGGTAAGGGGGGGTCCGTGGGAACGGCTCCATTCACAAGCACCCGGCGCGTGGATTTATGAATGAACCGGCGGGGGCGCGCTCGCGGCGCGGGAGCCGGGAGTGGGGGAGGGACGGGGGTGTGGGCGCGCCCTGCCCGCACTGGGATGCCCCCGGAACCCCCCGGGATCCCCCCGGAACCCCCCGGGATCCCCCCGAACCCTGTCCCTGACCCCAAACCTCCGCCGGGAGGGACGGGGCTCCCTCCGCGCCTCCCCCCGCCCCATGGGGACGGCAGGGGACTCCCCCGTAACCCTCCCTGGCTCTCCCATCGCGCCTCCCCCGCCGCCGTGGGAAGGGGGCTCCCCCCGTGACAATTCCCGGGCTTCCCACATAATCTTACACCGCCGTGGGGAGGGAGCTTCCCACATAACTTCCCACTGTCGGGGAGGGAGGGGGCTCCCCTGTGAAGCCCCCTCGGGATCCCTCCGTAGCCCTCCCCGGCCGTGGGGAGATGGCTCCCCCCTCCCGCTTCTGGCTATCCCTCTCCAGCTTCCCGCCCCTTCGGAGCCCCCTTCTTCCCACCCTGCTCCCCCCGCGTCTCTTCCCACCCCCCCTCAAGCACAGACCTCCACATGCTCACCCCGAAACACCCCTGCCCATACACCCCCACCATTGAATCTCTCCCCTTATACCCCCTTACCCAACACCCAGGACCCCACCCCTCATGCCTATCCTCAGGCACCCCCACCCTGCAGACACAGCCCTCTGCATTCCCAAACACCTCCTCATCAAAACCACCCCATATATGCCCCCAATACCCCACATCTATCCCCAACCTCGTAATTACACCCTCAAGCACCCCCAACCCCTAAAATCCCTCCACTCCCAAACATCATCCATCCCCATCCATGTATCTCTGCATTCTCACTCCCCCAAACAGATCCCATGCACCCCAAATCCCACACTCTCACCACTTCCCTCTGTGAACCCCTAAATACCCCTCTCAAATTACAGCCCAAGCCCCAGCCCCACCTCCTGCAGCCCCTTATGCCTCTGTAGATGTGGCCCCACTTGGACATGGTGGGAGTCAGAGCAGCTGGGGGCGTCAGGGTAGGAGCTTGGGGTATGCCCAGTTAGGGGGTCTGGTGCTGGTGACCCGATACTGGGATGAACTGGGGAGGGTGCACAGACAGGGGACCCCTGCACCCAGCACACTGAGCCCTGCCCAGCTTGGTGCACAGATGAGTCCTGCAGGCTTGGCCTCAGCCTCACTGGTCAGTCTGGATTGAATGCTCAGTAAGGGGGGGACAGAAGTCGGGAGGGAGTCCCTTTACCCCTTTCTCAAGGCCCTATAACAATCTGATGGGGATGGGGTAGCACTCATGTGTCTTGGGGTCATAGGATGGAGGTGGCAGAGTGACAGGTGGGACAAGGTGGGGCATAGAGTGTCTGCGATTCCCCCACTCCAGGCGAAATCTGGAGGAAAATGGGGGCTCTCCCAGTGCTGCCTGAGTTCATCAGGATGGGGGCTGTGCCCCCTTCCACCCCCTGACATGTCCTTGTCCTTTAGATGCTGTCACAGCCCCCTGTCTCGTGGAATGCCACAGCTGGCATGCCCTTGTGTGCCCCTCAGCCAGCCCAGATTTCGGGTACTGTCCTCTGGCAGGGGGGGTGCCTCTTTACTCCCACTTAAAGGACTGTCACATATGGTGACACCCTCGGTGGTGCAGAGAGTGGCTGCTGAGAAACAGCTCTGAGTGGGTTCGGGCTTCCCCCAGTGCCCCGTCACCACTCGCTGGTCACGCTTCTCCTGCTATTTTGGGGGGTCCCGGGGGCGGGGGTGACACGCCAGAGCCTCCCCCAGGCTTTCCCTGCCCCTCCTGGGGGGCTGCAGCCATGTGCAGCCCCCGAGGGCTTTGTGCCAGGGGTGTCCCTGCGTGACAGGCACTGGAGTGACCCGGGAGTGTGGGGTGAGGGGGGACAGGAGGGGGTGTCTGGAGTGGCGGGAGGCAGACGGACAGATGGACAGGCGGGCGGACGGGCATCTGGAGAGACAGATGGAGAGACGGAGGGACAGATGGATGAAGGGGATTGGAGACGTGATCACGGAGGCTGAGGGGTGGGTGGATGGACTGACAGAGGGGTGGAGGGACAGAGGGAGAGGACGGACAGAGGGGTGGATGGAAGGACAGACAGGGGTGGGTGGGTGGATGGAGGGACAGATGGAAGAACGGATGGAGGGGTGCATGGAGGGTTGGACAGAGAGCTGGATGAAGGACAGAGGGATGGACAGAGGGGTGGATGGACATAGGGATGGATGTGTGGAGAGAGCGGTAAGTGGACAGATAGTGGGGTGGGTGGGCAGTGGCATGAGTGGATGAACAGACAGATGAGTGGATGGAGAGACAGGTAAATGGATGGACAGAGGGGTGGACACATGGGAGATGGACAGATGGTGGGTGGTGGGGTGAGTGGGTGGACAGACAGGTGAATGGATGGATAGACACAAGGATGGGGGAAAGTAGAGACAGGAAAATGGACAGAAGGGTGGGTGGATGGACAGAGTGGTGGGTGGATGGATGGACAGCAAGGTGGATAACGGATGGATGGACAGGGGGATGAGTGGGTGGGGAAATGGGTAAATGGACAGACAGCAGGATGGATGTACAGAGGGATGTGTGGACAGGCAGAGGGGCGGACGGACAGACAGGCCTGTTGGGGAATGCCAACAGCCCAGCCCAGTTTTCATGCCATTCCCAGTTCAATCTCTGCCAGCTGCCTCCTGCCTCAATTTCCCCAGCTGGTCAACATCCCCTGAGAGGAGCCAGATCACCCCAGCCTGGGAAGATCCCAGCTTGTTGATGTCATGAGTGTCACACTTGTCCTCAGCTCCTTGCCTGGGGACTCAGGTTGAATTTAGCCCCAGAGTGGCACCCCAGGACTCGCCACCCCTGTGCCAGCTTTGATGGGTGGCAGGGCAGCACATCCCGCAGATGGTGACAGCAGGACTTCTCCCTGGCAGGAGATGACAGCCAGGAAAACCACGTGTTCCCTGGGTAATTGTTTGTTCCTGTCAGCTCGGGTATTTTTGGAGCTTTTCCTTTCTCTGCTCTCCCGTTCCTTTTTGGAAGCAGCAGCTGGTGAAGAGTAGTGGGTGCCCCTGGGCCCGGGGGAAGGCGGATCCCTGTCAGCCACAGGCAGGTTCTGGTACCAAACACTCTACTAGAATAGAATAAGATCAATTTATAATACGTATAATATAATGTATAAATACATTATATTTAATTTACGTCATTATTACACACGGTGGTGCCAGCCACCCCAGACAGCTCCCATGCTCCCAACCTGGTGTCACTCGAGGATCTTTGTGATCCCGGAGCCTTGTGCCAACCCCCCACGTGTGAATTCCCTGAGTGAAGCTGCAGCTCCTGGAGCCTTGTGATTCCTTGGGAACATGGCTGCCAGTGACGTAGCTGGTGAGCTTCCTGCGGGCTGAAAGCCACCCAACGCGTCACCTTTTTGGTGGCACAGGGCAGACAGCCGAGTCCAAGGGTCCCCAGTTGTTGTCCGAGGCGATGATTTCCCCTGCCTCAGTTTCCCCGAGGCTTCTGGTGCTACGTGGCCTCCTCCCAGCCCTGCCAAGCACGTGGCGCTGGCGGCAGCCTCACGTCCCCTCCGGCGCTGGTGGCGGGTGACAAGCGGCTGGCGAGTGGCACGTCTCCGAGATCAAATTACCTTTGATGTCGCCAGGGCTATTTTCATCCCTCCTCGGTCACGTTGGTCCTGCACCCGCTGGCACCCGCGTCATTTAACCGTTTTCCGAGTGCTGTGTCATTCCGTCCCCGCCTGGTCCCCTCCTGGCAGCCCCGAGGACACCCCTCGGCCCCGCCGCCCCACCCCCGGCATCGGCACCGTCGGTGTGTGGCTGTGCTCCCCTCCCTTTGCCCCCGCCCCGCAGCCAGAAGCTGCGACCGACCCCCACCCAACTGGGTAAAGCCGGGGGGGTCAGCCAGAACTGGGGAGGGTTTCCCGTGGTGCTGACCAGGATCGGAGGGTCCCTGCACCCCCCGATGGGCAGGATGGGACCCAGCCCCACAGTGCCCCCGCGGGGAGACAGGGCTGGGATGCTATGGAGATGTTTTGGGGCTGTATAGGATTTGGGGGAGGCATCTCCTCCACCACTGTTTTTGGGCAGGGAGAGTTACAAGCCCCCGACCCTCCAGGTTTCCTGCGGGAAATCTGGGTCAGTGGTTTGGGAGAGCCTTAACCCTGGTCCTGCTGGGTTAGTGCCACCCAGCTGGGACTCGAGGGGAGCAAGGTCCCCCAGATCACAGGTTTTCCTCTAGATATGGATGGTAACATCATCTGCTGTTTCTCCAAATAAATCCCAAATCAAAAGTGTGTGTGTGTGGGGGGGTGTTAACACCCCCTCAACAAAGGAAGGCTGGTCATTTGGGGTTGCAAGCTGTCCCAGAGTAGCAAGTTTTTTGGGAGACCCTTTTCTCCCCTCTGATGCCCACCTCCTGCTCATATCTGATCCCCAACCCTCACTTGGCATGGGGGATCTCAGCACTTTCCCCATCTGGCACCTGGGGGGGTGTGGGGGGCAACCAGGACTGGGGTCCTCCCACCCTCTTGATACCCTGGTGGGGATCCCCAAACTTTCCCCAAGGTCTCAGCCTGATTTTCTTCCCTCCCTTTGTCCCCGCAGTTAAAAAGGCCAAGTATGATGGGCCCCAAGGTAAGTGAGATCCCACCTGCCTGCCCACCTGAGGGGAGAGGGTGAGGGGCTCTTGGGCTGGTTGGATGTGGCACAATCAGAGGAGGGGCTGGGGAAGGGGATCAAGGGGACCCTTAGCTCTGGAGGCATAATTTGACAAGTTTGGGACATAGACACAAATGGGGGTGCCCTGGACAGAGCGGGGGGCTCACATCCTACTAGCCCAGGCAGATGTAGGATCCCTCCTGGGACTGGGGTGCTGAGGGAAGTGTGTGTGGGGGTGGCAGTGGGCAGTGTCAGGGACTGGGGACATACTGGTGGTCACTTCACCCTCTGCTTGTTCCCACAGAGAAGTTTAACACCTATGTGACCCTGAAGGTGCAAAATGTCAAGAGCACGACCATAGCAGTGCGGGGCAACCTGCCCTCCTGGGAGCAGGACTTCATGTTGTGAGTGTCCAGGGGATCCCCTGAGCTCTCCCATCCCTGCTGCTTCCCCTCGCCCCCCACTGCCCCGACCCCAGATGTGAGGGGCTCACCTGAGTCCTGGGCCCGAGGGGACAGGTAGAAGCTGGGGTGGTCCCAGGAGGCTGCTGAGACCTGAGGGGGGGGTTAACTTCAGGGGGGGTAACCTGATACATTTCCTGTCCCCAGTGAGATCAATCGGCTGGACTTGGGCCTGACTGTGGAGGTGTGGAACAAGGGGCTCATCTGGGACACCATGGTGGGCACGGTGTGGATCCCCCTCCGGACCATCAGGCAGTCCAATGAGGTAGGGAGGCAGGCACAGGCATCTCCCTGCTGAACCCCAAGGGACATGTGCCACCCCCAGCTGTCCTTTGGGCCAGGCAGAGCCTTCCCCACTCGGCCTGGGGCCAAACCCTGTGGGGTTGTGGGGCCACAAAAGGGGGGTCTGAGATCTCTCCTCACCCCATTTCTACCCAACAGGAGGGCCCTGGGGAATGGCTCACACTCGACTCCCAGGTCATCATGACCGACAATGAGATTTCAGGCACCAAGGATCCGACTTTCCACCGCATCCTCCTTGACACCCGCTTTGAGCTGCCGCTGGGTGGGTGCCCTGGCCCCCGGGCCCAGGCTATGTCTTTCCTTGCCCTCAGCTCCAGGGGTGCTCATGAGCCTTGGTGCTGGGACTGAGGGTCTGATCCTGTGGCCCCAAAAGCTTGAGGGCTGTTTTGGGGGAGGTCTGTGTACCAACTGGGGTCTTTGCCCTTGCAGATATCCCTGAGGAGGAGGCCAGGTACTGGGCCAAGAAACTGGAGCAACTCAACGCGATGCGGGACCAGGATGATGTGAGTGCAGCCAGACCTGGGGTGACGGGGCAGGGGCAGTGCTGCCAGCAGCAGCCCTCACCAGCCCCTCTCTCCCCAGTATGCCTTCCAGGAGGAGCAGGAAAAGCCTCTGCCTGTGCATGGCTCACAGTGCTGTAAGTGCTCCCCTGTTCCTGCCCAATGTGGGACCCCCACACCCTCCTTTCTCTCCACCCCCACATCGAGGAATTTTAAGGAGTGGGTTCCACATCTGCTTTGGAAAATTGGACCCCAACCCAAGTAGGGCTTAACTTCACCCGATATCCGGTCCCCATACCTGGTCCCCATCCCCATTCCTGCTGTCCTTCCTGTGTTTGCCAGTGTTTCTTTGCTGTCTCCCAGCTCCACAGTGGGTGAGCCTTCCTGTGGGTGGAAGGGAGTAGGGCATAGGAGCAATGGAGCTGATGAAGACAGTTCTTCCAGGGCAAGGGGCAGCAGGCTCGTGTTGGGGGCTGCTGGATGAAGACCCTGCAGAGGCAGTTGGGGTGGCAGCTCAGTTTGTCCCAACACGTGCCTCGCATCCCCCTTCTGTAACCACCCCAGGGGCGTGCACATCATTCCGTGCCCCTGTGTCCAACCCCAGGCCCTGTCCTCTGTCAGTGCCACCATGCCTGGCCATAGCATTGTCCCCAGCCTGGGTCAGTGACACCATGCCCACCCCAGGCACTGTCTCCAGTCCAGTTTGATGTCGTCATGTTCAGGCCCACGCAGTGTCCCAGTGCCAGTGTGCCCCATCCTGGATGCTGTCCCCAGGGCAGTGTCCCCAACTTGGGGGAGAGTCCTGTCCCTGCCCTATGGAGAGATCCTGGTTCCTCCCAACCATCTGCCTCCATCTTTATTGTCTCTGCCCCTTTCTTTGTAGGCAACTGGAATTATTTTGGCTGGGGAGAACAGCAGAGTAAGTATCGTGCCCACTCCTCTCTTCCCAGCCTGGGGCTTCCCAGCACATCCCTCTGCCTGCCCCAGGGCTCAGAGGACCTGGAGCTTGGGTCTAGCCTGTGGTCTTGTGCCATGACTCTACTGGGTGAGGACAGTGTCACCAAGTGCCCTGTCCTGGGCAGGGCTGTCCCCGTGGGCTGGTGGGGACATGGCACCATGGGGCTCTGTGCCCTTGGGGTGTCTCAGTGGCAATGAGCAGCTGGGACTTTGCCTCTGTGGTGGAACATGGGTAGGGGAGAGGGAGGCTCCCTGCCCCCATCCTCTTCCCCCTTCTGTATGTCCCAAATTCCACCTTCCCCTCAAACCCTTCCTGTGCTGGTAACGTCAGCTCGCCCCTCATCCTGCCCTGGGCCCACCTCCCCAGCATGGTCCCACAGCAGTGGGGACACAGTGGTGGCACTAAAGGGTCTGTGCAGGGCGGGGAGCAGATTTGGGCCATCCCCTGCCCCACTCACTGTGGCCCCTTGCAGATGATGACCCCGACAGTACCGTGGATGACCGGGACAGTGACTACCGC
Source organism: Cyanoderma ruficeps (assembly GCA_008694505.1). NCBI lineage: Eukaryota > Metazoa > Chordata > Aves > Passeriformes > Timaliidae > Cyanoderma > Cyanoderma ruficeps. Next base: position 873,181 of record VZDJ01000247.1, on the reverse strand, counting down.
AGCGAGACCAGCAACAGCATCCCCCCACCCTACTACACCACGTCCCAGCCCAACGCCTCCGTGCACCAGTACCCCATGAGGCACCAGCAGCAGAGCTCCCACGACTCCTACACTGACTCCATGCAGAGCTACGAGATGGACTACTCGGACCAGGCTCCCATCAGGTAGTGTGGCCACAGCCAACTCACCCTGGGACTGGCTCTCTCAACCTCCCCTGCAGGTGACAGAGGTCAGCAGGTCCCCAGGGTGACGCCAGGGATGGCGCTCCCAGTGCGGTGGGTGACAGGGAAGGATGCTGAGGTGAGGAAGAGTGGGGTGGTGCTGGCCCCATCCAAGCCTTCCCTTCTCACTGGGAAGTTTTCAAACTCTTTTGGATCACTGCTCTCCTCTGTCCTCACCCGGTTTGGGGCCCTCCACCCCTGGCTGTCTCTGCTGGCAGTGGAGTGTGGGGTGGCTGGGAACACAGACGTGGCAGAGCCCAGCCAAAGGTGCCAGCCCCATCCAGGTGGACAGAGCCTCCCTGCCAGTGTCCCCACGGCAGCAGGGGGTGGCGGGTGGTGGTGGGACCTCGCTGACCATGTTCCTCTCCTCCCCGGCAGACGCTATGGTAGCGTAGACTCTGCCGCAAACGGGCGCAGTGACGCCGAGTCCGGTTCTGAGTCGAGCAGGCGGACCAGCCGCCAGCCTTCCCTTGAGAGCAGGCGGTCCCTAGACCTATCGGACAGGTGGGTCACTACCTGTGCCGTGTGCCGTGTGCCGTCGCAGAGTGCTGTGGTCGGTCCTTGCAGCCATGGTGAGGCCAACACCAGTCCTGGCAAGGGCGGCCTTGTGCCACCCTCCCCGCCCCGGATCGGCCTACAGGGACAGCTTTGGGATGCTCCAGGCGTCCCCCCAGCGCCTCTTGCTGCTGCACCCCAGTTCATGGAGTGACACCCTAGCATCCTGGTCCTGCTTGCTGGCACTGCGACTGTCTGGCAGCACTGCTGTCTGTTCCTTGTCATGCCAGCGGGTGTGGGACTGGGCCCTTGGGGATTCCAATGCCACCCCCTGTTCCTGGTCACCTGCCAGGGTCTGCCTGTCAGGGCAAAAGCTTCATGCAGTGACTGGGGATCCTGCGATGTGCCAAGAGCACCTCTCCCAGCTCTGGCCAGGATCAGGATGGGGAGGTGGGGGGTTTCCAGGTGTGAGCTGTGTCTCCTGCATCTCTGTGCCCCAAGTGCTACTTCCCAAGGTACCTGGATGATGCCAGTACCCCTCCCAGCTGGGACCAGCCTGAGCCACCCCCAGCACTCTCTTCCCTGCGGTGTCCCTGGCTTCCCACAGCCTGGCTCAGCCACTCTGGGCTCTGCCTGGCCCAGCCCCTCGTCTTTGTCCCCTCACGCACCCCCTAAGCCCTGGCTGCCAGTGCTGGAGACGTGGTGTCGGCCTCTTCCTCGGCATGTCCCTGTCCTGTCTGCATGTCTGCTTCTGTCAGCCTGTCCCCACAGAGCCATGGAACTGCTCTGTCCCTGGCAGCCTCCCGGGGCACCGGGCCCCCAGGGGCCTCCCAGTGCAGGCATCTGTGAGAGGAGGGGGCTGGAAGAGCTGGGGGGGCAGATGGGGTGGGGGAAGGAGTCTAGCCTGGCAGCAAGAGCAGAGAGAGGACTCCCGGGTAGGGATGGTGTTAAGAGGAGTCAGGGGGTTGAGGGGGTGTCCTGGGGTGGGCGTGCCTGGTAGGGCTGCAGTGAGCACTGGGACATCAGGGTAGACGTTGGGTGACAGATCTGTGTGTCAGGGGCAGGACAGGGTGTCTGGCAGCAGCAGGAGGCAGGATCTGGCTGGGGGTGCTGCTGCCCCCACCCCTGGCTGGGGTGAGCCTAGGAGACAGACACTGTCACCCCCATCCCCACTCTCAGCCCAGGCACAGGCAGGGGGCTCAGAGTGCCCCTCCTTGGGGGGGTCTGGTTCCAGAGTTCCTGGTTCTGTGCCTTCGGCTTCCAGGACGAGGAGCCCAATGCTCCCACCCCTGGTGCAGGGCCCCAGGGCTCTGCCTGGGGTGACACAGACCCACGGGAGCCCTGTCCTTGTGTCCCCTCACTCCTCAGCCCCACAGGGAGCAGCCGCTACGCCTCGTCGGCTGAGCTGAGCCAGGGCAGCTCCCAGCTGAGCGAGGACTTCGAGAACGAGAGCCTGAGGGACTCGGAGCTGGACGAGAGGGACGGGGACTCCTACCACTCCTGCCACAGCTCTGTCAGCTACCGCAAGGACTCGCCGCGCTGGGAGGAGGAGGATGATGATGATCTCTACCTGGAGGAGGAGGAGGAAGAATTCATTGAGGATTACAGTGAGACTGAGGAAGGCTATCCCAAGGAAGAGGAGTTGGAAGAGGAGGAGGAGGAGGAACTGCGGGAGCAGGACACCTATGAACCCCCTGAGCATGAAACATACCCACCACCACAGAAACCCCTGCCACAGCAGCAGCAGCAGCCACAGCTGCCGCAGCAGCAACAGCAGCAGCAGCAACAGCAGNGGAAAGAGGAGAGGAAAGAGGAGAGGAAAGAGGAGAGGAAGGAGGAGAAGGACACCTCTGCCCCCCAGGAAGCCCCTGAGGCCCTCCAGGCCCAGCGGGCAGAGGAGGAAGTTCCCATGCAAGAGGCAGCTCCGGAGACTGAGCCCTCAAAACCAGCTGAGAGGTAGGAGGGGGAACTGACCTGTCTGTCCCTGGGATGGCACAGTGCCTCCAGGCACTGAGGATGCTCTGGAGGTGGCTCAGGATGGTGCTGGTGCTTGGCACAGGACCAGGGACCTTCTGCTGTGTCTGGAGCTTTTCCAGGTGCCTGAGCCATCGAGGTGGGAGAAGCCCACCTTGTGCCACCCAGGGAAGAGCTAGCACCCTGGGCATGCTGCTTGGGCCCAGCCACCCTCTGGGCTAAGCATGGCTCAAGGTGTTCAAGAACCTGCTGGGGCTACAGGGCTGCAGGTTTATAACCTGGGACAAACATGGGGCTGGGGAATGGGATCCGGGGGCTGTGATTCCTCTCCTCTGGCACAGGCTCTTGGCACCCTGGGTGGAGCTTGGTCAGAGGAGACTTCCTTTACAGAAGTCACTAGAGGACTGACTAAAAGCTCATCCATGACCTCCTGTGCTGTGCAAGTGAATAAATTGATAGTCAGGTTGCTGGTGCAGCATGTGAATAATTAATATCTTGGGGACAGACTGTTCAAATATCATTATTGACCATTTCCCTTTTATGTGAGTGTCACTCCTCTGTGCAGAGGTGAACTGTGATGGGCTTTTTCGGCCTTTTATTTAGTTTTAGAATTTTTTTTTTAGAAATTTATTTATTTTTGGAAATCTCTAATTTAAACCAATGTGTAATGAGCTGTTGTTAAAAAAACTGGATATTTAGGCCCAAGACCTGGCAGGAACCCAAGGGCTTCAGGTCATGTCTGCCTGCAGTGCCCACTGGGCAGGGATCTTAGGGGTCTGGTGCTAGGATTTGGGGACTGTGGATTAGTGCTGGGAACCCCAGATTAGTGCTGAGGGCCTCAAATCAGCACTGATGACTGCAAATTAGCATTTGGCACCCCAGAGTAGCACGGGGGACTGTGGATTAGTGCTGGGAACCACAGGTTAAGGCTGAGGATCCCAGATTAGCACAGACAAAGCTCCCGAGAGGTCTGGGCAGGTCTATCTCCTGAGCATCCCATGACCTCTTCCCAGAGCAGTTCTGGATTCTTCTCTCCAGTGTCACTTCGCAGAAGGCTGGTATGTTTGGAGGATTTATTTTCTCTTCCTCCATGTCTTGATTTTAGAGGAGCAGAGAAAAAAAACCACACAACACCCACCATGTCCAGGCAGATACTTTTCCCTGGGCTTGGAACCACCAGGGTGTTAGGTGCTCTTTATCCCAGGAAGCTGTGGTGGGAAGTGGCCAGAGGACATCGTGATGGGGAGATGGGGGACAAAGGATGTTTAATTCACATGCTTGTGTTACCAACTGTCCCCCATGTGTCACTTGGGTGCCCAGGAGGGGGTCTCCTGAGGGTGGGGAAGCTTCTGGCTTCTCTCCAGTGTTCTGCCCTGATTGTGCTGCCCCTTTGCAACGGGACCTGCTGCCTTTTCAGGTCCTTCCTGGTACCAAGAGGTGGTTTTGCCATGGCCACGCTGTCTCAAGGCACATGAGGATCCCCAGATTGCAGCCTCAGACCTGCTGGGGGTGTGGGGGCTGCTCCCCCCTCCCTGGTGCTACGCTGGGAGGTGACAGGGGATATGTGTGCTTGCAGGGAGCCGGCAGAAGAGGAGGTGCAGGACCCCAAAGCACGAGCCAAAGCCAACTGGCTGAGAGCCTTCAACAAGGTCTGCATGCAGCTGCAGGAGGTGAGGACCCCCTGGCCACTGCCACGGCTCTGGGCTGTGTGCACTGCCCCTTTCCTCACCTGGGCAGCTTCCAGGGACATCCATGGACTTGGGAGTGCCAACAGTGGTGCCCACAACCCCATTCCCACCGAGTGGGACGCCCCAGAGGGGCTGGGAGTGCTGAGGATCCCCCATGTGTGCTGCATGCGTGTGCTGGTGCGAACCCCCTGCCCTCTCCCCTCTGTTGAGTTGACAATATTTTGTTTTGTTTTTAGACTCCATCCTCCATCTTTTCTTTTTGTTTTGGCTCTGGATTCGCTCCCTGGGGTCTCGATCCCCCTCCCCACCGCTTCACTTTTCAGTTGTCCACCACCATGGCCCTTGCACCCGCGTCTCCCCTTCCTGCAGGGAAGGGGTGTAGCCTGCCTGCAGGTAAGCATGCCCATCTGGAACCTCAGCCATGTGTGTGCCTTCCCTGTGTGTGTGTGTGTCTGCGCAGGGATTGCCCAGGAAGGAGGGGCAATGGTCTCTCTCAGCCCTTATTCAAAAGAATCCCCTCCCTGCAGGGGTAGGTGGCACTGCTGGATGATCCCTGCACACACACCCTCTTCCATGTGCTCTGGCTTTTCCCTGCTCTTCTTTCCAATTGCTGTGGGTCCTGGAGGACCTGCTGAACCTTTATGATGCTTCTTCACTCCCCCAAGCCCCGGATTTTTGCACAGTGTAGCCATCCCCCCTGCTTTCCCAGCCTCAGCCCCTCTGCTGAAGCCCACCCACTTGCTCACCCAGATCAGCCTCCTGAAGATATTTATTCCCAGTGACAGCTCTTTGGTGGGAAGAGCCCCCTTGGTTTTGGAACACACTTTTCTCTGCCCACCCTGCTCATCCTTCCATGCTCTCCCACTGCTGTGAGCATTCACTGCCCTGGGGAGGCTGTCCCCATGCTGGTGGCTCCTGCTGTGCCCTGACTCTGTCCCTTGTTTTCCAGGCCCGCGGGGAAGGTGATGGAGAAAAATCCCTGTGGTTCAAAGGCGGGTGAGTACAAGGGGAAGCTGGGTACACTGTGGGTACACTCTGACCCCCGGGGTCTCAGCCCCCTCCTCAGTAGGACGTGATTCATGAGCTCAACAGCGGGCCTGTGTGGGGAAGGGTTGCTGAGCTGTGGGCATGCAGGGAGGCAAGTTTTTTGGAGCTGAATTTTGGGGCTGGTCAGTGCTTTTCGAGCAGCCAGCAGACATGACATTGCTCTGTGACCCCAAGAGCTGCTGCTGAGGGGGAGAACAAGGAGGTGAGTTGAGATGGGGATGAGGAGGGGTGGCAACTCCTGCTTCCCTCATGGAGCGGCGTCATGGGGAATCCTGAGCCTCTCACCTGGACAGGCTGGAGATCTCCATCCTGTCTTGCCCTCACAGACAGCCCTGCCATGGATGTGGGCAGAAGCTGGTAGGTTACCTGAGAACCCCCAGATCACTCCAGGGATTTCTTTCCAACAGGGCTGTGAACTTCTGTTCTTGCCTTGGCTTCCCTTGCAGCAGAACTTGAGGCTTACCTGCTCAGTGCTCCCCTTTGGGGTCCCAGAGGGAGCCCCAGGTCTCCAGCCTCACACTGCAAAGACAAAGCTGACTAAGCCAAATAGGCAGTTTTTCTCCTGGTTTTCACTGTTAAGTTTCACGTGAGGAAAAATCAGTTTTTGCCAAAATCCCTTCCCCTTTTTTAGTTTTCAGTCCAGTGGTTCCTACCCTGGTTGGGGTGGTGGTGGGGATGGGGATCCCATAGGTGGGTCCCAGGCCGCACAGGAGTTGCTTTGCTGTCATACTCACCAAGGCCTAGAGGAGAAATCCTTTCCTGTGAGGGTGGTGAAGCCCTGGCACAGGTTGTTCAGAGCAGCTGTGGCTGCCCCATCCTGAAAGTGTCCAAGGCCAGGTTGGCAACCTGATCTAGTGGAAGGTGTCCCTGCCCATAGCAGGGCATGGAACAAAATGGGCTTTAAGGCCCCTTCCAACCCAAACCATTCTGTGACTCTCTGAAATGATGAGTGACTGTGGGGCAACAACAGAGGGCCCCTTCCAGCCTCAGTTTCCCCTTCCCCGCTGACTCTCCTCTCTCTTGCAGGCCTGGTGGTGGGCTGATCATTATAGACAGCATGCCGGACATTCGCAAGCGAAAACCCATCCCCCTAGTTAGCGATTTGGTGAGGTTCCTCCCTCCCAAGGCATCCCCCCACAGCTGCCAGCTTTGCTCCTGCTGCGCCCCACGGACTGCGCCGCCTGTGCCCCGCTCCCCAGCTGCCTCTAACATGGCTTGTGTTCTCTGTTTTCTTTCCTGTGGCCTGGCTGGGCCTTCCCTGCGGCAGGGGGGCGGCTGTAAAGTTTCTGCGCTGCATTAACAGCATGCCCGACATTAAGCCTGGACGCAAATCTCTCCCTCTAGTCAGCGATCTGGTGAGCGCGGTGCGAGGGGTTAAAGAGACAGCGCCCTTGGGGGCTGCCAGCCAGCCCTCGGTGCCCCCAGCCCTGCCAAAGGGGGGCGGGGGTGTCCCACACTGCCAGGGGGGCTCCTGGCCCTCCTTGCAGTGGGGAGCTGGGCTCTCCCTACCCGAGGGTGCTTCTCTTTAACGGAGCTCTTGGTCCCTACCTCAAGCATCAGCCTAAGGTTTCCCAGGGTTGCATCTTGTTTCCCATTTTTTTACTGGTGCTGTGTCCCTCGTCCCTTCCTGTTCCAGCTGCCATAGGTGCCTGCAGCTTGGACCACACTGGTGCTGGACAGACAGACCCCCGTACCAGGGATGGGCTGGCAGTAGCTTTTCCAAGTTGCCCAGTCCCTGTGCTCCTGTCCCCACTGTCCTAGTATGCGGGGCTGGAGACCCCCGATGTGTGGGCCCCCATGATGGGGTCCCCTCCAGTCCCTGGGCTCTATTGCACAGGGTCACTCTGCTGGTCCCCTCCCACTGCTGATGACAAGAGACAGCAATTTCGGAAACCAGACACCTTTGTCTCCCAGAATTAGGCGCCCTTCCCCTCCTTCCCCTCTCTCTTTACACCTTGTCAGGTCCACTCTGTGCCCTCCCTGGGATCCCACTCTCCTGTTCCCAACCTGTCTCCCCCCATCCCCCACCCCCTTGCTGTCCCCAACTTGGTGCCCCCACCCCAGCCCTCCTGGGCAGCTGCTGATGCTTCTGCACTGTGCTGTGTTGGTGTTTTGGGGTGGGGGGTGATGGGGAGGGCAGTGTGGGGAGTTTGGGGGGGCTGCTGCCTTTCCTTGCTGGGATTTGCAGGCTGCAACCAGTACTGTGGCTTGGGGACACAATCCCCCCACCAGGGACTGCTCAGTGCTGGATGAGGGGGTGTTGCCCCAATTCCCACTGGTTCTGGCAGGGAAGGGGCTCTCCTGGGAAGTGTTTGCACTAATGGCTTTTTGTTCCCCCCTTGCTGGCCCTGGCTGCCCACAGGCCATGGTAAGTGTCCCTACCCCGTCTCCCCAGGGATTTCAGACATGGTGAGGGGCTCTGTCCCACTGGAGCTGAACTGGGAATGTCACAGGCTGCTGAACTGGTTCCGGTTCCACTGCACAGCAGTGCTGGCATCAGTGCGGGCTGGGCTGTCCCCACTGCCCCCCATGCAGCCAGGACCCTTTCTTGTCTGGGGCTGGGGTCTATGCTGGGTGTTTCACAGCCACTGGGGGTGTAGGAGGGAGCTCTCATGGTCTGCTGGATCTGAGAATTCGCTTTCTTTCCCCCAGTCCCTGGTCCAGTCCAGGAAAGCAGGAATCACGTCTGCGCTGGCCTCGAGCACCTTGAACAATGAGGAGCTGGTAGGTGCTGGGGTGGGCTGGGTTGGGGATGGTTGAGACGGAGAAACTGAGCCTTGGGGGCCAGGCCAACAATGGAGGTGCAGTGTCTGTGCCCCACCAACATCCTCCGGTGATGCCTGGGGATCCGGGATGCTCATGGCAGCATCTGGGGATAGAATCATGGGATCATTAGGGTTGGAAAGGACCTATAAGATCATCAAGTCCAACTGTCAACCCAGCACTATCACCATTGAACTAATGTCCCCAAGTGCATCTTCTGCCCTGCTTCAGCGTTTCTCCCCCTCTCTCCCCTGTCCCTGCACAGAAAAACCATGTTTACAAGAAGACCCTGCAAGCCTTAGTGTACCCCATCTCCTGCACAACGCCCCACAACTTTGAGGTGTGGACGGCCACCACCCCCACCTACTGCTATGAGTGTGAGGGGCTGCTGTGGGGCATCGCCCGGCAGGGCATGCGCTGTGCCGAGTGCGGCGTCAAGTGCCACGAGAAGTGCCAGGACCTGCTCAACGCTGACTGCCTGCAGAGTAAGGACCTGGGGCCCACAGCCTTGTCCCTTCTCACCTTGGAGAGGGAGGAGGAGCAGCCCAGAAGAGCTCTGCTCCTGACTTGGGCATGGGAGGAGTGGTGGGCAGGGCAGACTCGTCCTGGGCAGGGGATAGATCCCTCCAGGTTTGAATTAATTCATGCATGGAATCGTAGAACTGTGGAATTGTTAGGGCTGGAAAAGACCTTTAAGATTATCAGGTCCAACCATCAACTCATCACCCTTGTGGTTACCACTAGACAGTGTCCTCAAGTGCCACAACCCCATGTTTTTTGCACACATCCAGGGGTGACCCCAGCACTGCCCGGGCAGCCTGTTCCAGGGCTGGACAACACTTTTGGTGAAGAAGTTTCCCCTGATACCCAACATAACCCTTCCCTGGTGCAACTTGAGGCCATTTCCTCTGTCCCTGTCTCCAAGCCCACCGTGCCAACCTTTGAGAGCTCTTGTCTCTTTCCTGGGTACCACCAGCCCCCCACTCCACCTCACCCATGCCTGTCCTCTCCCAGGGGCGGCAGAGAAGAGCTCCAAGCATGGAGCAGAGGACCGGACCCAGAACATCATCATGGTGCTCAAGGACCGCATGAAGATCCGGGAGCGCAACAAACCGGAGATATTTGAGCTGATCCAGGAGGTGTTTGGGGTCAACAAGACCACGCACACGCAGCAGATGAAGGCGGTCAAGCAGAGTGTCCTGGACGGCACCTCCAAATGGTCAGCCAAGATCAGCATTACAGGTAGGCAGCTTGTCACCTTCAGCCTTGGGGACCATGGGAACATCCCCGTTGCCCAAACTATCATTCTGCCAGGCAGCTTCAGCCCCTGGGGGGACACAGGTGCCTGTTTTGGGGATCTTCGTGTGGCTGTGGCACTGACTTCTCTCTGTCTGTTCTTTCTGCCATGCTGTGATGTGCTGCAGTGGTCTGTGCCCAGGGTCTGCAAGCAAAGGATAAGACAGGTTCCAGTGACCCCTATGTCACTGTCCAGGTTGGAAAGACAAAAAAAAGGACTAAAACTATCTACGGCAATCTCAACCCAGTCTGGGAGGAGAATTTCCATTTGTAAGTTCATCCCTGGTCTCCCTGTTTCCCTCCCTGGCCACTCATAGTTGTGCCAGGCTGTGCTGGCTCTTGCCATGTCCCAGTAGCGTGGAGGGAGCCAGCTGGGCCTTATCCTGCCCCCACTGAGGTGCTGGGGTCCCTTGGGGTTCTGTTTTATATCATGAGGGTGTGATTCCAGAGGCTGATCCAGGCTGTGCTGGGGCTGCCTGGGTGTGGCACAGAGCCCACTGGGAGGGGATAGGTGCCCCCATATCTGCTCTCTTCCCCAGTTCCTGCTTCGTGCTGGTCCCTTTTGTTTACAGAAGCAGTGATGGGGAGTAGCTGGAAAGATTTCACTGCTCATCCTGGGGTTTGCCCTTTGTCACCTCCCCAGCGAGTGCCATAACTCCTCTGACCGCATCAAGGTCCGTGTGTGGGATGAGGACGATGACATCAAGTCCCGTGTCAAGCAGCGCTTCAAGAGGGAATCCGACGACTTCCTGGGCCAGACCATCATCGAGGTCCGGACCCTGAGCGGGGAGATGGACGTCTGGTACAACCTCGGTAACCAGCACAGCCTGGGAACCCCTCCCTGGGCCCAGGGGGTGACACATCCTGCTCATGCTGGGACCCCCTGCCCTGGGCTTCAGGGGGAAAGTGCTACCAGCCACAGGCTGAAGGATATTGCAGCAGGGTCTTAGAAACATTTATTATCAAAAGCCATCAGGATAAAGTGTTTTCCCAGGGTCATTTTCAGAACCCTCTACCCAGGAGGTTCTAGAACACCAGCCCGCTGCAGAGGGGAACCTGAGGCACAGAAAGGCCATGTCTCTAGCAGCTGGAAATGTGGTCAAATCCCACCCCAGCCTGGCTGCACACAGTGCTGGGTGTCCCCTCAGCCCTGGCCCTGTGCCAGAGCATTGTGCCCCTCTTTGGGGCTTGGCAGTGAGCAGGGTTGCCCCAGGGAAGCCTCACACCTTGTCCCTCTCCCTGCACCCACAGACAAGCGCACAGACAAGTCAGCAGTGTCAGGAGCCATCCGGCTGCACATCAGCGTGGAGATCAAGGGTGAGGAGAAGGTGGCTCCCTACCATGTTCAGTACACCTGCCTGCACGAGGTGAGCAGCCCAGACAGGCACAGGGGGCACAGTCCCCTCCCCAGCAATGCCACCCTGCCACCACCTGCCCTGGGGAGCTGACAGGACTCATTTGTACCTCCAGAACCTGTTTCACTTTGTGACGGATTTGCAAAACAACGGGGTGGTGAAGATCCCCGATGCCAAGGGGGATGATGCGTGGAAGGTGTACTTTGATGAGACAGCACAGGAGATCGTGGACGAGTTTGCCATGCGCTATGGGGTGGAGTCCATCTACCAGGCCATGACGTGAGTCCCCTGCCCCCGTCTAGTTCAGAGAGGCTGCACCTGTCCCCCAGGTGGAGGATTACTGTCCCCATCTTCCTCTCCTAATGCCATTAGCACTCACCTCCCTGCCATGGGTACAGACTTGCCCCAAAACTCTGCACCTATCCTTCTCCTTTCCAACACACTCTTGCACAGGCTCGTCTCAAGTCCTGTGTCCAGTTTGGTCACCACAAGATCAGAAGGATCCAAAGCTTGGAGAGTGTCCAAAGGAGGGACACGGAGCTGGGGAAGGGTCTGAGGAGGGGCTGAGGGCACTTGGCTGGTTCAGCTGGAGCAGAGGAGACTGAGGGGAGGCTCCTCGGGGGCTGCAGCTCCTCCCGAGGGGAGGCGGAGGGGCAGGGGCTGAGCTCTGCTCTGGGACAGGGACAGGAGCCCAGGAAGGGCTGGAGCTGTGTCAGGCCTTGGGATGGAGCTCAGGGAAAGGTTCTTCCCCCCGAGGCTGCTGGGGCACTGCCCAGGCTGCCCAGGGAATGGTCCCAGCCCCAAGGCTGCCAGAGCTGCAGGAGCGTTTGGACAACGCTCTCAGGGATGCTCAGGGTGGGATTGTTGGGGTGTCTGTGCAGGGACAGGGGCTGCACTGATGATTCCTATGGGTCCCTTCCAGTTTGGGATGCTCTGGAATTCAATGACTTACGCATTGAATAAGAGGATGCACCCCCTCTTGCATCCCCTCTCATGGCCCTAAACCCTCAGCTGCCACCTCTCTCCGTAGGCATTTTGCCTGCCTCTCCTCCAAGTACATGTGCCCCGGCGTGCCGGCGGTGATGAGCACCCTGCTGGCCAACATCAACGCCTACTATGCCCACACCACGGCCTCCAGCAACGCCAACGCCTCCGACCGCTTCGCCGCCTCCAATTTCGGAGTCAGTCCCATGGTACGTAAACGCTCTTTTCTCTCCTTTCTTTGGGAGGGGGTGGGGGGCTTGGAGCAAAACGAGCTGTGCAAAACACCCCACTCCAAATTGCAGCCAGGCAGCAGTGCGGTCAGACCCTGCTCGCCCCAAAAATCATCCCGCACCTTGTTTTTCAGGATGGAAAAGAGCCACCATTCTCCCAGGAGAAGGGCTAGATTTGCTCCCCTTATTATTATGGGAGCCTGAGCAAACTGGGACACTGGGTGGCAGCATGCCAGGAGGGGAGACACCTTGGTGGCAAAATCAGAAGCGTGTGGCCATGAGCCACCCCTGCACTTCATGGGGGGGTCTTGCACAGCCTCGTGTGCTTTGGGGGACCCCAGCCTGCTGCAAACTCAGCTGGTTTTTCCACCACCACTGGGTGCCAAGTGGGGCGAGTTTGTGGCAGGGCCGGGTGCCCCTCAGGGACATGGGCAAGGAGGGGCTGAGCCCTCACCTTGGCTCCCCCCTGTGCCATCTCAGAGGCAGGAAATGGTCACTCTGGGTGTGCATGGGTTGAGCCAGGGTCAGTGCCCAGCCCCGGGTGCAGCAAGGTTCTGGGTAGCCAGGAACACAGCCAGGGCTGAGCACAGCTCTGGGCAGCTTTGGCTCACCTGCACGTTGCTGTTGCAGGTGGTAGTAGAGCTGAACAAGCTGTGCCTCCGGATCACGCAGGAGGAGGAGACCATACCAAAACCCCACCTTTTCTCTAACATGGAGGATTTTAAAAACTTGTCTCTTTCTCTTTTTATAGAGAGCCTAAGGTTGGGTCCTAAAGTGCCCGGCCATGTCACTTTAACCCCGGGTACCCCTCGTGTCCAGTGTTAGAGTGCTGCAGCCGTTCCTTTGGCTGTTGGGGACACACGGTCCGGCCCAGGGCCTGGCTGGGCCATCCCCGTGAGCGCCGAAGGTTTGGGGTGGCCAGCACAGGCTGGGCGTAGCTGAACCATGGACTCACTGCCCTGTCCCACCCCTGAGCTCTTATCCCAGGTCTCAGACATTGCTCTGGACTCTCCAGAGCCCTGTGGGTCAGCCCTGACCCCATACAGCCAAAGCTGAGGGGGGAACCCAGGGCTCTCATGGGAGGCCCACATGGCTGTCCAAAGCCTCCCCACCAGCAGGAATGCAAAGGGAAATGCTCCCCCAGTGACATTTTGGGGCTGATATTGGGAAGAATTTCTTCCCCGTGAGGGAGTGAGGGACTGAGGTCACCCTGAGAGCAGCTGTGGCTGTCTCATCCCTGGAAGGGTTCACGACCAGACTGGACAGGGCTTGGAGCAGCCTGGGATAACGGAAGGTGTCCTTGCCCATCGCAGGGAGTGGAACAAGATGGTCCTTAAGGTCCCTTCCAACCCAAATCAGTCTGGGATTCTATGATGAGTTGCTTTGCCATCAGCTCTGACCCCTGATTCAATCTTTAACCCAAGATGGGATTTGCATCCTTCTGCCCTGTGCTCCCTGGGTGGGAGCTGGGCTGAGCTGAACTACAGCCCCTCAGCCCCGGTGGAGACCCCCGCACATGGGGTGTTTTATGCCGACGTCCCTTGATGCAGCCCAGTGGGGCGAGTGAGGAGTCCATGGAAATGTCCAACTCCTGGGGCCACCCTGAAGATGGGCAACCACTGCACATCCTTTCCCTGCCCTTTTTCCTGAGCTCTTGGAAAGCCCCAGTCGAGGGGCTACTGATCCTGCAGCCCCTCTCCCGACTCTTGTCCTGAGCCCCAGCCACCAGCAAGGAGATGCTCTTCTCTGCAGGCATGCCCCACTCAGGGTTCAGAAGGGAAGGACGGAAAGGAAGGGAAGGAAGGGAAGGAAGGAGGGAAGGAAGGAGGGAAGGAGGGAAGGAGGGAAGGAAGGAGGGAAGGAAGGAGGGAAGGAGGGAAGGAAGGAAGGAAGGAAGGAAGGAAGGAAGGAAGGAAGGAAGGAAGGAAGGAAGGAAGGAAGGAAGGAAGGAAGGAGAGGGATGAATGAGGGCTAGGCACAGAGCAGAGAGACAATGGCGGGGAGGGTTGGTCCCTGCCTTTCCCCTGTTCACGTACCTCTGGGGCGTTTCTCTGCAGAAAGATCGCTTTGTCAAACTCCTGGACCAGCTGCACAACTCTCTGCGGATCGACCTCTCCATGTACCGGGTAAGGTGCCTGCCCTGCCTCAGTGTCCCCACCTGAAGCAACAGGTGGCTGTTCCCTCACCCTCACTTGCCCCTGTGAATTTTGAGGGCAACTCCCCTCTTTCCTTTTCAGAACAACTTCCCTGCCAGCAGCCCCGAACGGCTGCAGGACTTGAAGTCCACAGTGGATTTGCTGACCAGCATCACCTTCTTTCGGATGAAGGTACTGCTTGGGCCCCACTCACCCTGTTCCTCAGGAGAGCTGACTCTCTTTGGCCTGGGTCTCTGGCCGTTGGGGTTGCACTGGCCCGTGGTGCTCCTGGGTGGGTGTCTGGGGGTGCTGCAAACACCACGCCCTCCCTGCATACCAGGTCCAGGAGCTGCAGAGCCCCCCGCGAGCCAGCCAGGTGGTGAAGGACTGTGTGAAGGCCTGTCTCAACGGCACCTCCGAGTACATCTTCAACAACTGCCATGAGCTCTACAGTCGCGAGTACCAGACAGACCCGGTGTGTGGGGCAGGGGGGATACTGGGCACTGACCTCCCCATCCCATGCCCTTCTCCTTTTCCTCATGCTCCTGCTCCCTCTCCAGAGTGCTCAGTCCATGCAGAATGATCCCCAGGCCTTGGGGTTTGAGCTGTGGGGTTGATATCAGGACAGACAAGAGGGGGCCGCATGCGTATTCCCTCCTGCCCCCTTGTTAGCCAACACAAAGTGGAGCCCTGCACTGGGGTGACCGAAGTCTCCACTGTGTCTCTACCCCTCCAGACTAAGAAAGGCGAGGTGCCCCCTGAGGAGCAGGGCCCCAGCATCAAAAACCTGGATTTCTGGTCCAAGCTCATCACCCTGATTGTCTCCATTATTGAGGAAGACAAGAACTCCTACACACCCTGCCTGAACCAGTGAGTAGGAGCTGGGGAAGGGGACACTGTTGTGCCTGCAGAGGGTGCCCACATGGAGGCAGTGGGATCTTGAGGCCTTTGGAAGTGGTTGTAGCATCCATTCTACAGATGGAAAAGCTGAGGTTGCTGGGAGGTGTGTGAGGGATGTCTGTCCAGGTGGAGGGCTGATTCACCCTGTGTTCATAGCCTCAAGCTGTGCCAGGGGAGGTTCAGGTTGAACATCAGGAAGAATTAACAGAAAGAGAGCTCGGGCATTGGATGGGGCTGCCCAGGGAGGTTTGGGGTCCTTACGCCTGAAGGTGTCCAGGGAAGGCCTGGATCTGGCACTCAGTGTTCTGGGCTGGATGACAAGGAGGGGACCATTCACAGGCTGGACTCAATGACCTTGGAGGTCTTTTCCACCCTAAATGATTCTGTGATTCACACTCTCCCCTCATCCCAGGTTCCCCCAGGAACTGAATGTGGGGAAGATCAGTGCTGAGGTGATGTGGAACCTCTTTGCTCAGGATATGAAGTATGCGATGGAGGGTGAGTCCCACCTGCCACCCTGAGCCAGAGAGGGGGAACCAGGCAGGAGCTGTCCTCAGCTCACACGTCACCTGTTCCCTGGGCAGACCCATTTCATCTCCTCATCAACACCATTTGTAGCTTAACCTGCCCCAGAAGCACTTCCACCTTCACCCTATTCCCCTGGAGCTGCCCCTGGGGAGCCACACCCCAGATTTGGGTCTCAGAGTGACCCTCAGGCCCTTTCTCCGTGCAGAGCATGAGAAGCACCGCCTGTGCAAGAGCGCAGACTACATGAACCTGCACTTCAAGGTGAAGTGGCTGTACAACGAGTACGTCACCGAGCTGCCCTCCTTCAAGAGCCGCGTGCCCGAGTACCCCGCGTGAGTGCAGCCCTGGGGCCAGGGAGGGGGACTGGCACCACGAGGGCCGCCAGCCTCACCATGGATGGGTCTCTCTTGCAGCTGGTTCGAGCCCTTTGTTATCCAGTGGCTGGATGAGAACGAAGAGGTGTCACGGGATTTCCTGCACGGAGCACTGGAGCGGGACAAGAAGGATGGGGTATGAACAGGACTAGGGATGCAGTCTCGGAGGCGAGGGGCTTGTCCCTTGATGCCCACAATGTCCTGACTGGGGCCAAAATCTCTCCCACACATCCTGCTGACACCTCGTCTCACTCCCACAGTTCCAGCAGACCTCAGAGCACGCGCTCTTCTCCTGCTCCGTGGTGGACGTTTTCTCCCAGCTCAATCAGAGCTTTGAGATCATCAAGAAGTTGGAGTGCCCCGATCCCCAGATTGTGGGGCACTACATGCGACGGTTTGCCAAGGTGGGCACCTGCCAGGGCAGGGGTCAGCACCACCCCTGGGACCCCAGTCCCAGCCCTGGCTGGGGCTCCTGGGCTCTCTGTGCCCCTCCATCCAGCTGTGGGCAGCCAGTATGCCACCAACACACCCTGGGACACTCCCAGCTCTGCTAGCACAGGAGATTAATTAATTAATTATGATCTAATTGATGAGTTATTTGCTTAATTAATATAGATTAATTAAAACTAGCTTGCTGCAATATAGGAGGGAGTTGCATGCAGGCTTGGTGACTGTTGCCTTCTTAGCTGTGCTGGAGCTGCCCACGGAGGCCAGTTGTGCTTCCAGTGGCTGTGCTCATGTGGCTCCTGGTGCATGAATATGAGCCGGGTGTGTCCAAGGTGGCAAGGAGGCCAATGGCACCTGGCCTGTACCAGCAACAATGTGGCCAGCAGGACCAGAGCAGTGGCTGTGCCCCTGTGCTGGGCACTGCTGAGGCCCCACCTCGAATCCTGGGGTCAGTTTTGGGCCCCTCGCGACAAGAAGGACGTTGAAGGGCTGGAGTGTGTCCAGAGAAGGGAACAGAGCTGGGGAAGGGGCTGGAGCACCAGGAGCAGCTGAGGGAGCTGGGAAAGAGGCTCAGCCTGGAGAAGAGTAGGCTCAGAGGGGACCTTCTGCCTCTGCACAACTCCCTGACAGGAGGGGGCAGCCAGTGGGGAAGTCGGGCTCTGCTCCCAGGGAACAGGGACAAGATGAGAGGAAACAGCCTCTAGTTGTGCCAGGAGAGGTTTGGGTTGGATTTTGGTAAAATTTCTTCACTGAAAGGTTTGTCCAGCCCTGGCACAGACTGCCCAGGGCAGTGGTGGGGTCACCATCCCTAGAAGTGTTTAAAAAACATGTGGATGTGGCACTTGAGGATATGGTTTAGTGGTGAACGTGGTGGTGGTGCTGAGTTGATGGTTTGACTTGAATTTATAGAACTTTTCCACCCTTAATGATCCCATGATTCTATGATCCATGAAGCCAGAGGGTCTGAGTGTCTCCATATGTATCCAGATGCAAGGTTGTTTCACTGCTGTGGGACTCATGGATTCCTTCTCTCCCTCCTTCCCCTTTGTTGCTGCTGTCTGGGTGTCTTTGTTGGTGCCCTCTTTGGCTGCAGACCATCAGCAATGTGCTGCTCCAGTACGCTGAGATCATCTCCAAGGATTTTGCCTCGTACTGCTCCAAGGAGAAGGAGAAAGTGGTGATGTATCTCCCTGTCCATGTGTCCCCACATGGTGACCCCAGCTGTCACCTCAACCCCAGGGTGGGTCGGTCCCTTCCTGATGGCAGTTCCTGGCACGCTGCCAGGGTGCCTTCTGTGTCATCCCTGTCCTTATGTCCCCCAGTGCAAGGTGGGAGGGTCCTGGGGCTGTGGGCAGCTGTCCCAGCCATATTTATTGTTGTTGACCCCCCTCTCCATCCCACCCCTCCAGCCCTGCATCCTGATGAACAACATCCAGCAGCTCCGTGTGCAGCTTGAGAAGATGTTTGAAGCCATGGGTGGGAAGGATGTGAGTATGAGGAGTTCCAGGAGGGAGCCCTGTGGGGGGTTGGATCATTCCCTTCCCTCCAGAGGTAACCTCTTGCCCAGTTCCCCAGTGCTGGGAGCAGACCCATTCCACACTCCTGCGTGGGATCACACTGTCCTGCCCCATGGCACCCTGCTCTCCCACAATATCGGACTGGGAAGGGGATGCCCTGCCCAGGGATGCATTTGGGACGCAGAAACTTCCCTGAGGGCTGGCTCAGGGACCCTGTCAGCTTCAACAACCTATCCATCCTGCAGCTGGACACAGAAGCCAGTGATATCCTCAAGGAACTGCAGGTGAAACTTAACAACGTCCTGGATGATCTGAGCCGAGTCTTTGCCACCAGGTACAGCTGGGTGAAGAGGGCAGGGGCAGTGGGCAAAGGAGAGGTCTCAGGGTCCAGAAGCTGTGACTGGGGCCAGGCCGGGGGCTCTGGGGGGGATATTCTGAGCTGCTTGTGTGTTGTGGTCCCCAGTTTCCAGCCACACATTGAGGAGTGTGTGAAGCAGATGGGTGACATCCTGAGCCAGGTGAAGGGCACCGGCAACGTCCCTGCCAGCACCTGCAGCAGTGTGGCGCAGGACGCTGACAATGTCCTGCAGCCCATCATGGACCTGCTGGACAGCAAGTGAGTGTGGGGGGCCACTGGAACCCTCACCCTACCCCTCCTGGCCTCGTCAGGCAGTGCGAGGAGCCTGTAGAGTCAGGGTGACATGGAAGGGGTGACACGTGGGATCCTCCAGCGCTGTCTCCTCTGTGCAGTCTGACACTCTTTGCCAAGATCTGCGAGAAGACGGTGCTGAAGCGGGTGCTGAAGGAGCTCTGGAAGCTGGTGATGAACACCATGGAGAAGACCATCGTCTTACCTCCACTCACAGACCAGACGGTGAGTGATGGGGAGAGGGACCAGGGACCCTGAGACACAGGTCAGACTGGGGCAGTGTGGGACATTGCTGGCGAGGTGCCCTCACTGGCACGTGAGAGGGTGGGGACTTCACTGACGTCTCCAAACCCATGTCCAACTCCTGGCCAGGGAAAGGATGGAAGAGAGATAGGTCATCCTTGCTCCAGGACCTTCTTGGTTGGCTTTGCCAAAGGACCTTCCTGCCACCTCCACTGTGGCTTGAAGAGGGGACACTGGCTCTTTCTTATCCATCCTTCCCTCAGAGCTGGGACAGCATCCCATGCCATACTCACCCACACTGGCCATGGGCACGCTCCCTGAGCCAGGAGGTGAATCCAGAGGCTCCTGGAGTGTGGGGAGACGCTCCCTGTTGGCCTTGCTGAGGGGCTAGGGGTCTCATGAGGATGTGGGGACATATTCCCCAGCAGGGGTGAGCTTGCCTTGCTCCTGGGGGATTTAGGAAAGCAGAGCAGACCCAGGGAATGGTCCCTCTCTGAGTCTCCATATTGCATTGCTGTTTGTGTGCTCCACCCTGAATCTGAAGCATGCTGAGGTGGTTCCTTCAAAGTCAGGCAGGAAGGGGTGACACTGAGTGCTCCTGACCAGCCACACACCTGTTCTTGTCACTCTTTGGTGGCTTTTGTCACTGTTACAAAGCTGGGCTCAGGCTCTTCCTTGGAGTTTCTGGAGCTGTCAGCCTTTATGTAATCTCTCTGAGGCTGTGGAGCTCCTGTGCTGTGTCTGTGAGGGACAGGACAGTGGTGACATGTCAGCCCTCAGTGGTGCCTCCTCACTGTGTCACAGCCCTGAGTGTGGCTCAGGTCAGCCCCACATCGCTCCCGACTGGGCTCACACACCCGTGGCCAAAGGCGGCCAAATTCCGTAGGAATGCTGGTGCCACTGAGTCCCAGTCCCCATCCCAGTCTCCTTCCAGCCGTGCTCTGGAGACAGTGGGGCCTGCGCTACGGCAGAGGAGGGGCACGGACATGTGGCTTTGTTGGGTGATTTTCCTGAGGGCAGACAGTCTCTGGAGAAAGCTGTGCTGGGACTGGTCCCTCAGGCAGGGGACATCCCGCCCAGGTGTCCCTGGGTGCCAGCCCGCAGGGTGGCCAGACAGGTTGGCAGTTTGGGGGTCCATGTCAGAGCTGAGTGTCGAGTGGGGTCCCTGGAACTGAGCCCCTCTGGGCAAAGCCCCCCCTGCAGTCAGGAGGGACTGGGCAGGTGAGGATGGGGCCCCTCGGGAGCCGTGGAGGCCTGCGGTGCAGTGGCAGGGCTGACACTGAGTCTGCGGATGGGGGATTCCCATGGCCCTGTTGGGGGTGGGGGGCAGCCAGGGCTGGCACTGGGGAGGATGGAGGAGGCGAGGGCTGACACTCACGTCACGGTTGTTCTCTCCAATTGCTCCTCTCGCCTCTCAATGGCAGATGATTGTAAGTACGGCAGCTCCCTGTCTGTCTGTCTGTCTGTCCGCTCTGTGTCGGTCCTGGCCTCGCCGGTTCTTGTCTTGTGTGGCTGCCCGTGCCCTGCCCACACCCTCCTTCGGCTCCTGACCTGGTCCAGCTCTTGGTCCCCACCCCTGCCTGGCACTGGCTCCTGGCTGGCACATGCCAGCGGCCCCTCCGGGATGTGGTGGGTGGAGAGGTGTTGGACGGATTGGCTGTGCCGGGACGTGGGAGGGACGAGGGGAAGTGATGGGGTGGGAGGGGACGGTGATGGCTGTGCCGTGTCATCAGAGACTGCCCAACCAGGGCTCCGTGCTGAGGGGAGAAATACCGCGGGAGGCACGAGCAGGGAGCGGTGTGTGCCTGGAGTCAGGGCTGCCCTCCCTTTCCCTCAAGCCTCAGTTTCCCCTCGAGGCCCTGGCTGGGGTCTGGCTGTGGTGGGGGTGAGGGCAGAGGCTTTCCCTGCCAGGAGGAGGAATCTCTTGGGCGGACGCGGCAGTCCCTGGCCTGGGTGCTCAGTCTTGCGGCAGGCAGCTGGGCACAAGTTGTGAGGCTCTTCCCTGGTTGGGATTTGACCCTGGGAATCTGGACTCCTGGTTCCCTTCTTGGCCTCGCTGCTGGGTCCTTGCATGGCTTTGACTGAGCAGTTTCCTTCTGTCCTCTTCTGACCAGTCTGTGGCTGTGGGTTTATGCCCCTGAGGGCAAGGGAAGAGCATCCTGTCCCCGCCCCTGTGACTAAGGCATCTGTGCAGGAAGAGCAGGGGGAGCCAGCTGCTGGGTGCTGGTGCCAATCCCTGCAGGAACAAACACCCCTGTGCTGTCCTCCAACACCTTTTGTGTCCAACAGCAGCATTGGGGTGGCCTTGGGGGCAGCCTGGGGTTGAGTGTCCCCTCAGACCTCATGGGGACCTCATGAGGATCCATGTCCCAGCTTTGCTGAGGCTCTGGGGTTCAGAGCAGTGTCATGTGTGGTACAAGCTCCTCTTGTTTACCCATTGCCCTCTGCCAGGACCAGAACCCCTCCTGGCAGCCCTGCTTGGCCCTACCTGTGCTGCTTGTTCCTTCTGAGGCTTCCCAGCCAGCTGACTCCATGCTCCCCTCTCCTGATTCCAGCAGTCCCCCCTGAGAGCTGAGTTCATCCCCCTGATGGCACTGCTGCCTCATGGTTTTTCTTGCCTGGGTCGGTGTGGGGCTGCCACTGGGTCAGTGTGGGGTTTCCACTGGGCCCAGCCCTACACAAACCAGAGCTCTGCGTGCCAAAGCCAAATCCCAGCTACTCAGTCCCTGCTCCCTCCCCAGCGCTGGGAGCACCTGCCAGAGCTGAAACAGGATGTGTGGGGGCACCAGAGCCTGCCCACACACAGCTGGATCCTGTATTCCAGCAAGGATCATCCCTCATGGATTCAGCGTCTCTGTATCCCAGCAAGGATTATCCTCATAGATCCAGCATCCCTGCATCCCAGCAGTTTCCCAGTGTGAGGACAAGTTCTCCAGCAGTGCAACATCCTGCTTTCCAGTGGGGATCCAGCACCCTGATGACACCAGGCCCTCACTGAATATCCTGTTGGGGGTCCCCCAACTGGCTGTCCTTCCGGAGCTCATGATGTCTCTGCCACCTGTGCCCCTGTGTCCTGTCCCATGCTGTCCCCCCACCCCACACTCAACCTCTGACATTGCTTCTACAGGGCACGCTCTTGAGAAAACATGGCAAGGGGACAGAGAAGGTAAATAGCTGTGGGCTCCATGTGTGTCACTGCCCTGGGGCCACACTCGTGGTCTCACACCCGCCTGCTGTGGAGGTCCAGGCTTGTCCGTGCTTCCTCTGTTGTGGTGTCTGGATGTGCTGTTGCCTGCGTGGTGTCGTGGTGAGGTGTGCTGTGCTGTGTGCTGGGGACAGCCCCAGTTCTGTGTGTCCTTGGGGTAGGGAGCGGGGGCTCTGTAGTGTTTGGTCCCTGTGAGGTGGATGTGAGGTGTCACCCATCCCCATGGGAGACACTGCTCCACAGCCCTCAGCCCCAGCTGCCTGGCTGGGATGGCGCGGGCTTGAGACCTCATGCATGGGAGACCCTCCACACAACCCCATCCCACTGTGGGGGGCTCAGGAAGAGAGGACCCCCCATGCTGGGCCGTGCTGGGCACAGTGAGGGCCCCAGGGCTGCTGAGATCCCCTGGATCTCTGAGTCTGCTCCCCCTTCCTTGCTGAACCCAGCCCTGCTCCAAGGGCTTTCTCCAGCACACGGGCTCTTGCCCTGTCTGGGGGCTCCTCACCACAGGGTGGGGGCCCAGCAGTGACCCCAGCCTGCTCCCCAAGTCCTGGTTCTTGGGAAGAGCCATGGCAGCATACGTCTGGGCAATGCCTGTGGCTCCCCCTCCTCTCCTGGGGGATACTGGCTCCTGCCCAGTTTGCTGAGTGCTCTGGGTGAGCTGATTCCCTCTGATCTCCCAGCCCCAAACATGCCCACCCTCAGAAGACACCTGGCACATTCATCACAGCTTCACCAGCGCGAGCTGTGAACTGGTGCCAAACCAGTGGCACCGGTGGAGAACTGGGCAGAGCCAGAGGAGAGTACAGGGCCTGAGCCCTCATGGCTGGGGAACGTGGGGGTCTGGAGCTGCGGCCAAACGCTGCTGGGGCCACCAGTAACTGTCCCTTGCTGTTCTCTTCCAGAGCAGGGTGAAGCTGCCCAGTCACACTGAAGTAAGGACATGGCTCTTCTGCTCCCCACTTGGCACTGCTCTCTCCCCTTCCCTCCTCCCTGTCCCTTGTCCCTTGTGCTCTGGGTTGGGGCTTGCAGCTCAGTAGTGTCCTGTCATGCTCTGTTTTGGGGACACCGGTGTCCCCAACTCTCAACCAGTCCACGGACTGGGTGAGATGGGATCAGTGAGGGTGGAATTAATGGGACAGAAGTGGATGGGCAGAGGGGTGGACACAAAAGGCAAATGGGGACATACAAAATGAGGGCATGGAGGGGGCAGACCCCTGCAGAAGGTACTGGTTAATGGGACAGGTGCTGAGGTTTCTGTGTTGGGAGGGACTGGATCTACTGGTGCTGGGAGAGGGAGGGTGGTGGAGGTCTCTGGGCCCCAGTTTATCTAGTTGCATTTGCACACTAGAGGAGCTGAGGAGGAGAGCTTGTGATCAGCCTAGTGAGAGGTGCTAGCCCAGGGCAGTGAGTGGGATCTGCCCATCCAGGAGGCTGCTGTGCCCACGGGCCCCACAGAATGGCTCCATGGCCCCTGCCATGGTGGGGGTACAGGTCAGGCAGAGGCAGCCCGGGTCTCCCGCCTGGGAGACTCCCTGGAGTGCCAAGGGGCTGGGAACCTCCCTGGGACTGGGCAGGGCTCCGTGTGGCCGGGGGCTGTTTGGTGGCTGTGGGGTACAGGCCACATCCTCCCCCCGCCTGCTGTCCCTCGCACTCACTCTGCTCCCACCGTGTCCGATGTCCAAGTGGTCAGTGCCAGGCCCTGCTGGATGCAGGACCAGGTGCTTGGAGCACAGGAAGCAGGATGGGGCTCTTGGGCTGAGCTGCTTGTGCTGAGCAGAGCATGAGGCCCCTGATGGAGGGGTGATGCCCTGCCCTGGGGTCTCCAAGCCTGCATCCTCACAGCTGTGCTGAGAACTCTGGCTGAGAGGGGGCTGCCAGCCTGGTACCTGTGTCACCTTCCTGGCTGCTGTCCCCTGGAGGAGCCCCTGGAACTGCAGCAAGCTTTTGGCACGATGTGCCCAGCGTGGCCATGCCACCCCCAGCCCGGCTGCTCACCGGGGCTGTCCCTGTCTCTTTGCTCTCTGCAGGGCACACAGATGATTTTCAACGCAGCCAAGGAGCTGGGGCAGCTTTCCAAGCTGAAGGTGAGGGCTGGGGGGCTGGGCTGGGGGGTCTCTGAGCTGCAGGTGAGGGCTGGGGGCAGTGGGGTGCTGGGTTGCTCTCTGTTCTAGGGTGGGTGCCAGTGCCACTGGCACTGCCAGGTGCTGCCAGGGCCCCACCACTGCCCCCCTGCTGGCTTGGCCAGGCTGGGCTGGGGGCAGCATGGTCCTGGTCCTCTACTTGAGAGCAGGATTTGTGTTCCCCAGGACCACATGGTGCGTGAGGAAGCCAAGAGCCTGACCCCAAAACAGTGTGCTGTGGTGGAGCTGGCGCTGGACACAATCAAGGTGAGGGCACTCTGGGGCGTTTGCGGTGCCCCCAGGGCTCTGACCCTGAGGCCTACAGGGGGACCCTCGCAGAATTGCTGAGCATCCTGAGGCCTTTCCCCCTCCAGCAATACTTCCATGCCGGCGGTGTGGGGCTGAAGAAAACGTTCCTGGAGAAGAGCCCTGACCTGCAGTCGCTGCGCTATGCCCTCTCCCTCTACACCCAGGCCACAGATCTCCTCATCAAAACCTTTGTGCAGACTCAGTCGTCACAGGGTAGGACTGGCTGCCTTGGCCCCCACTGGGCCCTCATCCTCCTCAGGGCCTTGGCTGCCCCGTGGCCAGGACCCACCTTGGCTCTGTCCCAGGGGGGCTGGGGGTCCCAGCCAGGCTCACGGTGTGGGAGAGATGGGTGGAGAAGGAAGGGCTTTTTCCTCCTGTGCCTTGCAGGTGAAGAAGGGCCGTGAGTGCCCAGCAGCCTGGCACTCCCCAGTCCCCCACCAGCAAGAACAGTGGGTCCCCAGTGCCAGGGCATTGCTGGACTGGCATGGAAATGGGTCCTGTGGGTGGGGGGGAGGTCACCCTCTGGCCAGGTGTCGCAGTGCTTGTCACCTCTGGATGGCCCCAGGCACCCAGCACAGACCAGTCACAGGGTCCACAGGATCTGGAGGCTGTGGCAGGGCCTGTCCTGGGCATGCTGGGTGCCCAAGCTCTGGGTTGCTGGTGCAGGATGCTGGGCAGCTTCCGGGGCAGGATCAGCCCTCAGCTCTAAACGCTGTCCTTTATTCCGTCCCTTGGGTGCTGGAGGAGGGCCCTGAGATGCTCAGTGGTGGTCATGGGCCACCGCAGGGTGCCCCAGCCAGGCTTGTCTGCGTCCTCAGGGAGTGGGACGTGCGTTTGCTGTCCGTGAGTCTCCTTCAAGGGACGTCTGTCCTGTCTGTGCCTCCTGTGCCAGCCATGTCGGGGGTGTGGGGTTGGGTCTGATGGGTGCCAGCACCCCTGGGTGTACCCTGTCCCCAGGAGCCCACACTCGGAGTTGGCACTCCTGTGTCGCTGCAGTGTTGTCCGGGTGCTTGGCCGTCAGTCTGTCTGCGAGATCTGATCTCTTTCTCTTTGTTCCCCCCTCCCCTCACTGTTCCTGTCTGCCACGCACGTCATCTCCTCCCTCCTCTCTTCATCATCTCCTTCCTCCTCTCTTCATCTCTTTCCTCCTCCCTTCTTTTGCATCTCCCTCCTCTCTTTGTTGTCATCTCCTTCCTCCTTCATCTCCTTCCTCCTCTCTTTGTGTACTCTGTGCCGTGTCTCTGTCTCTTTCTCTTTCCTTCCCACTAGTTCATGGTGGGAAAGGGATTAGGTTTACCCTTAGTGAAGAGGTTTATCCTGAGAAGGGTACGTGTGCTACTCACCCGCCCCTGCACCTGCCTGCCGCCGGCCTGGGCTAGTAACAGTCCCAGCACCGCGGGCTGGGGTGGCCTGGGGACCCCCAGCATCACTGGCCTTGGGGACCCCCAGAATGGACAAAATGCCACTCCCAGGGCTGCTCTGGGGGGAATTTGGAGGAACTGTGCTCAGCCATATTGGCCACCCCCAGAGTGGGTTGGGGGCTGTCCCCATGGGAATGGGAGTGTCTGCCCGCACGCTCTGGGCACCCCCCATTGTCCCCAGCACTGCTGCCCGGGGGTGGGCATCCACCGTGACCTCCCCCTGGGACATGTGGCCATGCCATATCCTGTCCCCTTCCTGCCCACCCTGCTGCCCTAAGGACCATTACTAGCCCTGCTCCGGCGTGCTCCGCCTGCCTGTCCTGGGGCGCAGGGAATGAGCCCCTCACGGGCCCTGCTTGGCCTCCATCACACCCCGCTGGGGGCCGGGGCTGCACCCCCGCTTGGCCTTCCATGCCCAGACCCCCCTTCCCACCCGCCATCGCCTCCATCCCGGCTCAGCATGCGCGGGCGGGGCCGGGGGAAGGAGGGGAATGTCCCCGGCCAGGCACCCTGAGAGCTTACCACTGAGCCCTGGTGGATCACCGAGGCCCCATCAGACCCACAGAGCCTGTCCCTCTGCCTTGCACCCCCATCCTTCACCTGTGGGTGCATGCACAACTCTGGGGTGGCATGGGGTGGGCTGACTTGTTGGCCGAAGATCATGCAAGGTCCCCAGGCTCGGGGACCCCTGGGCTTGATGTGGTCCCTGGGATGGAGGGGTACGAGGGGCTGAGTCAGCCTTGAGACACTGGTGGGGCTGTGGCTGCCCTGGCCAGGTCTCTCCTTCCCAGTGCTGCGCCCATGACACTGTCACCCCTCCATGGCCAGAGCACGGGGAGCTGTGCCACTGTCCTCTGCCCCTCACTCCTGCTTGGGCAAGGGGGGTTCACAGGGGTGGGATGGCAGAGTCAACCTGCTGCTGGGGATGTCCTGCCATGTCCATCACAGCTGCTGCACCCGCACTGCTGTGCCCACCACCCTTTGGGATGCACCCTAATGCCCGCCCCTTTCCACCCCACGGTGACCTGCCTCCTCAGTGGGTTAGTGTTGGGCAGGGCATGTCAGGAACATTGGGAAAACAGGCACTTCCATCTCCTCTCTCTGTCACAGGCTCTGGTGTGGATGACCCCGTTGGGGAGGTGTCCATCCACGTGGAGCTCTTGACCCACCCCAGTGGCGAGCACAAAGTCACCGTCAAAGGTGGGTTCTGCTGGCCAGGGTGCCAGGGTGTGGAAGGTGACAGTGCTCCCTGAGCCTCACCTGTCCCCTCCTTGCAGTGGTGGCTGCCAATGACCTCAAGTGGCAGACCTCGGGCATCTTCCGGCCCTTCATCGAGGTCAACATCATCGGGCCCCACCTCAGTGACAAGAAGAGGAAATTTGCTACCAAATCCAAGAACAACAGCTGGGCCCCCAAGTACAACGAGAGCTTCCAGTTGTGAGTGGCACCACAGGCTGGGAATGTGGGGACAGGCTAGGGGATGTGTCCCCAGCATGTGGGGACCTCCTGGGGTGTGCAAGGGAGTTTGCTCATCCCCGATGGGATGTTTCAGGTATTTTCTCTTTGGTAAAACAGGGAGGGTGGAACAGGAGTGAACAGGAAAAGGCTTTTCTAGGGGTGTGTTTGGGGACAGCAGCCGTGTAGGGGCTGTTAGATGGCCGGGCTAGGGGTGATGTGTGGCCCCACCTGCCAACACTGCTTGTCCCTTGCACCCCCCCAGCACGCTGGGGTCAGAGACGGGCCCCGAGTGCTACGAGCTGCAGGTGTGTGTGAAGGATTACTGCTTCGCCCGGGAGGACCGCACCGTGGGCATCGCCGTGCTGCAGCTCCGGGACATCCTGCAGCGCCCCGGCTGCGCCTGCTGGCTGCCCCTGGGCCGCCGCATCCACATGGACGACACCGGGCTCACCGTGCTGCGCATCCTCTCCCAGCGCAACAACGACGAGGTGGCCAAGGAGTTCGTTAAGCTCAAGTCGGACACGCGCTCGGCCGAGGAGGGCAGCAGTTAAAGTCCCCCCAGCCCTCGCCTCCCACTCCCGGCCCCCTGACAGAATCCTCTAGCCGTGTAAAAGCCATAGGAGTGGCCACAGAAGAGTCGCTGCCCCGGCCCTGGGGAGGGGGTGCTGTGGCTGCAGTGACAGACCCTCCTCTCCCTCCCCGGCCCTGCTGGCTGGGTGACAGGGGTGCCGAGCACAGCCAGGCCCCCGTCACACCCCGCAGGAAGGGGCTGGGATGGGACGGGCTGCAGGGAGGGGCTGGAGCCGAGCCTGGGTGAGGGGAGCATTCTGCCCTTCCCCACCCTGTCTGAGATGGAGGAACCCCAGTGGCCCATCCCTGAACCTCCACTGTCCCACCCAGCCCCAAACCTCACCGAGTGACACAAGGAAAGGGCTGCAGGGGGTGTGTGTCTCGTGCCATGTACGGGTGTTGGTGAGTGGCTGGCACAGTGTGAAGGCCCCTTGTCCCCATCCCTGAGCATGGTGGTGTGTCCTGAGGGCAGGGCAGCTGCCAGCCCTGAGCACATATGTGTACATATGTAAATACCTGTATATACAGGGCAGCTGGACAGGCTGTGTCTTGCACCCGGAAGGGCTATTGGGGCTGTTGGGTTGACGGGTGCAGCCCCCACAGGCCCTGCACAGGGTCCCCTCCCTGGCTGGCAGCAGCATCACCAGGGTCGGGAGCAGCAGGGAGCAGCCCCTGGCCCATATCCTGTCTTCCCTGCCTTGCTGCCACCGTGGGCTACCCCACTGCCCCCCACAAGGTGCCAGGGCCTGGGGAGACAGGGATGGGGGCACCAGAGCAGAGGGACTCATTCCTCTTTGCTCTGGCCGGTGGGGACCAGCATCCCTGTGCAGTGCAGCCCATGGGATCTCCTTGGCGCAAGCAAAACCATTCCCACCCCGCCCCAGAGATGCCCTCCCTCCAGTCCCCCAGTAAAGCACCAGTTCTGTGCCCCCCAGTTCCCCAGTGAGCACCATTTCTGTGTGCCAAGTGGTGTGCATGTCTCGTGCGAGTGCCTGGGAGGTCTGCGTGTGTGGTGTTGGGGTGGCCATCCCAGCTGGCCAGTTTGCCCCGAGTCCTGGGGCAGACAGAGGCCTCATGACCCCACAAGTCAATACAGCTCTCTCAGCCCCCTCCCATCCCAAAACAGGGTACCCCGACTGGCCCCCACGCTCCTTTGCCTAGAGCGTTTCTGGGACCAAAGGGTTTCACTTTGCTCTCTGGTTTCTGTTCAATGTTTACACCCTTTTTCTACCGGCTGCTCCTGCACAGCCAGGCTGGGGCTCGGCCCCGCAGCCCGACCGTGGTGCCCCTGGCCCTGTGCCCCCTCCCCTGTTTGGCATGTGATTGAACTGACCAATTCTGCTCCTGTAGCACAGTGTCACCGATGCCTGTGTGTCTGTCCCGCCGATGGCGGCGGCTCCCATGGATGCATGACAGTGAGATGTTTTGCACTATTTTGAATTTTTTGGGCTCTGTAAAAATATTTTATTATAACTGACATTAAAAAGCACACCCTTCACTGTGGCTCCTGTGGGGAGTTGGGATGGGACAGGCACCTGTGGGCTTCCCAGCCCCACTCCCACCCCAGTGCAGCATTTCCACCTTTAAAGGGAAAACCAGGGATATCCAACCTCAAGGATAACCAGCTCCAAGGATAACCAGCTCCAAGGACCAATAGCTCCAAGGACCAATAGCCCAGGGATGATCCCTGTTGTCACAGTCTCCCTGAGGGTGCCTTTGCAAAACCAAGGATAGGTGTTAGATGGAATCACAGGAACACGGAATCCTGAAATACCCTGAGCTGGAAGGGACCCACAAGGATCATCAAGTCCACCCCCTGTTCCTGCACAGACAACAATCCCACCCTGAGCAGCCCTGAGAGCGTTGTCCAAAGGCTCCTGCAGCTCTGGCAGCCTTGGGGCTGGGACCATTCCCTGGGCAGCCTGGGCAGTGCCCCAGCAACCTCGGGGGGAAGAACCTTTCCCTGAGCTCCATCCCAAGGCCTGACACAGCTCCAGCCCTTCCTGGGCTCCTGTCCCTGTCCCAGAGCAGAGCTCAGCCCCTGCCCCTCCGCCTCCCCTCGGTCAGAGCTGCAGAGCTGGGACAGACATGTCCTGGGAGGTAGCACTACTCCCAAGCACAATGCTGATAATTCCCAGGCATGGGAGTGATCAGGGACAGCCAGCACAGTCTCTTGGAGGGCAGACCCATCCCTTGCTGCTCTCATGGCCTTCCATGATGGGATGACTCTTTCAGCAGATAAAAGATGAGCTGTTGATGGCACCTGCCTGGACTCCTGCAGGCCTTTTGACACAGTCCCTCAAAACATTTTCCCCACTAAATTGGATTGATGTGGATTTGATGAATGCAGGGCCCTGATGACCTACAGAGAGATCTAGGGCTGTTCCTGGCTTCTGGCAGAGTCCTGCTTCACCCTTGAGAATTGTGTGGCTGCCACCAGGCTTTGCCAGAATCATGGAATGGCTTAGGCCGAAAGGGACTTTAAAGCTCAAGTCCAACCTCAGCCTCGTTCCTGGGCTCTTGTCTTTCTTTTTCCAGTGATCCTTGATGAACACACCCTTTCTTGATGTTTTGTAGATTAATTAATTAGCTTTAATCATCATCATTTCACATGGGGCTCCTGTCCCTATGTGAAGAGAGAGCAGAGGGTCCCTGGGAGGCTGTACCACAAGCTGTGCCCCCGCAGCCCAGGGGGGCTCATGGGGAGCAGAGATGCACCTGCAGCCCCTGGATGACCCCGAGCAGAGCAGGGGGATGTACCCTGAGTGGGGCCTGAGCCTGTGCAAAGGCTGTGCTGGGGCAGGCCCCTGGCAGCACCTGAGGCTGGAGCAGCTCATGCAGAACCTCAGGGATCCACCTGAGGAAAACCCCTGGAGGGCTCCCATGGGAGGAACCCCACAGTACAGCAGGGGAAAAGGAGGAAGAGGAGGAAGGAGCAGCAGAGACAAGGGGTGATGGACTGAGCACAACCCCCATTGCCCGTCCCCCTGCACAGCTGTGGAGGAGGAGGTGGAGAATTTGGGACGGAAGTTGAGCCTGCGGAAAAGGGAGAGGTGGGGGAAAGTTGTTTTATGGCTTACTGTAATTTCCCATGATCCTCAGAGGAGCTGATTAACAACAATTTAAACAATATAATCATTTATGCACCAGCTGCCCACTGTGAGCAGGACAATAAACATAGTCCATGAGACAGCTGCCCTCAAAACCCTGTTCAGTAAGTCCAAGTGAAGCTCTGAGTGAGCCTAGTGGCCTCTTGGCCTGTGAGCTCTGGGATGCAATGCTGGGCACTGGAAAACCCAAACCCACCTCAAGTGGGAAATGGAGTCCCTCCCAGCCAGCAGGACCTGGTGTAACCAAACTCCTTTAAGGCTGGAGAAGAGAAGGCTCTAGGGAGACCTCAGAGCCCATTTAGTGCCTAAAGGGACTCCAGAAGAGCTGGAGAGGGACTTTGTACAAGGCCCTACAGGACAGGACAAGGGGAAATGGCTTCCTGCTGCCAGAGGGCAGGATTGGCTGTTACTGCTCCATCTTCCCACCATCGTATCTCACCTCAGTCCCAGAGTGAAAAATAGTTGTGTTCTGGAATTTAAATTCAAGTCCCCCTGAGTCCTGACTCTCATGACACTTCATCCTACCACTTTCATGCACCTCTCAGTCCTAAGGTTCCCAAAGCCATTATAACTCAAGACTGGGACACAGCATTTCCAGTTCATCTACTCCTGAGATAGATCCTGTTTATGAGGAAAGGGGGAGGCTTGGCTTCAGGAGATACTGCAATTCCTCGAGAGAGGATGCTGTGGGACAGTGCTTAACTGGAACTGTACAGGTGGTTCAGGGAGGAGTGTACAATTCTTTACTCCTTCTCAAGAGATGCCAAACTGATTAAATGCACCAAACGTTTCTAGAAATGCTCCTGTTCCAGCTGGTGACATTACTCCTGCCAACACTTCTAACCCGAAGGCTCAGGAGTTAAAGTCTGCATATCATCAGCTAAACCAGGTCATCCAAATAAATCCTCCCTGTCTTGACAGGAAGCAGATAAGTCTGTTCCAAGCCTGCTGACCACCCCTTCTCTAGGGACTAAAGAGCTTCCTCACACCTCCCTCCCTCCTTAAACTCCCCCCCAGCACCCGGCAAACAGCCTCAAGGCCAGAGTTACCTGCAAAGGCTTTTATTACCTTTAAAAGGTTAAAAGGTGGCCAAACAACTCAAAAGGTGCTGAACCCCCACCCTCATGGCCTTCCCAAACTTCAGAGGTTCAGACACCTCAAAGTGGGACACTGGCAGCAGCCCAGGGGCAGCCCCAGGCCCAGAGGTGGCCAAGGCCAGGTTGAGGGTCTCAGGGATGTGGAGCTCATGCAGGGGCAGCGGGGAGGTGCTGAAGGGCAGCTGCACAGGGAAGATGTGGCCGGTGTCCACCAGGAGCTGGTCGGGTCCCTTCCCGTACTGTGGGGACAATGGTCAGACCGGGACTGCCCCAGTGTGAGGGTGGCCATGCAGGGCAGCCCCCGGGCCCCACTCACCCCCACGCTGCCGAGGACAGGGGGCTGACGTGCTGCTCCTGCCCCATGGCCGGGGTGTATGCCCGGAGGACCTTCACAGCCGGGAGGAGAGGCTGGGGACAGGGACAGAGGAGGGCTGGGCACATCCTGGCACTTCTGGGTACAGCGTGGTCCCCAGCCCGGGGCAGCCAGGGAAGAGGCTCCAGTTTCCCTGCCAGGCCCGCACCCTGCGGAAGGCCCCGTCATCCCGCAGGTTCTCACAGTCCTGCTCCGGGTGGGCGCATTTCTGCACCAGGCTCCAATGGCGCTCCCGCCCCTTCCGCAGCTCCCCCTGCAGCCTCTGTCCCTGCGGCGCCGCCCGCTGGGGCCGCTCTGTGGGGACAGACACAGCGCGCAGGGGGGACAGCCACGCCACGACCCCTCCCAGAGGGGATGTGCAGAGACACACCGAGCCTGCGGGACCTGCCCATACCCCGGGGATGAGGGGGTCAGAGCACCCCTTTTACCTTCCAGATCCTGTGACTGCTCCAACACGTGCTGGATCAGGGCATCCCGCTCCTTCCCCAGCTGCAGCTTCACAGTCTCCATCTCCACCAAGCGCTGCGGGAAGGCAGAGGGCAGGTACAGCCTGAGCCCTGCCCAGTGGGCTTCCTCCAGAGACCACTGCAGGTTCACAGGAGCGCCCTGTGGAGCCCTGGAAAGAGCAGGAGTATCCCCCAACAGACCTGCCTAAGCTCCTTGACCTCCTGGCCCAGGCAGCTGTGCCTCTCCAGCTGTGCCAGCCGCTGGACCCGGGCAGGACGGGCCACATCCTCCTGCAGCCGCTGCATCTCATCCCACAGGCACTGCAGCTCCTGGGCGTGAGCAGCTGTGAGCCCTGGGAGCTGCTCCTGCAGCTGCTGCTTCTCCGGGGCCCGAGGTGAGGGGCAGAGCTGATGCCATTTGATTTTGCCTTTTTTTTTTTTCTATGTTATCTGAATTTGTCACACATATATTTGTAACTCTGTAGCCTATTGTATTACTATTTAGTTTTCCCAGTATTTTTCCATGGCCTTTCCCTAAGCAGAAAGACAAAACAAATTCCAGAGCTCCAAGCCCCAGGAGGTGCAGGGCTGCCATGCTATCTTGGTTCTTTCTGGGAACCAAGGCCAAGAACAACTCTTCGAGATACATTTTCATGGACAAAGTACAGCCAGTGCTGAGCGGGGGCCTCCAGAGAAGGGGGTTGACCTGGGGGAAAATTGAATCACCACTTGTCCTCCTAATTGGTGCTTTTTATCAATTATGCTAATTTCCTGAAACCTATAAATATGTACTCATCCCTGTGGGGTTGGGCTTTTGTGGACATCTTTCCATAACTGCCTCTGAAGGCCTTTATGATGGAATGGAGAAAATAAAGATCCACTCTTACATTACCTCCTTACTAAAATTATCTAGAGTTTCATTTCCAGGTTGGGAAAAAGGCAACAAGAGCATCAGGCTCAGGAACAGGGGCAGGGACACATCCCCATGTGTCACATCACTGAGAGCCCTGTAGACTCAGAGGCTGCCCCTCTGTAATGAGACCCCATTTCCCACCATCTCTTTGGAGTTCTGAGCCTTGGAATCCCCCCACACAGAGCTCAGGCCTGGCAGAGCAGCTCTCCCTGGCCTGTCACCCCCATGGGCTCTAAAGCCATGGCAGGGCTCATGTCCCTTCCCCAGCTCCAGTAGCATCCCCACAGCAGGATTACCCTGCCCTGTTTCCTCCAGCTCCCAGACAGGATCACACCACCTCCCTCATCCTCCAGAGACACCCCCAGAACTGGAGCAGTGACAGAGCAGAGAAACCCAGATGGTGAACAGGGATGCTGCCAGCAGCAGCAGCAGAGTGGAACCTGTCACACCAGAACTGTCCCTGCCACATGACACTGCTGCAAGGCTGCACCCAGGAGAGTGCCCTCCCTCATCCCAATGCCACCAAGGAGCACAGAAATCCAGGAATGAAGCCCAGAGGCACAACCTCTCGTGGGGACCCACATCAGGCAATCAGCTCCTGACCCAGGCCCAGGAGGCAGCTGGGACAGAGCCAGGTTACAGGTGGTCAGCACAAAGCACCTGCCCCTGCACCTGGGGCCCCCAGCTCATCCAGCCTGCCCTGCAGCTGCATCACCTTGACCTCCATGCCCTTGTGCAGCTGCTTTTACTGCTCCACGGGAACAGCAGCCAGGATCACCACGGCCTTGTGGGGCCACACCAGCTGTGGGGGCAGAGACAGGGCAGAGGCACCACTGGCACCCCCAGAGGGGACCCAGGCACCCCCTGCCCTGCTGGGCTCCCCTCTCAGCCACGGCACCGGGCAAAGGCCTGGATGGTGACATTGGCCTGGCGTGGAACCAGCGCTGGGCCAGGACCATCCACAGGGTCTTCTGCAGCACCATGGCAGCGCTGGTCCTCCACAGCACCCTCACAAACCTGCGGGGAGGGCAGGGAGCTGGGCAGGGAGCACTGAGCTAAGAGGGGGAACAGTGAGCTGGGCAGGAGGTGGAAGAGCCTGGAGGGGGAACAGAGCTGAGCAAGGGGTGGCAGAACCCAGAGAGGAGGTGGCAGAGCCTAAAGGGGAAACAGAGCTGGAGAAGTGGCAGAGCCCAGAGGAGGGACCGAAAAGGCTGAAAGGGCAGAGAGCAGGGCAAGGGGTGGCTCCCTGGGCAGAGGGAGGACAAGGGCAGGGCAGAGCCTGCACCCCATTCCACGGGGCCACCCGTGTCAGAGCCCGGCCCAGACCGGCAGCACTGCCGCCTGTCCCCAGCCCTGTCCCCGCTCCCCGGCGGGCTGGCAGGGCCCGGGCGTGGCGCTGCGGGCACAGCACGGCCCCGGGGCCGCCCGCAGCTCCTCCGGCACGGCCGGCCCGGAAAAACACTTCGCTCTTCCCACACTCGTACTCGCTGGGGTCCGGCGGCAAAGGGAGAGTCAGTGCCAGGACTGAGCCCTCCCCAGGCTCCTCCAAGGGGGATCCCTCCCATCCTCTCCCTAGAGGCAGAGCTCATCCCCAGCTCACCCATTCCTGTGCCTCACTAGGCACCAACACACGAGGAAAAGCCCCTGCAAGGGATACTCTGGTGCCACAGCTGCATCCCCAAAGCAGGACCTTTACTTGAAGCAGTCTCCCAAGGGCACTGCTTCACGTTGGTGTCCTTCTGCTCCTCTCTGCTCACTAGAGGCCTGTACCTCTCCAAGAACTCCTGGTACATCCATCTGTGAGGGCCAGAGTGGGGTCAGAATTGTCATGGCTGGAGCAGGGAAGCACCTGGAGGGGTATCCTGAGGCGCTGATCTGGATGGTGTCCAGGACCCTGGAGTCTTGGAGCTGCTCCACTACTTGCCTGGAGTCAAACCTGGGCCACAGAGGGGCTGATCCAGAACAGGTCTCAGGCAGCTGGGCACACCCCAAACCATACAGGGCCAGAGGGACAGGACTGCACCACCAGTTTCCCCAGCCCTCCGGCCAGGCACTCACACAAAGGGCTGTTCCCACTGCTGGGGCAGATGCAGCAGATGTAGTGAGGGTGGTGCTGCCCAGCTCCTCCATCAGCTGGCTCAGGGAGGCTTTGAACTGCAGGGGGCAAGGCAGGGGAGGCTCAGGGCCAGCAGGAACCCCTGGGGCTCAAGGAGGTCTCCAGGTCACACAGAGCTCCTGGTGGGGCCAGCACACCTTCCCCCCTTCCCGGCTGGAGGGGAACTTCTTGCTCTTCTGGCTCCTGGGCAGGGACATGTGGCCAGAGCAGCTGGGCCCCCTGACCCCATTGGACCTGTGGGACTGCAGAGACATGGGGACATCTCCGTCCTCCAGGAAGAGCTCGGTGAGGAGGGCAGACTGCCCAGAGAGAGCTGTGAGAGCCAGGCAGTCCCTGCAGAGCCACCGCTGACAGCCACAGCCCCAAAGCCCAGAGACACAGCCCAGATGTGCCACATCCAGCTGTGCCCCACCGGCACCCTGCCCCAGGAACAGCCCTGTGCACCTTCCCAGGTGAGCTCAAGAACCTTCCCAGGTGCTCCTTACCTTCTGCCAGGTGCACGGGGAGTGGAAGGGAGAAATAACAGCATTACACACATGGAAGCAGCAAGAACCTTAAAGACTCTGAGCAGGGACATGGCCAAGGTGGATCTCAAAATGGGGAGGCCAAAACAAGAGGAATGAAACTGGGAGCACCTACAGCTCATAACACACACACACAAATGGCTGGAGCTGTGTCAGGGCTTGGGATGGAGCTCAGGGAAAGGTTCTTCCCCCTGAGGGTGCTGGGGCACTGCCCAGGCTGCCCAGGGAATGGTCCCAGCCCATTTCCCATTTTCCTGTGGGAAAAGCTGCCACAGCTCCAGGAGCATTTGGACAATGCTTTCAGGCACAGGCTGAGATTGTTGGTGTGTCTGTGCAAGGCTGGGGCTGGACTCGGTTGCAGTTGGTCCCTTCCCGCCCAGGATATCCAAGGACTCTGCTCCCAGGGCACCCTGACCAAGGCCAGCTCTGCGTGGGGCTGGCACACAGGGATTTTCCTCCTGTCCCATCAGTCCCTCTCAGGCTCCCACAGCCCAGCCAGGCTTTGCCTGCAGCACCTGCCCAGGGGATGTCCCCTGGCTGGCTCACAGCAGCCCCACCAGCACCTCAGGAGCAGCAGCCCTGTTCTTCTCCACAAACCCATCACTCTGGTGTTCCACCTGGCAGGACACAACACCCACAGCAGCCTCAGCCTGCAGTTCCCAGACCAGTTTGGTGCAGAGCTCTGCTTGAACACAGTCCGAGCACTTGGGAAATGTCCGTGCAGGAGTCAGAAGTGGTGGTGGCCACACTGCCCCTCCTGCCCTGCTGTGAGACTGCTGAGGAGAACCAGAACACAGTTTCCATAGTTTTATCCTCAGATAAGGAGTTTCAGCCCAGCAGGATCCACCTCCCACCCTGGGAGGGTGCAGAAGGTGCCACCATGATCTCCAGGCAGGGGACCATTGTGTGGAGCACCTCCCCAGCCCACCCCACCCACAGCATTCCCTACCTTTCCAGCAAAGTGGGAGACAGTGAAAGCATCCATGGGCCTCTTGGGCTTCTGGAGCTACTGAGGTGGGTCTGGTGAAGCTTCTGGGCCCAGCTCCCATCACTGCCTTGAGGCATCTGAAAAGCAAACGGGTCAGAGGGGACAGTGGGGGGGCCTGGGTGGTCACAGCAGCTGGTTCCCAGCAGCCCTGACCCCCCTTGCACTCCTCATTCAGCAGGTCCAGGATGCCAGGCCAGCCCACGGTGAGCTCCGGGCACGGCTGTCTGTCACAGAGGTTGACAGACATCCAAGGGACCCCCTCGGTCACATACTCCCCCTGATCCAGCTCAGGATGTGCTGCAAGGCAGAGACAGGAAATCAGGAGTGGCCAGGAGGGGACAAAGGTGCTCAGCCCCCAAACAGCAACTTAATTTCCATCTGACCCCATAGCAGCCCTTTCTGCGGAGCACTTTGGGAGAGAGCAGAGACTGTGCTGAGCCCTGGGCTTGCAGGGACTGAAGCACAGCCACGATGGAGACAGAGCACAAACTCAGCAGGGACATGCAAGGCCCCCCCTCAGTGGCTCACAGCAAAGGGACACACCTGGGGACACCCCCGGGTGATACTCGCCAGGCTAAAGAGCTGCTGGAGCTTCTGGTTGGCATAGCTGGTGCAGAACTGCTCAAAGCTGTTGTGCTCAAACATCTCAAACCTTTGGGCAGCAGAGCCCAGCGTGATGCACCTCCCAAGCAAAGCCACCTCAGGCA
This sequence comes from Cyanoderma ruficeps, assembly GCA_008694505.1. NCBI lineage: Eukaryota > Metazoa > Chordata > Aves > Passeriformes > Timaliidae > Cyanoderma > Cyanoderma ruficeps. Next base: position 834,975 of record VZDJ01000247.1, on the reverse strand, counting down.
CCCAGCTGTCCCCACTGCAGGGACAGCTACAGCTGTGTCCCAGCTGGAGCAGGACCAGGATCAAATTCTTCCAGGCAGCCCAGGAGAGGGGACCTGCTCTTACCCACAGATGGCCAGGATGCCAATGGAGGTGTGGTGACCCTTCAGTGACCCTCCTCACCATCCAGCTCAGGACCTGTCTGTACATGTGCTTGGCCAGGGCACCCCGGGAACCCAGTGGCTGCTGCCTGGACAGTGGCTTCACCAAGGTCTTACCAGCAGTGACCAGCTTGACCATCACCTGTGATACCTCCACGCCCAGCAGAGCACAGAATAGCCCCGGGGCTTCACTGCCTGGCTGCAAAGGGACAGTCCTGGTCACTGAGGCCTGGCCTGGCTGCAGCTCTGGGGACGGTTTGGGGTGGCATCAAGTCCTCTCCCACCTCCACAACACAGCTGTCCCCGCGCTGGTGCTGCCCTCTGATCACGGCATTGCCCGAGGGCAGGACGGCAGCTCCAGCTGCTCCGACCCAGTGACACCTGCAGGGGCAGCAAGGGAGGGCCCCTCCTGTCCTCTCCTGTCCACACACAGGCTGCCCCCACATCCCACAAAACAGAGGGATGGAATTCCCAGTGAGCAGCCAGGCTCCCCAGCGCTGGGATCTCTGGCCCTAGCACTCCTCCCCCAGGGTCAGGGTGAGGACAGGAGGACAGCCAGCCCCGGGGACAGCCCTGCCCACCCCTCCCCACCCCCGCATGGCCAGGACCTTACCCAGGAGGAACAGGGAATGCCGGGTGCTCTCCAAGCCCTCGGTGTCTCTGGTGCTCGGGGCACTGGAGCATTGGCCCTGGCAGATGTAGTGGGAGGAATCTGCCCCACCCATGAGGTGGGCACAGCCCTGCCCCACAGGGCTCCCAACCACCTCCGTCCCCGTCCTGAGTGTCCAGCAGAAAGAGGGCAGGGATGGATGGGATATTGGGAAGGAATTGTTCTTTGTGAGGGGGGAGAGGCCCTGGCACAGGGTGCCCAGAGCAGCTGTGGCTGCTCCTGGATCCCTGGGAGTGTCCAGGGTCAGGCTGGATGGGTGTTGGAGCAGCCTGGGATAGTGGAAGGTGCCCCTGCCCATGGAAGGGGACAGAAGGAGAGGAGCTTTAAGGTCCCTCCCCACCCAAATCATTTGGTGATTCTGCAATTATCATCAGCAGACCCCCTCCAGCACCAAGCCAGCAGATGGGAGGGCAGAAAGGGCTGGCACTGCCCAGCATGGGACAGGCTGGCAGAGATGGGGTCGTGGGGACATGTGGGGACACTCATGGAGATCCAGGCCCTGGAGCTCGGGCAGGGTGGCCGAGGCACAGAGCTGGTAGAAGATGTGGTAGTTCATGTCCTCTTTCACTTGTGGATGAACAAGAAAGTCACCCTGAAGTCACTGTGGGCCACCCTGCAGCAGCACTGCAGCCCCAGATCTGGGGACAAGGGACATCTTCCCCTCTCCCAGCTCAGCTCAGCACCACTGGAGTCACATCTCCCAGGGAAGCTCAGAAAGAACAACCTCCCACTGCAAGGACTGGGGCTCCCATTCAGCCCCATCCTTGTGCCACCACAGAAACCCACCTGGAAGGTGACACAGGACGTCTCCAGCAGGTGGGGTTTGATGGTGGCCCCTGTGACGTTCTCTTGGATAAATCCAATCTCCAAGTACTTCCCAAAGTGGCTGCTCTTGTCATTCCTGGCCACCACACTGAGCACCAACACAGAGATGACCCAGGGGACACTGAAGCCACCACAGCCCCTACAGCTCAGGGTGTGGAGCCCCCCAGACCTGCGGGAAGGGGGTGAAGCCCTCTCCAGCTCCCTTCACAACATCATGGGTGGGACCCCTGAGCCCCTCCCCTGCATGTACAGGTCTCTGGCAGCCATGGAGTGACCCCCCCACTGCTGCTGCTGCCAATCCTCTTGATGTCTTTTTTTCTCACCCTGAAAATGTGAATCAGACACAATTGGAGTGATAAGAGGGCACCTTTATATGAGGAACCTCGGGTGCACAAATTCATCAGGTAGAAAAGGCTGAAGATGCACACTGCACATGACCCGTGTACAGTTTTTATAGATTCTGCAAATTAGCATCTCTGACAGGAATCCTCCAATTAGAAAAGCGCCGGGTGCAGTAATTCCCCAGGTCTGGCACCTTGCAGGTTCCCCCCCTTGGGATAAAGTCCAGGCCCTGTTTACAAAAGTATGTCTCAGAAAGTTGGTTTCAACCTTGGTTTCTAAGTAAAACCAAGATAGCACAGGGATCCTGGGAGTTGTTTTGCCTTTCTGCCGGGGAAAAGTGTGAAACTAAGCTACAATATGAAACTACAAAGCAACAACTATATGTGTAAAGGGTACAGAGAATATATAAAAGAAAAAAAGGGTAAACCCAAAAGGGCATCGCTCCCCCTGCCCCGCCTACAGCCCTCTCTGGCCGTTAATTGCCGCTAATTGGAGGGGGAGGGGATTATGTTCCCCACCCCTCTTTGCCCCGTTCTGTCCCCCAGCCCCTCCCCAGGCCGAAGGAGTTCCTGGGGGTGCTGGGGTTGGTCCCCCCACGCTGCAGCACCCCGAGATCCCTCCCAGCTCCGGCATCTCGAGAACACTGATTCGGGACAAGCCCGGGGTCCCCGTAAGAGGCACCCCAAGACCCCACTTGGGCACACAGAGCAGCCTCATTAGGACCCCCAACACGGGACACCCCAAACTCTCTTCTCCCACCTGCGACACCCCAAGATTGCATCGAGGGCAGCCAAAGACCTCTCCTGTATAGGATACCCCAAAACTGTCCTCATTGAAGAGCACCCAGGGCCCCTCCAGGTCCCTCGTGCAGAGCACCCCAAGGACCCCCAACAGCACAGCCCCCCCTCCCCCGTGGCAGGGACTCCAGTAATGAGGGAAGGCAGTCGCCCTCGCACTGGTGGTGCCCCGACACCTCTGGGTGTCCCCACTGCCCCCAGTGCCCATGGGTGCTGTTCTCCAGGGTTGCCACTGTGTGCAGATCCCCGTTTGCCATGGCCCCCCACTGCCTGTGTGTCCCCACAGCCCCGGGGGCTGCTGCCAGCAGATCCCTGCTGTCCCCACACACCTGAGTGGCCTGGCCAGCCCTGCAGGGCCAGAATGAAACCCTGGGGACCAGGTGCCAAACAGAGAGTGGGGCAGCTGGGGACAGAGTGACAGTGGGGTGACCAAGTGAGGTGAGGGATGATGAGCATGGAGAGTGATTTGGGTTGGAAAGGACCTCAAAACCCATCCAGTTCCACCCCCTGCCATGGGCAGGGACACCTTCCACTGTCCCAGGCTGCTCCAAATCCCGATCCAGCCTGGCCTGGGACACTGCCAGGGATCCAGGGGCAGCCACAGCTGCTCTGGGCACCCTGTGCCAGGGCCTCCCCACCCTCACAGCCAACAATTCCTGCCCAATATCCCACCCAGCCCTGTCCTCTGGCAGTGGAAGCCATTCCCTGTGTCCTGTCCCTCCATCCCTTGTCCCCAGTCCCTCTCCAGCTCTCCTGGAGCCCCTTTAGGCCCTGCAAGGGGCTCTGAGCTCTCCCTGGAGCCTTCTCCTCTCCAGGGGAGCACCCCCAGCTCTCCCAGCCTGTCCCCAGAGCAGAGGGGCTGCAGCCCTTGGAGCAGCTCTGTGGCCTCCTCTGGCCTGGCTCCAGCAGCTCCCCGTCCTCCTGCTGTTGTTGCCCAGGGCTGGGGCAGCTCTGCAGGTGGGGTCTCAGCTGGGTGGGGCAGAGGGGCAGAATCCCCCCCTCCCCTGCTGCCCACGCTGGGGGCTCAGCCCGGGGCACGGATGGATTTTGGGACTGGGACCTGTCCAGCAGCACCACAATGCCTGGAGCAGGAGCATCTGTGGGGACAAGGAGAAGGGCAGACCCAGAGCAGGGTCACCCAGCCTGTGGGAGGTGGCAGATGTCCCCACTGGTTCCTGCTCCTGTCCCCAAGCTGGCACCTTTCTCCCCGGGCCCAAGGAAAAGGGAACAGTACCAAGAGGCTCCAGGCAGGGAGACACCGTAACCAGCACAATTCATATATAGTAAAAAGTCTTTATTAAGAAGGCTTTGAAGTCAAAAAATAAAACTCTTGATACAATTTTCATAACCGTCAAGTCAGCTCAGCAAATATATAATCAGTACTTTAGCCATGTAAGGTTAAAGGTCCGTTATTTTCTTTTTAAAATAAAATATATTTTAGTTTTTAAAATTTATTCAATAAAGTACATATTTTCCTATAAATTCCCTACATATACATAAAGAGGTAAAAATAAAAAAAAATAAACAAAACAAAAGAAAAAACAAAACCCCAAAAAAATAAAAACAAATCTAAAAAAAACGAAACCCAACAAAGAAAAAAAAACCAAACCAAAACGAAACAAAAGAAAAAAAAACAAACCCCCAAACCAACCCCAAAATAAAATGGAGATAGAAATCTGTCTGGTTTTTGTGACATGGTGTGTTAACTGTACCCCCTCCATTCCACAACCTCCTGACCTCACATCACACATTTCTGGGCAGTTTTCACATTGGCAAAACACAAGATAGACCTGCATTACAAAAAAAAATAATATATATATATATATATATATTTGT
>VZDJ01000247.1:796122-830362 GCA_008694505.1 Cyanoderma ruficeps | reverse complement strand
AAAAAAAAAAAACCTACATACAAAAAGAACCACAAAAATTATAATAATAATAATAGAATGATTTTAAAAAAATAAAAGACAACCCTTGTGTGTCCTAAAATAAAAAGTGCAACCGGACCTTTTCTTTCTGGTTATTTCAGTTTGCAAACGGAATACTGGTATTTGGGAAGGACTGGTGGAGAACAGCCGGGCTCCCTCCCCAGCCCCACAGCCAGGTGAAGAGTTAAAGCTATTCTGTAAACATCGGAGTTTCCTCCTCGCGGAATTCACGACCCTCTTTCCTCATCCTCATCTTCTTCTTCTTCTTCAGCCCCTTCGCCCCCACCCTCCCGACCCCCCGGATTCGGCCTCCCCCCGCCCCCGCCGCGCCCTCGGCGCCTCTCCAGCTCCTCCTGCCGCCGCCTCTCCCCCCTCCCCGCCCCGTGCGCCCATCCGACCTCTTATTAAATAAAAAGCTCGATTTAAACAGTATAAAGTCCTTAAAACGCCGTGGTGTTGGGGTGGAGGGTGGGGGCTGCCGGGCGAGCCCCCGGCTAGGAGAAGATGTGGATGGCTTGGGTGGCGGGCACGTGGCACGCGGGGCACTGCGGCTGCGCCCGGCCGCAGATGCGGAGGGCACACTCCATGCAGAACAGGTTGTGGCCGCAGGGCACCAGCGCGGCCATCACCTCGCTCTCCAGGCACACCATGCACTCCCGGGAGCTCTTGCGGTGCCCGTCTGAGCTGCTGGAGTCGGTGGGCGAGCCCGAGGCGGCCGAGATGCTGCCAGGCAGCGAGGAGGAGGAGGAGTAGCCGGTGCTGTTGGAGAAGGAGGAGAGTGAGCCCTGGGCAGGCAGCCAGGCCAGGGCGCCGGCGGGGTCGCTGGGGATGCGCCGCGCCGAGGGGTGCTCCAGCCCCGCCGCCCCGGCCTCGGGCAGGGTGGGCGAGTGGCGCGGCGTGGCCGGGCCGCTGTTGCGTCTCTGCGAGCTGTTGATGGACGAGCAGCTGCTGAAGGCCTGCAGGGGGTTGCCCGAGCGCTCGAAGGGTGACCAGATGGTGGTGGTGGGAGTGGTGAGGTCGAGGGCCAAGAAGTCGAAGCCGAAGTCACACTCGTCGGAGCCCAGCGGGGCCGGGGGCTCGCTGAAGGTGCTGTAGGGGCTGGTGGGGCTGGCGGCCGCCACGCGCCCGCTGTAGAAGGACTCGGTGGAGCCGCTGCCCAGGGAGCTGAGGCTGTCGTTGCGCAGCGCGGCCGAGGGGCGCTGGGCAGGGTGGGGGGCCTTGGCCCACGGGGCGGCCGCGCCGCCCTGCAGGTCGAGGCAGACGTCGGTGCCATTGGAGTGGAAGTCGTTGTCGGCGTTGACGTCGATGAAGGAGCCTGTCCGCATGGTGATGTGCGCCTCGATCTCCTCCCGCGCCCGGTCCACGTTCTCGGGCATGCCCGTCACCTCGAACACGGGCTCCTTGTCCCGGCTGGGCGTCACGATGTAGGTGTGCGTCTGNTGATGATGTAGGTGTTGGTCTGCTGCTGGATGCGCTTGATGGTGGCTCCCTTGGGTCCCACCACCAGCCCCACCACGCGGTAGGGGACCCTCACCTGGATGGTGGTCTGGCCTGGCAGGTTGGGGGGCCCCTGCATGGCCCCCGTCAGCCCGTTGACTTTGTTGCGCGTGGCCCGGATCATGGAGAAGTGCTCGGCGGCCGAGAGGATCTCCCGCTTGGCCATCTCCACATCCTCCTTCCTGCCAGTGACGATGAACACGGGCTCCTCGCCCCTGACTGGAGTCTTGATGTACGTGTTGGTCTTGGCACGCAGGGCTTTGATTTTGCAGCCTGCAGGGCAAGCAGAAGGGGAAAAATGACACATCAATGCTGAGAACTCACGGTGACCCTCTGCTCCCCCAGGATGGGGACACAATGGACCAGCAGGTCCCTCTGGCTCTACACCTGCAGCACGGACACCCTTGTGGGAGGGGTCCCTCCAAGACAGATGGGGGCTCGTGGCTCAGTGCAGGGGGCTGCCCTGGCTTCTCGCAGCTCCTGGCACTGTTCTGACCCTCAGGGGCTGGGGATCAGCAGATGCAGCCTGCAGCCCTGCTCCAGAGGACTGGGACAGGCGCGGGCAGAGGTGCCAGGGCAGGCAGCCATGGGGGCACCATCAGGGCCACTGAGCAGGTGAGAAGCTGGATTCACTCCAGAGGTGTTTAAGGAGGTACAAGGGAAAAAAAAGATGCCAAGATGGAAAGGAAGGAAAAGGCTGTTTGGATCCTGCAAGTCCACTGGCATCTCTGAGCCAACAGCTGAACTTGAGGAACAGCCCTGGATGCACTCCTGGAGGGACAAGGGAGCTGGACCTCCCCAAGGCAGGGGACTCAGCCACCCCCTCCCCTCCTTGTCCCACTGGAGGGATGCCCAGTGCCTTCTTGCTCTCCCTGTTCTGGAAAGTCCTGTTTCCCCTGCAGGAGGAACGTGATTCAGCAGGCAGAGCTGCCCAGGGCTGGCTGTGGGACTACGAGATGGTGCTGCAGCTCTGCCTTCACCCTGTACAGCCCTGGGCACAAGGGGCTGTACGGGGAACCCTGCCCCGGCCACGCTGGGCTCCAGCTGTGGGTCCAGCCAAAGGCTCCCGCTCTCCTCTGGGGCTGCCAAAGACTCCAACTCTCCTCCAGGGCCACTTTGCTTTGCTCCACTGAGGAGCAGCCTGTGCTGCCAGCCCAGCCCCACTCTCTGCACCCCCAGCCCTAACTGCATCCGCTCTTAATTAAGTCCTGCAAACCAGGCACAGTGCAACCAGAGCTGAGCTCACTGGCCACTGGCACACAGCAATAGGAGACCCCCGTCTGTCCCCTCCCACCCCTGAGCTGGTGCCTGTCCATGGCAAACGCTGCAGATCCCTGTGGATAAACAGCTCGACTCCTCCGGGCACAGCCAAGCAGCTGCAAGTGCCTGGTTGGCTCCTCTGAACGGCTCAGGGCACTCCTTCCCCTCCTCCTCTTCCCAGACGCTCCCTGAGGAAGGGCAGGGCTGCTCTTCCAGCTGTGAGGCTGGAGAAGGAGAGGCCTAGAAGGCTGAAGGGCCTCAGCACATGAAAGATGCAGAGCTGCTGGAGCCAGGCCAGAGGAGGCCACAGAGCTGCTCCAAGGGCTGCAGCCCCTCTGCTCTGGGGACAGGCTGGGAGAGCTGGGGGTGCTCCCCTGGAGAGGAGAAGGCTCCAGGGAGAGCTCAGAGCCCCCTCCAGGGCCTAAAGGGGCTCCAGGAGAGCTGGAGAGGGACTGGGGACACGGGATGGAGGGACAGGACACAGGGAATGGCTTCCACTGCCAGAGGGCAGGGCTAGGAAGGGATTGTTCCCTGTGGGGTTGATGAGTATTGGCTTTCTGTAGGCAGGTTTTGGTAGCAGTGAGGTTGCAGGGGTGGTGCCTGTGGGCAGCTGCCAGAAGCTTCCCCTGTCTCCAGCAGAGCCAATTCCAGCTGGTTCCAGGATGGATCTGGCACTGGCCAAGGCCCAGCCCAGCAGAGATGGTAGGGACACCTCTGGATCATGGATTTGAGAAGGAACAAAGGTCTTGTGCAGCTGTAATTGAGTCTAGAGAAGAGCAGGGTTAGAAGATGTGAGAGGAGCAGCTCTGCAGACACCCAGGGCAGGGCAGGAGAAGGGGCAGGAGCAGCTCCAGGCACCAGAGCTGAGATTCCCTTGCGACCTCTGGGGAAAACCACTGTGAAGGCCATGGAAGTCCACGGGGGAGCAGAGATGCACCTGCAGCCCCAGGAGGAGCAGGGGCTGCCTAAAGAAGGCTGTGACCCTGTGGGAAGCCTGAGCTGGAGCAGGGTCCTGGCAGGGACTGGCAGACCCAGGAGAGAGGAGTCCTTGCTGGAAGCACTTGTGATCCTGAGGGGGACCCAGGCGGGGACAGTGTGTGCAGACCTGTCCCATGGGAGGGACCCCACACTGGGGCAGGGGAAGGGCTCCAACTCCTCTCCCTGTGCAGCAGCAGGAACCATGTAGGATGAACTGAGTGTGATCCCCGTTCCCATCTCCCTGTGCTGCTGGAGGGCAGGAGGAGAGCCCAGGAAGGAGGGAGAGGTAAGGCGAAGGTATTTTTAAGATTTATTTTTATTACTCATAGTCCTGCTCTGGTTTTGTTAATAATAAATTCAATTCGTATCCCCAAGTTGAGTCTGTTTTGCCCTTGACAATATTGGGTGAGGAATCTTTCCCTGCCCTTATCTCAAGCCATGAACCCTTTGTTGTATTTTCTCTCTCCTATCCACTAGTAGAGGGCAGTGATGGAGCAGCTTCGGTGGGTGCCTGGAACCAGCCAGAGTCAACCAACTACAGTGAAACAGGGTGCCCAGAGCAGCTGTGGCTGCTCCATCCCTGGCAGTGCCCAAGGCCAGGCTGGACGGGGCTTGGAGCAGCCTGGGACAGTGGAAGGTGTCCCTGCCATGGCAAGCGGTGGGGCTGGATGAGCTTTACTATCCCCTCCAACTCACACCATTCTGGGATTCTGTGACTCAGCCAGGGCTGGAATGGCACAAGAAGTTGAGTCAGGTCTGTGCCAACCAGGTAAATCAATCCAGGCTCTCCAGCAGAACTCGGAGAGCAGAGGGAGAACAGGAGCCGTGCTGTTCCTGCAGCCCCAGGGGTGCTGCAATTCCCACGGCCTCGTGGATGACAACAAGTAAAATCCTGTCACAGTAAGTGAGTGGCAGGAGCTGCCCTGGGTGTCACAGCCAGGCACCCCTGACCCCGGGCAGTGGTGGATTTATGGCTGGGGCACAGAGTAAAGCAATGCCCAGGGACTGGGGCAGGGCAGAACCACCGAAGGTGACATTTACTGAAGCCACTGTCATGTGCCAGCTCCTACAGGGCTGTCCTGGGACAGGTGCCTGCAACCCCCACATTCCCCTCCCAGATTTATCCTGGTACCTGCTGTAAGATCTGCCCCGACTCCACTCCTTGGCAAACCAGGACAAGCCCAGGGCAGTGGGAAGAGGCTCTGCTGGTGCCTCCTGTGGGCACCAGCCTCATGCCCAAGGTCCCAAATTCATCCTTTGCAGCATCACAGAATCATGGAATATCCCAGCTTGGAAGGGACCCACCAGGATGGATTCCAACCCCTGTCCCTGCACAGACACCCCGACAATCCCACCCTGAGAGCTCCTGCAGCTCTGGCAGCCTTGGGGCTGGGACCATTCCCTGGGCAGCCTCGGGGGGAAGAACCTTTCCCTGAGCTCCATCTCAGCCCTCACCAAGTGGCAGTTTCAGGATGCAAAGCCACTGGCAGGTCCAGGAACTGCACAAAGAAACCACTCAGGAGCCACATCCCACGGGGGACATGGCCCAGTGAGGCTCCTCCTCACCCCACTCCATCACACCAGCAGTACCATTGGGACCCAAATGATGCCATGGCAGCAGCAAAGAGAGGAAGAGTTTGTCTGGCTGCCCCCGTGAGCTCTTCATAAGGACAAAGACAGAAACCTTGGATAAAAATCAAAGGGGTGCCTGGCTTGGCCAGTTCCACCCTCTTCAAACCAGCAGCACAGGAAAAATGCCCCCAACCTGGGGCTGCTGGATGCTGCCAGGGCCATGGATGGCACCAAACACAGCTGGGGAGGGAGCTGGGTTTCCCAGGGGAGGGGTAGAGGAGGAGGATGGCAGATCTTGGAGGGTGAGGGTGTGGGGTCACCCCCTGCCTGTCCCAGAACCACACCAGGAAACACTGGGAAGGGAGGGAGGCCAAGGAAGCACAGCCTGAGGCCACGTGCTGGCACCAGCACCAGGAACTGTGCCTGTGAGGAGTCTCCAGCACCAGGACACACCAGGGAACAAATGTGTCCTGCCCTGTCCCCAGGCCCAAACTCCTCTGAGACACCCCGTGGCCGCAGGGACTCCCAGGCAAAGGTCCCAAAGCCTGGAGCAGGCAGGATGGGCAGGATGAGCAGCCTCCCCAGGCTGGGCTTCAGGGAAGTGTTTAAGGCCACAGACACAGTGAGCGATGGCTCCGGGACACAGGGACCTGGTGACGAGACTCAACCTCCCAGCAGGACACCCCTGCAGCCCTGAGGTGGCTGAGCCAGGGCCGCCCTGCCCATGCTCAGGGTGGGGATGGCACCTTGTGGCTGAACCCCCAGAGGGCCTTTAGTGCAAACTGGGGGTTAAACCAGCAACTGCACCTGGGGGAATCATGGAATGGTTTGGGTTGGAAAGGACCTTACAGTTTATCTTGTTCCACCCCCTGCCATGGGCAGGGACACCCCCACTATCCCAGGCTGCTCCAAAACCCAGTCCAGCCTGGGACACTGCCAGGGATCCAGGGGCAGCCACAGCTGCTCTGGGCACCCTGTGCCAGGGCCTGCCCACCCTCACAGCCAACAATTCCTCACCAATATCCCACCCAGCCCTGCCCTCTGGCAGTGGAAGCCATTCCCTGTGTCCTGTCCCTCCATCCCTTGTCCCCAGTCCCTCTCCAGCTCTCCTGGAGCCCCTTTAGGCCCTGCAAGGGGCTCTGAGCTCTCCCTGGAGCCTTCTCCTCTCCAGGGGAGCACCCCCAGCTCTCCCAGCCTGTCCCCAGAGCAGAGGGGCTGCAGCCCCTGGAGCAGCTCTGTGGCCTCCTCTGGCCTGGCTCCAGCAGCTCCACATCTTCCTTGTACTTGGAATGATCCAAACCAGTATCAGACATTTCAGACGAGCCCCTGCAAACCTCCATCCCAGCACGATGTGACACCATCCTGGCTGGCCACATCCCTTTGAAGCTGCTGCAGGATCAGGGTCAGGCCAGAGGGGGCTGTGGAAAGGACCTGGAGCTGCTGGAAGTGCCAGTGAGCTCCCAGCCCAGGCAGTGCCAGCCCCCAGCCCGGCAGCAGCAGGTGGCATCCACACATTCCCCTGGCCAAGGGCTGCTGTGCAGCACCAATGGCAACAGAACAAAGTGCCTGACTTTGCTGCAAGGCTCCACCAAAGTGGCTTTAAAGATCCAAATAAAAGCACCCCAAAAGCAGAGGCAGTATGGAGGGGACGGGCCCAGGGATGCTCCAGACCCCTTTGTGAACACTCTGGGTCTGGCCAGAGCCCCAGTGGCTCAGCTGCTGTGTTCCATCTCTTTGGTGGAGCTCTGAGCCCCTGTGGGCACAAACTCATCCTGACACCCCACGGCCACTCTCAGCTGCCAGCAGAGCCTGGTATTCCAGAGTCACAGTCACAGCCCCCCGTGCCACCACACCCAGCTCTGCCTGCGGGGACAGCCTCCATGGGGGTGAGCAGGACACTTCCCAAACTCTGTCTCAACTCCAGGCCCGCCTTTTTCACCCTCTCCCCATCCCACATGGCTCCCATTTCACTCCACTCTGCAAAACTGCCCTGGCTGAACCCATCCCATCTGCCCTTGGGATGGGACATTGGTAACTTCTGATAAGAAACAGAATCCCAGGGAACTCTCCCTGGGATAATGTGATGATGGAGGCAGCACCCCAGGAAAGGCATCACCAAATAAAACTTGGCTCTCTGTGAAAAGTCCCAGACAGATCAGGGCTGAGACCACTGCAAGAGACCATGAAAACCAGTACAACACTGGGAAAGAGGGCTGGGAAGAGCCTCTCCATCCTCTGTGCTCCAATGACCACGCTGGGGGTGATGGATCACACACAGCTCATCCACACCCTGATCCCAGCATGGCCTGGGCAGCCTCTGCTCCCACATCAGGTGCCTCCTGAAAACAAGGACAGAGCCAGCTCATCCCCTTCCCCAGACCACATCTCTGCTTGACCAAGGAGGTCTGTGCTGGCAGTGCCCAGCTCTGAGCTGGTAAAATCCAAAAAGCACCAGCAGAACTTTTCTGGAGGAGCCCCTGGTGGCACCTGCCAGGAGGACGGTGTCTGTCACAGGCTCGGGAACCCTCTGGTGCCTCACCCCTGGAGTGCCCCACCCACAGCTTTTCCTCTTCCCCAGCTCTGCAGCATCTCCTGGCCTCTGATCCAGAGTTCTGGAGCTCCTGGTCCCCTTCATTACCAGTGAATGGCACAGGATGGGCAGGACTGGGGCCAGGACTGGAGGAGAAAACGCTGCACCTCCACCACAGCTCCTGTCCCCTTGCTGAGCGCTCCTTCCCAACTCTGCACACAGGAACAAACTCATCCCTCCAGCCCTGCTGCAGGAGGTGAGCACATCACACCTTGGCTTCTTCTCCAGACACGGAAGAGCGGGGCAGGGAGGCTGGGCTCTTCTCCCTGGGACACAGTGCACAGTGCCAGCTCTCAGATGTACAGATCCTTCAGCAACCAGATCCATCTGTGTGACCAAGCCCAGGAGTTCCCAGCTCTGCTCTGACCCAGCTGGGAGGAGGCAGCCAGGAGGATGTGCCAGGTTCCTCCAAGGACATGACACCTCAGTAGGAGACAACAGAGAGCAACAACCCAGGGCTCCGCAATGAGAGGATTCCTTGCACTCTGTGATCCATGGCAAGGTTACAGGTGCCCAGGCTGGCCCAGAGAGGCCCATGGTCACCCTGTGCATCCTCTCAGCACTGGAATGCCAGCCACACTCTGGCAGCGAGGAGAGGTGCCATGTGCCATCCTTCCCTGGATCTACCCTTCGAACATCCCAGCATCTTCTATTAACAGCAACTTTCCTTTTGTAGAACTGTGACAGTCCCTGAGTATCACAGATGGGGAGAGGAGCTGTGGCTCCATCCCATGGGAGGCACCTAGTGTGGGAGGGGAGAGCAGACACTGCTGGCAATGCCACTCCAAAGCTGGGACAGCAGGAATCCACAGCAGGACAGCGCCCATGTGCTGTGTCAGGGCAGCTCAAACACCTGCCCCGTACTCCTGGTGATTCCTGCTATCCCCACGGCTCTCTCTGCTGGATGGCAAGAGGAGCCCATGCCGCTCCAGTCGGTGCCCACAGCACATTTTGGAGATGGGCCCTCCCATGGCAGGAGTCATGACCAGGCTTGCAGGCGAAGGCACAGCCAGGGAATCCCGCCCGGCCAGGCAGCTGTGTGGGCAGGGGGAGAGGAGCCGCAGATCCCGGCTGGCAGATGCTGCTCTGCGGTGTCACCAATGCCAATCTGGACACGGGGTCATGACAAACACTCTTCCAGCTCAGGGAAGAAAACATCAGTTTGATTTAGAGAACAAAGATTTACCTGATGGGCTGCTGCTGCTCCTTCGTGAAAAGGTTAAATTAGGATATGTGGAGGAGAGAAACTGAAGAAAAGAAGTAGGAGAAGTTGTGTCCAACTGCCTGTGTCTCATCTCAGCCTGCACAAGACAGGACAGCCACGTGTTGGTGCTGGCTGCCAGGACCTCCCTGGTCCCCACTTGTCACAGCAGCCAGGTCTGGGCAAAGCAGGACAGGTCCCAAAGTGCCCCAAAGTGTGTGGGGAGAGATCCTGAGCCTTGCCCTGACTCCAGCCCCTTCCAGGGCACCTGAGATTCACGTCTTCATCCCTTCCTATGATACAGGCGTGGCAGCACCACAAACTTCTGCTCCCTGGGTCACGACCAGGCTGGGCAGTGAGGGAAAGACAAGTGACAGGGACATGGTCTGGGTGACCCAACCCAGCCTTGTAGTGTCACCAGCAGGGCACATTTTGTCACCACGATGATGATGGTCCAGCCAAACACCCCAAGGCTCAGCTCTACAGCCAGACCCCACTGTCACGGGGCTGCCAAAACTGAGGGAGACTCACAGGGAGGACCTGGGAACCAGAAGGCCCTGGGAGGCAGCACAGGCTGAGTGAGAAGGGCTCTGCTTGGTGTGAGCCCTGAGGAATAAACTCAGTATTGCTCAGGCTACACCTGAGCTTCCTTGTTGTAATCCAGCTGCCAGTGGCACAGAGAGTAGCTGGAGCACAAAGACACTGCTGCCAACCCCACGCTGCCCAAAACACCCCATTGCACAATGTGATCGAGGGTGCTGTGCAAAAATCCAGTGCAAGGCCACCACTCTCCATCCCAGCAAGCCAAGACCAGGAGAGGGGCAGGAAACACAAGGGGAAACCCCTGGACAAGGCTGTTCCTGCCCATGGGCTGGGGCTGCAGCAGGGAGCTCAGCTCACAGCTGGCCCCAGGTCACCTCCAAGCCCACACGGTGCCCCTCAACCATCCCCTCTTCAAGCCAATATAATAATTTCTTTGGCGGTATTTTTTTCAAAAGTTTCACGAGCCCTCGAAGCTTAACGAGCACCCAAACTCTGCCAAGGTGTTTGGGCAGGTACTTGGCTGTGCACCAAACTCCTCGGGGCGCCGGAGGGGCAGCACCGGGGTCTCACCACACCGAAACACCAAGGAAAGGAAGGCACCGACCGGCAGCTCCCGGGCCAAACGCAGCCATTGCCCCGGCAGAACTCGCGGGTCCCCAGCAGAGCCCAGACCTCGGCACAGGTTCGGTTTCAAGCCGCCGGACCCCGTGGCTCCGTAGAGCCCGGCGGCGAGACCACCGACCCCGGGTGTCCATCCAGCCCGGGAGGAGGAGCAGAACGCTCGGGAGCGGGGCGCGGTGCCACGCTCCGCTCCCCCGGCCCGGCGGGGTCCGGCAGCCCGGGGGGACCCTCGGCCGGGGCGGTGGGACCGCAGAGGGGTGCATGGAAAGTTGGGAGGCCGGGAAGCGGGGCCGGCTGGGAGGCAGCGCAGGCCAATGGGAAGCGCAGAGCATGATGTCACCGCGCTCATCACAGCATGGCTCTGGCTAACAAAGAGAACAATGAGCCTGCCCAGTTCCCCGCTTCCCCCCTGGAAAAAAAGCCCCCCGACCCCCGGCCCGCAGCCCCCCGGGCAGGGAGGGGTGGGAGCCGCCGGGCGAGGGCAGGGCTGGGGTGCCAGACCCCACAAGGGCAAAACACCCCGGAGGTCACGCTCCCTGCCAGGGGATTCCTGCCGGGATCCCTGCGGGCAGCAGCTCCCTTCCTTTTCCCTTTTTTTCCTTAAATCCTCCGCCCCGGGTCTTTTCTTTTTGGTTTTTCAAGGTGAAAGTTTGGTTTATTTGGTATGTCCTGGAGACAAAGCCCACTCCAGGCACACCCACCCGGCGGGGGTTGGGGCGTCCCTTTGTGACAGCCGGGTGCGAGGGGCTCCTCGGCCACCTACAAACGAGCAGGTTAATGACCATTTATATCGGATTTATCAGTAGGATTTGTAAACGAAGTCCGAGATAAGGGGCACCGTGTACACGCCGAGTCTGAGATACCGAGCTAGTGGGGAGGGGGCAGAGGCACAACTACAATGAAACCAAAGCTCTCGCCTCGCTCCGTGTCCTGGCAGCTCCCATAGACTCGCGTGGCTCCCGGGAACTTTCCGTGGGCACCCGGCGTTATCCCACCCGGGCCGATGGAGTTTAATTGCAATTTCCAGGCAGTTCGGTGGGACCGGCGCGGAGCGCAGCTCCCGGGACCCGCGGCCGACTTTCGGGGCCGCGGGATCTGTCGCCGTTAAGTTTCCACCCCCGCGCGGAGACAAAGCCCCGAAACTGGCCCAAATCGCGGCGGGCCGGCGCGAGGGAAGGGGGATCCCCGCGTCCCGCCGTGTCCCCACACCGCGTTACCTTGCCGGCCCACGATCTCGGCGACATGCTCGGAGCTGGGCACGGGCACGCACTCGGTCATGTTCACGCTCTTCTTCCTGCTCGCCGGCGGCTCGGGCAGCAGCGCGGGCGGCCCCAGCGGCGGGGCCAGGCTGCCGAAGGCGCCCGCGGCCGGGGCGGGGGCCGGCACCGGGGAGCCGCCGCCGCGCTCCCGCTCCCTTAGGCCGCCCGGCCCCGCGCCCCCCGCCGGCTCCTCCGCGCCCTCCAGCCCCAGCAGCGAGAGCTGGTCCAGGGCGAACCTCAGTGCGGCGGCTTCGCCCTGCGCCGGCGGCCCCGGCGGCCCCTCCCGCTCCCGGCCGGGCTCCGGCTCCGGCGGCGGGTCCTGCCCGGCTGGCGGCGGCGGGCTGAGCAGGGTGAGGCAGCGCGGCGGGCCGCGGGCCGGCTGCCCGGGCTCGGGCTGGTACATGGAGCCGGGCATGGCGCGGAGCGGGCGCGGAGCGCAGCGGGCCGGGGCCGGGGCGGTGCCGCTGCCCGGGGCCGCCGCCGCCGCCTCCCTGCGCCCCCCGCCCCGCCCGGCGATGGGCCGGGCCCCGCCCGCCGCGCGCATGCGCGCAACTGCCCCGCCCACCGGGGCGGGACCCTCCCCGCCGGAGCCCCGCCCACTGGACCACGCCCTTTTGCGCCCCGCCCTCCCCGCGGAGCCGCGACCCCGGCCCAGCCCGGCCCGAGGGGTCCGAGCATTTTGGGGGGGGGGTCTGAGCGTCCCGGGGGGAGGCGGGGCGTGGGGGGAAGAGCATCGTAGGGGGATGGGAGGAGTCTGAGCACCGTTGGGGGTCCAAGCAGCACTGGGGCGTTCTGAGCATCCCAGGGGAGCTCCGAACATCCCGGGAAGGATCCGAGCATCGCCGCAGGGGTCTCTTAAAGTTGCAGAGGGTACGGAGCATCCCAGAGGCACTCCAGCATCGCAGATGGTTCTGAGCATCCCGAGAAGGTCCGGGCATCCGAAGAGGACCTCGGCCATCGCGGGGGGCGCGTATCGAACATCCCGAAGGATAGGAACATCCCAGGGGGCCACGAGCATCCCCGGCGCACGGCCCCGCCGCCCGCCCCCCATCCGCAGCTCAGACACGGCTGTTCCCATCGCGGAGCCGGGGCTGAGCTGCCTGAAAAACGCCGCCGAAACCGGATGAGGCGGCAGGCAATCGGCGCGGAGGGGACAGCCCTGCAGTGCCAGCGCTGCCACCGTTCCTGAGCAGAGGACCGAGGAGGTCAGTGGGTACCGCTCGGCACCGCAGGGACTGGAGCCGCGCAGCGCCGGAGCAGCGGCAGCTCTTCCCGGTACCGGGCAGCCGCTCCCCCCGCCCCTTCCAGGCACTCGGGGACAGAGCTATGGCACCGCCCTGCACCGGGACCGCTGGATTCCTCCTTCTCGCCAAATTACTAAACTTTAGAAAACATAAAATCTGTCTTTCCCCCCATCATTTCCCCTTGGATGTTCAGCTTCTATTTCACAGGGTTATTCCACAGGGTCCCAGAGCACTTTGGGGTGGAAGGGACCATCCAGTTCCAACCTCCAGTTTTGCTGCTCACGCTCAGCAGCAGCATCAGCTGGTTCTGCCTGGCAGAGACACAAACGCCTCAGCAGCCTGGACACCCCGAGAGCAGGGATCCCAATCGCCTTCCCCACAACCACCGTCACCACAGCAGGACCCTGATGCCATGGATGTCCCCCCATGGCTCACTGCCGAGCAGCTGCCTCCAAACCCATTGTCCCAGCTGGGGACAGGGCCCTTCCACAGACATTCTTTAGAAAACCTTCCCTGGCTGTGCTGACCCAGCACGCTCCTCCCCTGGAAAAACACAGACCAATTCCCAACTCACTCACATGCCCAGACATTCCCATTCCACAGCTCGACATTCAAGTCTAATTTTCTTCATTTACACATAATTCTCTTTCCCAATCACTGTCTTTGGGATTAATTCAACCGTTTGGCTTGGGATTGGTTTTGATTGCAAGAACCATCAGTGTCTGGGCTAGAAACCCCCCCTTCAATCCACCCACTCTGTTCCCATTTCAGATCCCAGCAAACATTAACTCCTGCTTCTCCATGGCCCCCAAACAAGCCACATGGGCTGGCCCTGTGCTGCCAAGCTACTGACTCTTCTGTGGACAGAGACTTTCACATTCTGATACTTTGAAAAGGACACCTGAAACTTCTGTGGGATCTTTCCAGCAAGGTAACAGTCACCAGGAACTGTTTCCTTAATTCTTTCCTGTCCTGTCACCTGACAACTAAACTCATTGTCTTCAGATGCTAAAAAGTTTAATGAAAACAGTTAATAAGCTGCTTCTCCTCTTCTTCCTCTCCTCCTGCTTTCTCTCCAGAGGACTCAGCTGTGAACTCCCACCAGCCCCTTCCTTCTGTCTGGCTGTTGCAGAGAAAGCTGGAGCAACTTCTGTTTTCCCCACAAACAGCTCAATTTCATGGAGATGTGTCCATATCTATCCCGATTCCTGTGTGCTTACACAGATGCAACAGCATCAGCACTGCTCTGAGAATTTTCCCACTCTAGATCTGCCTTCTCCATGCCAGGAGCTGTTCAGAGAGCTGGCAGGCTCCAGGATTATTGCATGGAATCCTTGAATATCCCAGCTTGGAATGGACCCACAGGGATCCCTGTCCCTGCACAGACACCCAGCAATCCCACCCTGAGCAGCCCTGAGAGCGTTGTCCAAAGGCTCCTGCAGCTCTGGCAGCCTTGGGGCTGGGACCATTCCCTGGGCAGCCTGGGCAGTGCCCCAGCAGCCTCGGGGGGAAGAACCTTTCCCTGAGCTCCATCCCAAGCCCAGGACACAGCTCCAAGCCATTTTTAGGATGAGGGTTTGTATCTATTGAGAAGCTTCTCCTCCAGGGACAGACACAGGAAATACAGGTCTGAGCTTGAGACATCCCCCCCTTCACCACTTCCCAAAATACTTAACACAGTAAGTTGAAACAACTAAGAACAGTGGGGTTTCCATAACTTGAGACTGAAGGGCACAGCCCCTCCTGTTCCCAGATAATGGAGGAAACTCAGGCATGACCAACACTGGCACTGGTAACTCCACTAGACAGCCTTAGGCAACCCAAGGGGATGGCTCAGGTACCTGGATGGTTCCTCAGGGATGTCCTTGCTGCAGTTCCAACACCAAACACCCTCCTGGCCACCACATCACCGGCTCTGAAGCCACTGACAAGTCCTGTACGTGGGCTTTCAAAGCCGCCTCAGGAACTGCACTCCCAATGCTGCCATTTTTGTCTCTCTGCTCTCTCATTCCTTTTGGGAAATTTCTACATCAAGTCCAACAACACCCAGGGAAACTGCCAGTTGTTATTTTAAGCGCTTTGGCAAACCTGGTTTGTAGATGTTGTGCCTCTGATCTGTTCCATTTTCAGCAGAACTAGCTCACACTTTCTTCAGAGAGTCTTAATTTCACACATGACACCAAGTGGCCTTTGGGGTTTTTTTAACCTGAGCAATTAGCAGTTCTTAAAGAGACTCGTGTCTCCCATTAACAGAAAATGAGTCTACAAACCAAGGAAGTTGTTCAGCACAACCCTGTTTCTTTACCAAAACATGACCATGCAGAAGAACCAACTTCACTAAACAAAAGACAAAAGAGAAGGCACTTGGTTGCTGCTTCCAAGCCCATCTGTCCAGGTACTTCCCCATTTCCCAGCAGAAGTCATTCCCAAATATTTGTACCACCTGTAACCATCTGGTGTCTGACCATTAAATGAAAGCAGTTAACAAGCTGCTGCTCCTGACCATTTGGCTCCCCCATCCCTGCAGTGTCCAAGGCCAAGCTGGACAGGGGTTGGAGCAATCTGGGACAGCAGAAGGTTGGTCTACCCCATGGCAGGGGTAGAACTGGATGGGCTTTGAGGCCCTTTCCAACCCAAACCATTCTGGGACTCTGTAATCTACAGAATGAAGATGTCACCAAAAAGAACAATAGAATGCCACATAGTGACAGGGATTTCCTGTCAATGGACTAAAGCACACCAGGTGTCACAGCCCATTAAGGTGCTTCCCACACGGAGAAAAAGCAAGAGAAGTTCAGCAGAGCATCAATGCCACCACAGCTCCCAAATCCCTCAGGAACAAATCTGCAACTGCTGCTTATTCCAGGTCAAGTGTGCAATGGCAGAAGTGACAATATCTGAGCTGGAATATTTATTCTGCAACAGAGACTGTTCTTTGTAGATCCACCCCTAAAGGTGGGATTAGTGAATACAGAAAGGGGAACCCTCCTGTTCCCCCACCAAAAAACCCATTTCTCATAGAATCATCCCAGACTGATTTGGGTTGGAAGGGATGCTAAAGATCATCCAGTCCCACACCTGCCATGGCAGGGACACCCCCCACTGTCCCAGGCTGCTCCAAGCCCTGTCCAGCCTGGCCTGGGACACTGCCAGGGATCCAGGGGCAGCCACAGCTGCTCTGGGCACCCTGTGCCAGGGCCTGCCCACCCTCACAGCCAACAATTCCTTCCCAATATCCCATCCAGCCCTGCCCTCTGGCAGTGGAAGCCATTCCCTGTGTCCTGTCCCTCCATCCCGTGTCCCCAGTCCCCCTCCAGCTCTCCTGGAGCCCCTTTAGGCCCTGCCAGGGGCTCTGAGCTCTCCCTGGAGCCTTCTCCTCTCCAGGGGAGCACCCCCAGCTCTCCCAGCCTGTCCCCAGAGCAGAGGGGCTGCAGCCCTTGGAGCAGCTCTGTGGCCTCCTCTGGCCTGGCTCCAGCAGCTCCCCGTCCTCCTGCTGTTGTTGCCCAGGGCTGGGGCAGCTCTGCAGGTGGGGTCTCAGCTGGGTGGGGCAGAGGGGCAGAATCCCCCCCTCCCCTGCTGCCCACGCTGGGGGCTCAGCCCAGCACAGGGGGGGTTTGGGGTCAGTGCCCATGGCTGGGGCAGGCTGAGCCTCTCCCCCACCAACACCCCCAAGTCCTTCTCCCCAGGGCTGCTCTCTGTAATTTACCATTTGTCTAAATCACAGCACATTAGCCAAATTCTATAAAATGGGATCCAAAATTTAGAAGAAATAATACTTTTAAAGAACAATTATAGCTGCTCTTCTCCTCTTTAGGAGGTCAATCTCTACTTTCTGCAGCTCTCCAAGCACATGCAAATACCATGCAGAAAGCACAGGCTTGGAGCACAGCACAGAAGAGGTGCTGCAGCTCCAAGCAAAATCACAAAAAAGCCCTTAGTCTGTGTGGGAAGGCTTAAGGGAATATTTCAGCACATCAGGAGCTGAATCACTGCATGTGGGTGGAGCCAGACAGATTGACAAGATCTGGAACTTGAAAGATGACCTCAGCCTGAGATCAATCATCCCACAAAGTCGCTGACTGAGAGAACAGCACATGGGGACAGCTCAAGGTGATGAGGCTCAATGTCACCGTGGTGTGCCACAACTGCAGGAGAGGCACAAGCTGCAGCCGAGGTCACCTGAAGCCTGGCCCACTGTGATCCCTCATGCCACCAGGCCAAGCAGCCTTCTCTGTCACTCTTGGCATCCCCATCACGGCACCTTCAGAGACTCCCTCCCTACAGCAGGACATGAAAGAGGCACCTGGGGGAAGCCATTAGCAAAGGGCTCCTTTTCATGCATTAGATGAATGAAGAATTGAGCTGTCAGGTAATGACTTTGGAGTTGTGGAGAAAGCCATCTTGATGGAAAGCTAAGAATTAATTGCAGATCAGACAAAAACATGAAAAATTAAAAGCTGGTACACAACGCTTTCAGGTTTTACAGCCCTTCAGATCACTAAACCCCACGAAATGTGCCCAGTAGGCTAATCCAGGACATGGAAGTGGACTCATCTTGCAAATAAAAACCCGTTAGGAACTTTTTAGGGTTCAACTTTTTCCAAAAGCTCAAGCTTGCAGATCTATAACCCACCTGGAGCACCATGTTCCAGCTCTGGGCCAACAGCAGGAGGACGGGGAGCTGCTGGAGCCAGGCCAGAGGAGGCCACAGAGCTGCTCCAAGGGCTGCAGCCCCTCTGCTCTGGGGACAGGCTGGGAGAGCTGGGGGTGCTCCCCTGGAGAGGAGAAGGCTCCAGGGAGAGCTCAGAGCCCCTTGCAGGGCCTGAAGGGGCTCCAGGAGAGCTGGAGAGGGACTGGGGACACGGGATGGAGGGACAGGACACAGGGAATGGCTCCCACTGCCAGAGGGCAGGGCTGGATGGGATATTGGGAAGGAATTGTTGGCTGTGAGGGTGGGCAGGCCCTGGCACAGGGTGCCCAGAGCAGCTGTGGCTGCCCCTGGATCCCTGGCAGTGTCCCAGGCCAGGCTGGAGGGGTGTTGGAGCACTCCAGGATAGTGGAAGGCGTCCCTGCCATGGCAGGGGGTGGAACTGGAAGGGTTTTAAGGTCTCTGCCAACCCAAACCTTTCTGGGATTCTCTGTATCAGGAAACTTGTCATTTGTAAATGCAAATGAAACCAGATTTCATCAGCAAAGCACTTCTGAATTTTGCCACTGAAGACAAACCAGCTCAGGTGACTTATTGTCCAGTTCTGTGCAGTCTCCAACTACTGCTGTTTGTGACTCTGCAAGGTAAGAAAAATCCACCCTGAGGGCTATTTAATGAATTGATGAAAAGCTTTCCCATTGGAGGTCAATACTATTTCTTCCTAGTAGTTAGTGTTATTAGCTACTCAGCAGCAGTTATGGATATTGGTAACAAATCAGCAATCCTAAATGAGACTGCTAAGCAATGCCCTGCCAATTTCAAGCGCATTTGGTGGGTCATTCTGGAGTTCAAAATGTTTTTCTCTCCCCACCCTCCCAAATGTTCTGTCACTGTAAATACCATTTAGCACACACTGTTCTTTGCTGTTCTCTCCTACACTCCAGCTACTCACGGGATCAGCCTGGGGAGGAGGGGGAGAAAGGTTTTCCCTCATTAATTCAAGTTGATCCCTGCTAATCTGAGAACAAATCCAAATTTTTAGCTCACTACAGCCCATAGAGGACATTATTTTCTGTGCTGCAGAATTAGGACACCACCTTCCTGTGGCTGTATTTCATTAAAGCAGGAAGGTAAAATAGGCAACACCAAGATCCTCAACCGACCCCAAAGTCTGGAGCAATTCCAGCAGATGCAGAAATTCCTGTTCAGAGTGACAACAGCAAGGAATGTGCATTTTTTGTGATAGGGAAGAAGTGGTATTATCCAAGTATTTGCATGGGCATCTGGACTCATGGAGATTGTTCTTATGCACATAATCCCAAATAACTAGGATTTCCTGATTGGAGAGGTTAGTACCAAAAAATTTACTTTTTCTCCATTAAGCATTCTCTTGCCTCCTCCCCCTTAAACACATTATCCCACACTCTTTCCAAGGACCAGGACGATCAGTCCAGACAGAAAGGTCCCTCCTTAAAACAAGACAAAAGCACATGACTCAGGAGTCCTTCCAGGTGTCCTGCTTCCTCCGTATCCCTCAGAGCAGTGACGAGTATTTAGATGGGATATTGGGCAGGAATTGTTGGCTGTGAGGGTGGGAGGCCCTGGCACAGGGTGCCCAGAGCAGCTGTGGCTGCCCCTGGATCCCTGGCAGTGTCCCAGGCCAGGCTGGCAGGTCTTGGAGCAGCCTGGGACAGTGGAAGGTGTCCCTGCCATGGCAGGGGGTGGCACTGGATGAGCTTTAAGGTCCTTTCCAACCCGAACTCCCAGCCATGACATCAGAGCCTCCCCAGGCAGGGTTTAACATGCCTGCATTCCCAGAGTCCAGCCATGTCATCCCTCACTCTCTTCCTGGTGTGCTCAGTTTACAAGAGAAAACTCCTCCCTTTCCTTGCTCAACAGCCAGTTCAGCAAGTTCAATTTCAGATGTGAATCGAGCCAACTTTTCCTGGGCAGAACCACCTCGAACAGCTCTTCTGGCCAAATCCAGACTGCACCAATGTGCATTCCAATTCATTCTATGGTTTGAGCAAAATTTAATCCAACTAGAATTCAGCAAAAATAACACTCCCCACACAGCAGGATAATGACATTCCCCTTTAAATCTTTAAGTTTTGTAAAATGAAGTGGAGAGGAAAAAGCTGTAGCCACCAACACCCTATGCAAAAGAGAATATTAATTAATGAAATACAAGCTTTGCCCCAATTCCACTCAATTGCTTTTGAGTACATTATTTACTAATGATGTGCTTAACAAGTTATACCTCAAACAAGCTGCTTTCTCCACCCTGGGGATAGATTTGATGATGGCAGACACTTTATGCCCGTCAGTCAGGTCCAGGGCTGAGATAAGACAAACTAATCCAGTTGTTATTGCAGCAATATGAAAAAGACATTACGGTCAGTGAAAAGAAACACTTGATTTCCTTACCTTGGTAAGCAGGGAATTTCACTTTCTTTGGCTGTGAGGGGAGTCCTGGGTCCCTTTTTGGCACTTTGCACATGCAACTTCTCCACATCAGTGAAAGCAGAATAAACATAATAAACTTTGTAAACTGAAGGGAAGAGAGCTGAACTGGGAAAGCGGCGGGGGGGAGGGAACAAGAGAGTTGGCAGGAATTTAAATTGATATTCAGTGTGTCAAAATCCGAGTATCAGCACCTCTGTCACCTGTGTTATGATATCTCAATGGTATGGTTAGAGTCAAGTAAAAGTAGATAAAACATCACCAGATATTAAAAAGTTTTCAGAAAGCCAGTGTCGGAATAAGACTGCTCTGGTCACAAGGTGTGCAGGTTTTGCACACCACTGGTGTGGGATATGAACTGCTGGAGTTGAGATTCGAAGGATCAGATGGGAACAGACTTGAGTTGAGCCAGGAGAGGTTTAGATTGGATATTGGGGGGGAGGGGGTTGTTTGTTTGTTTTTGTTGGGTTTTTTGGTTTTTTTACAGAAAGGGTTGTCCAGCCCTGCCACGGGCTGACCAAGGCAGTGGTGGAGTCATCATCCCTGAGAGCATCCAAAAGCAGTGTGGATGTGGCACTTGGGGACGTGGTTTAGTGGTGAATGTGGTGATGCTGGGCTGATGGTTGGATTTTATTATTTTAAAGCTCTTTTCCCACCTTAACAATTCTGTGACTCTCTATCACCAACCTGCCCAAGAGATGGGACACTCTGGCAGCCTTTCCCTTGGTGAGGACACAAGAGAGGATTCTGCAACAAGAAGGAACTGCTTTCCACGGATTTCCCTCCACATTCCCCTCTGCCAGGCCTCAGATGTCAAGATCCAAATCTCAGAGTGGAGCCCACAACAGAACTCCCAGAGCATCTCCACTGGGACAAGGGGAAAGGGCAGAGCACAAAACTCCAGGTAAGGGCTTGAGGCAGACTAGAAGAACCTCTTCTTTGTGAGAAACATTTAATTCAACACCATGACTTACAAGAGGACAGATTTACAGAGTAGTAACTGTAACAGACTGCTCAGAAAGGAAAGTAATGGTTGCTGCCTGCAGTGCTAGGTAAAGCTCCCCAAAGCAGCACCTGGCAGAGCAGCAGCAAAGTACAATTCAGTCTCTTTGCAGTACTCAAATGAGCAATATCAACCAATTTTGTGTTTTCAAACCTTTAAGAAAAGAGTGTAAAAAGGATCAGTCACTTTGGCATGGGATATTTTTCAGAGATCACTAAGCTGCACTACTCCAAAAGGCAATTCCGTGGCCCCTGGCTGTCAATGCTAATCTTTCTCACACAATAAAGGCTCTGGGAGCTACTTTCTTCCCCAAGTTTTGGGATACCAACAACTTGTACAATTGGTTGGTGGCACAATATTTAATCCACCACTTTGTAGTGTTCTCTCAGCCGAGACGTCCACGCACAGATTATGCAATGGATACCCTAAGACTAAAATAATCTTGCAACCCAGTCAACACATTCCCCAAGCTATCAACTCTCATCTTCCTCCCCTCTCCCTGTCACCCTTCCCAGAGAAATCCATTTTTAGCCACAAGTTACCCCAATATGCTCAAAGATGTACTGGAAGAGACTGAGGAATCAATCAAGGTACCCATGGTGAAGCTCAATACTTATAAACACATTAAGGCAGGTTTCACATCAGTCCAATTTTCGACACAAAATGCTGGTCACTTCACTGCACATGCAAATAAGAAAGATTCAATACTTAATAAAAAGCTTTAAATTCCTTTTTAAGATATCAATTATAGAAAAATCAACCTTTTTCCTTTCCTTTTTTTTTTTTAAGAGGTCAGAACATTACTGCACACAAAAGCAGGCGTGTAGCCACACCTGTTGGAATGGATCCCCTTCCCTCCACACTGAGGAACAGAGGGCAGGTTCTTGGCACCAGAAGAGAAAAAGGAGGAAGTTTTTCTCATTATCAGTCAGAAATGAGTCATCCTTCCATCCCCAGCTGAGAAAGTCCTCCTGACTGGACTTAAACCAATGTAAAATATACCTCAGGCTGGGTATATTTGCCTCCGAGACTCTGTTCAGAATGTCTGGACACAAAGAGCTCTGTATCCAAACTGTGGTGTGGAATAACCAAAACCCCCAGTTCCCAGAGCTGGCAGCCCAAGTCCTCGAGTGCAGCTTCCCCTTCTCACCCAAACTCAGGTGGGAGAGGCACTGGCAGCTCAGCTCTGAGACGACACTTGCAAGACCAATGTGGTCTTGTGAGGAAATGGCAATTCAGTGGCTGGAATCACACATGGAATGAACCATTCACAACATGAAATGACCTCCCTACAGTCAGGTACAAACAGGTAGCCCACAGCAGAGTAGCCAAGGAGTGAAACAGCATCTCCCTCCCTCGGGTTACAGAGGAAATTGTTTCTGTGGGTCATTAAAAGTACTTTGATAGAAAAGCTTAAAAATGTATCACCCAGCACTGACCCACAAAAAGTAGTAACAAAAAAACCCCAAAAACAAAACGGAAAGAGCCTAGGATTTCCCCTCCCACCATGTAGTATTTCTTTATCCCCTCCCACTTTTGCATTCCCAATCACCCTACCCCTTTAGAAAAAGGAAGGGGAGTAGAGTTTAGTCAAGTTCCATCTGCACAACTCCCCAGCAATGAATGAACCACCAGCTTGCACTTTCCTGAAGTCCATCCAAAGGCTCTGGGGTACAGGTGGACTGGTGGTGCACTCTTGGCTCTGTGAATGCTTGTGCTGACCCTGCTGAATGGGTTTATACTGAGAATTCTTAGACGGAACTCCCTGAAAAAAGAAAAAAAAAAGGACCTTGTAACTCAAAAAGAATTTTTGTATCTTTTCTTGAAAGGAGAAATCCCACTGCCATAACATATCCATGTCTTCACCTCCTGGATTTCACATGCAGCAGTCAGTTTGTTCTGCCTGTTGCCAACCTCTACAGCAGAAAGGAATTCAAGGTATTCACTGTCCAAATAAAGCTACTGTTGGTGATATGGGAAAATGGGAAAAAAGAGCCCAGATAAAAGATGGGATCTTCCAAAGGCCAAGCAGACTGCACATTATAATCAATCCTCAAGCTTCAAGGATTGCTTAACAAAATCAATCCTTCTCCTACCTGAAATCCCCATTCCCTCCAGAGGAGCTCTTCTGCTATTCATCCTAACAAGTCCCTTTTTTCCCCCACTGCATTATTGATTCTTGTCTCAGAGGCTTCAGAGGCCACTAAGTTATCTTAGGGCTGGAGAACCTTTCCTATGGGGACAGCTGAGACAACTGGGTCTGAACTCTGAGCCTCCTTTTCTTCAGGCTGAGCTCCCCCATCTCCCACAGCCATTCCTGGTGTGCCAGAGCCTTCCCCAGCCCTGTCCCAATGGGCCAGGGACACTGCCAGGGATCCAGGGGCAGCCACAGCTGCTCTGGGCACCCTGTGCCAGGGCCTGCCCACCCTCACAGCCAACAATTCCTGCCCAATATCCCATCCAGCCCTGCCCTCTGGCAGTGGGAGCCATTCCCTGTGTCCTGTCCCTCCATCCCGTGTCCCCAGTCCCTCTCCAGCTCTCCTGGAGCCCCTTTAGGCCCTGCCAGGGGCTCTGAGCTCTCCCTGGAGCCTTCTCCTCTCCAGGGGAGCACCCCCAGCTCTCCCAGCCTGTCCCCAGAGCAGAGGGGCTGCAGCCCCTGGAGCAGCTCTGTGGCCTCCTCTGGCCTGGCTCCAGCAGCTCCCCGTCCTCCTGCTGTTGTTGCCCAGGGCTGGGGCAGCTCTGCAGGTGGGGTCATGCCCACCTGCCCCATTCCTGACCCAAGGCCACCACGCTTTTCAAAGCACAGGCTAAACAGCAAAGATTCATCAATATTTAAGATTCCTCCTGAAAACCTTCCCGTTCCCAATGTTTAAGGTGAGACACAGCACTATCACCTTACCTGGACTATACATTTTCCATCTCCTGGTCATGGTCCTGTTCCTCCTCCTCCTCTTCCTCTCCTTCCTCCTCTGCTCCCTCTTTCTCCGAGGGAGGCTCCCCATCCCTGGCGATCTCCTCCACATGGGCCAGCATGTCGGCCATCAGCGCCTCCTCCAGCCTCTTCCTCACCTGCTGCACCAGCTCCTCCTGCTTCCTGCCCAACACAAGGGACACGCAGCATCAGCCCCAGGCAGGGGGAAAGAATCTCCAATCCCTCCAACATGAGACAAGCATGGACTGGAAAATCCCTCTAAGAACCCCATTGTATAACAAAAGAAAAAGCCCCAGAAAACCCCATCTGGCGTTGTACTGTAAGTGAAGACGAAAAATAACTTAAAAAATTGTCCAGTATTTATATTATGAGTCCTGCACCTCTTGATTTCTAGCTGAAATTTGGCTAATCTAGCGCCTGACTATTTTTTTTAGCCTAATACTGGTTTTTAACTCCTACTACTAATATCTAACAAGTCAGCCTACTCTGCACAGACTTCAAATATAAGACTGGAGAAAATTAAGTTTCAGGCCATTTCTTTCTGCTCATTTTCCTTTTGAGTCCCAACCCTAAGAAGTAAAAGACACAGCAAAGAAGTGATCAACAATCAGTGGCTCATGGGGCTCCTATTTCAGCTCAGCCACAGGACATCAAAGTTACAAACAGACTGTTTTTCTTGGTCATTTATGTCTCAATCAAGCCCAGAAAAGTCATCCCATGATTCCAAAAGATTTATCAAGTAGTCAAAGCAAGGACTGCCTTTAAACACTTAATGAATGCAAATTGCATGCTGCAGGCCTTTGATATACTCTGTTCTCCATCAAAAGCTTTAAGCTGAGTTTTACCAATCCTGATTTAACAATATTTCATTACTAAAGCAACCTGTAGCAGAATAAACTGTATCCTTGCTCCCTGTCACCACAGCAGGCACAGGATTTGGTCAATACATAAATTTTATTTAATTCATTTACTGACACAGATGAAGATGAAGAGAAATCCAACCCCACTGTTTCTCCAATCCCATCTCTGCTCAGAAGTGCCTCAGTCAAGGTTCCCCAACTCAGACATTTTAGCAATAAAAGGAAACTTGACATGAGAAACAAACCTGAGCGTCAAACTCCAGAGTAACTGACCATGGCCAAAGTAAAAAATAGTGGCCTTTAAGCACATGACAGAGTTTCATGTAACTACTTTTGTCTACTCTATTGCTAGGGAGCCATTCAAATTCATTCCCAAGCGACAGTGCTCCATCAGACATTCAGAAAGAAAAGCACCGTTTGAGCACAAGGATCCTCTTTCCAGGACTGTAAGTGCAACTTCCAGTTCATACCTGATATCCTCATCTGTCACCATGAAGGCTTTGCAGAGAGGCTGGGAGGTGTTCAGCCAGACCCCAGGGTTCTTCTCCACGGCTGCAGAGAGCTGCCCAGTGATGGGCATGGTGCTGGTGTGCAGGGCACTGGCGATGGCAGAGAGCAGAGTCTCGTCCGTGCAGCCGGGGCCAACCCCTGCAAGGGGGAGGGAAATCCATAACCAGCTCTGCCCCAGGCAGGGAGCAGGAAATCAGGACAATGGCAATTAAATTTTAATGGCAAAGCACAGGCTGTCAGTTTGAAAGCTCACACGACATAAATCTCAGACCTAAATGCTTCTAACAGCACCCATGCAGCTCTCTAAGGGTATTTAAACTTAGAGCTGTTCCTCATTCTGTTACAGCCAAAACCACAATGAAACCCACCAAACTGGGAAGGGAAGGTGTTTCCATTCTGCTTGAACGAGGCTCAGAGAGCTGGGGGTGCTCACCTGGAGAAGAGAAGGCTCCAGAGAAAGCTCAGAGCCCTCTGCAGGGCCTAAAGGGGCTCCAGGAGAGCTGGAGAGGGACTGGGGACACGGGATGGAGGGACAGGATAAGAGGGAACGTGTCCCACTGCCAGAGGGCAAGGAGAGATGGGATATTGAGAAGAAATTTATACATATGAGGGTGGGGAGGCCCTGGCACAGGGTGCCCAGAGCAGCTGTGGCTGCCCCTGGATCCCTGGAAGTGTCCAAGGCCAGGGCAGACAGGGCTTGGAGCAGCCTGGGACCGTGGGGGGTGTCCCTGCCCATGGCAGGGGGTGGAAGGGGATGAGCTTTAAGGTCTCTTCCAACCCAAACTCAAACAGCATTCTGGGATGCTCTGCTGTTTCTGGAAAAGGAATCCCCCAAAGGGCTGAGAAGCTTTGCTTCAGTGACTCCCCAGAACAAAGGGCACTGGGACCCCCAGGGAAAGCACTACAGCTCCTGCTGCAGCAGGAATGACTGCCAGGCTCTGGGAACAGGGAGCTCACCCTCAGCACCTTCATTCACTGCTGCCAGGTGCCAACATGCCAGCCCGGAGTGAAGGGCACCTCTGATTACCTTGCAACCCTTTGGGAAGGTCCATTGTCTTCACCAGCTCCTCTGCAATGTCAAAGGCATTCAGTCCACTCAACTTCTTCTCCCAGAAGAGCTGCAGTCAAAGCAGGTGGTTATTGGCACAACCAGAAACGGGACTGACAACTCCACAAACCCCCTGCTTCCTGTGCAGAGAGGGAACAGTGCTGGGGACAGTTTAATGTGGATTTACCACAGAAGGGATCTGCCACCTCCAACAGCAGAACAATCCTCATTGCCAATCAGCCCCAAAACTCCTCTCTCCCAATTTGCTGCCTTGGAAGAAAACTCTTTTCTTTCAGGGCCTGGGACTTTCACTGCTCTGAGCTGCAGCAGCAAGGCCAGGCTTGCTGACTTTCAGCTACAAGCTCAGAGTGTGAGACAGCCTTTTTTACACCCTATTTCTCTCCAACACATCCCACAGAAAGTTAAGGAATGCAAGAACTGTATTCAAGGTAAAGTATCATCTTCTTCCTGTCCAGCAGTTTGGTCCTTTCCCCCATGTCTCGTCCTTTACCAGATTTTGAGCCACGGGATCTCCCCAGGCTTAAAAGCACCTGAATGTCTGGTGTGGTAGAAAGTCAAATACATCACCCTGATACAGCTTTAACTTTGCACCTTGGTGCAGGAGGGATGTCAGGAGGAGAGCAATGCATGGCTGGAGGATCAACTTGCAAAAAACCACATTTTTATCGAGATTTTGAGAAATGAAGAATTCACCTTGACCACTCCACACATATCCCACCCCTTTTTCCTGCCTCTCAAAATCCAAAAGTGCAACTGACCCCACATGACTTTTCCAAAAAGGGGAATCGGGGTAGTCACAGCCCAAACACAGGCTGGATATTCTCTAGACTTTCAAATAGGTGATTTTTTTTTTGTGTTACCCAGAGAAACTGTGGCTGCCCCAGTCCTGGAATTGTCCACGGCCAGGTTGAATGGGGCTTGGAACAACTGGGACAGTGCAAGGTATCCCTACCCATGGTACGAGGGTGGAATGGGATCATCTTTAAGGTCCCTTCCAGCCCCAAATAATTCTGGGATTCTGTGATTTTTAAGCCAGTCCATGATGGGACTTGGCACTGATTTCAAATTTTGCAGAAACATCTGGAGTCTGTTGAGCAAAAGTTGAAAAATTCTGCAGTCCAGTAAAATGTCTTAAACAGGAACACAAATCCAGCTTAGAACTGGGAGAGGGCATTTAAACTTTAGTGTTCTCTTTTATTGCCTTAAATATAAGAACTGCAACAACAACAGGAACAAGGAATAGCAACAACACTGTGAATATACAGGATCTACTTCCCCAGAAAACCACGGTAAGACCCTGCCAACTTGTTTAAAAACAGAAAAAACCCACCCCCACCACCAAAAAAGCCCACCCATTTCAGATAAGTTCTATCTCACACCTGGAGGTTCTAGCTGAACTAGGTTTATGTAATTCTTAAAAGCTGCCTTCAAAATTCTTAAAAACTGCCTTCATAATTCTTAAAAACTGCCTTCAAATTTTTTTAAGTTTTCAGAAAAGGTTTTCAGTGTTCCAACAGGTACAGCTTATTTACCAGGGTCTTCCCTGGTCCTGAGCACCCTTTCCTTTAATTTTGGTGTGTTCTCTTGCTTGCAAATACACATTATGGTAAGAAAAACACTTTGATTTCGTATTAAAAGTAACATTCTAAGTGAATTTATGATCTTACACTGGCAGAGTTTACTCCTACTAATGTACAGTCCCTTGCACTGCAATGAACACCACACTGGATGTGATTTGTGCAGGAACATGGATTTAATGGAACATGGAATTCTTACACAATTGCAACATCTGACAGTGATTCTAAACCTAAGTGTCCTCTGAAGTAGTTACAATGTCTGCACAATTTTGTAGATAATACTTAATTTCAGCATTAAGGAAATTCAGGTTTTGTACACCCCAACTGTGATCTAATCAAAGGCTGGAGTAAATCCCAGTGCACAGAGTCCATAACTAGAGATTGGGAATGGGATTTGCTCTGATTTTAAGAGCTGGGAGCATTGCAATCCACTGCTTCTGAAAGATTTTTCTGAATTCTGAAGTGTCAGACATCAGGAATTGCCAGGGAGTATTTGTTTAGCATCACAAAATTAAAGCTGATTATTTTGGGATCCTCCCAGTAACAAACCCATTCTCAGCCTTACCTGCCTGGGCTGGTCCACAGCTTTCTGGGGGTCACTCTTCACCTTGTTGCTGGGGTGGTTTGTGATCTTTGTGACAGGCTGCTTGAAGATAGAGGCTGTCTGTCTCACGGGCAGGGCTGTGTTCAAATCAGGCTTGCCCTGTTTCAAACAAAAAGAAAAGGAAAAACCCACAAAAACAGTTTCAATTTGCTAAAATGCTACTACAGCCATAAAGAAGTGCAGCAGGGAACAGTTCCTGGGCTTGAAATCTCGTCTAATCTCAAGTTATACAAGTTAGGCTGCTAAAAATACATAACTAAATTCAAATCTTGCCTTAGACCTATCGAATTTACCACTCATCCTGTTTAACATAGCAGCCTCCTCCCATGTTAGCTCACACACATCAGTTTTACTCCCATTTTTAATGACTTTAGGAGCCAGAACAAACCACGTGTAATCACTAAAAGAGAGGATTACAACACAATATCTGTAATAAATAAAAAAAAATTACAAACAGGAATTTAGAGGCTGGTTTCTGAATCCAGAAACCACTCCAAACCAACTCTTCTAAAGCCCGTTGTGACCGATAAACAAACCAACATAGACGGAAGCTGAATCCCTTTTTTAACCTTTGGTTCTGAACAAAGCTCAGCTTTTAAATGAAGCTCATAATCAATTTTGCACTACATGACTGCATTTTCTGTTAGGGGAAGCACAGGAAGATTGTTCCTCATCCCCAAAATCTAATACACAACTCTTGGAATGGCTGTAGGACACGCTTTGTTCTCGGGGATGCAAACGCTGCGTCTGTTTCACAGATTTATTCATGAGATGTAGAAAAGATGTATTCAGGACAAATATAATTCTGAACCATCTGGGTGCTAATCCATTCAGAAGCCAGTGATAACATTTGTACATTTATTGAGAGTTTTGGGCAGAATTTTTAGCCTGAGAGGTGTGTGAGCTGCTGGTCTCTACCTCAAGGCAAGTCTCAAAATATCACTGCAGCACCCAGGACTGCAAAGAATGTTCCCAGCACTCTCGTGATGATGATCCTTGACTGGCTCATGTATTTTAAAAATGATCATTGTGCCTTTTCCACATTCAGTGTTTAGGTGCATGCACAGCAGCTTTTGGGTTCTGGGAAAGATTTTAGCACCTGATGAAGATCCTTAGGAATGACTTGGGACAATCAATCCAGACAGGGAGCCTGTTCCTGCCATCCTGACACCTCAACAATCGGAATTACAATCGGAATTTTATTTTATTCTACAAACAGGCCTCACAATCCTCCTCCCTCTCCAGCTTTTTGCCCCAAATGCCACCTCTCCTTCCATCAACACCAAAGCTGGGTCACCAGCACAGCCTTGGAGAGCTCCAGTGAGTCACTGGCAGGAGCTGCAGCATCTCCTCATCCCTATGGACCCAAATCCCTCCTCTCCTCTCAAACCAAAGGCAAGGGCAGGGCAGAGCTGCTGCACAGTCCCAGGAGATGTGGGGCTCCAGAACAGATTGTGCTGGAGAAGGTGAGCTCACACTTCAGGAAGAAGGATCATGGAATCATGGAATGGTTTAGATTGGAAAGGATCCTAAAGCCTGTTGAGTCGTACCCCCAGCAGTGGGCAGGGACACCTTCCACTAGCCCAGGGTGCTCCTGGGCACCCTGTGCCAGGGCCTGCCCACCCTCACACCCAACAATTCCTGCCCAATATCCCATCCAGCCCTGCCCTCTGGCAGTGGGAGCCATTCCCTGTGTCCTGTCCCTCCATCCCGTGTCCCCAGTCCCTCTCCAGCTCTCCTGGAGCCCCTTCAGGCCCTGCAAGAGGCTCTGAGCTCTCCCTGGAGCCTTCTCCTCTCCAGGGGAGCACCCCCAGCTCTCCCAGCCTGTCCCCAGAGCAGAGGGGCTCATTCCCACAGGTCAATGCCTCTCTTGTGCTGGGAGTTGAGGCAGGTGACAGTCTCTTCCCCGCCCTCCTCCACAGAAGACTGAGCAGTGACACAATTCTCCTGCACGGCACCAACCCCCTGGGAGCGGCATTGTCCAACCCCCACCCACAGAGATGTTCTGACACAGCTCCAAGTTCACACTTGAGTTATGAAATGCTGCATTTTCCCTCTCTCCCAGACACTGCTGTGGCAGCTCCAGAGCGGGGAGGGGAAGCTCCAGGGCTGCCCAGTCTTACTTTGGCTTGGTTGGAGCAGTCGTAGCGCATCCTCTGCCTGTTCTTGTTCATTTTGTTCATCAGCATCTTCCCCGTGCGGAAGTCGAAGGTGCCCAGCTCCATGGAGCTGCCCAGGTAACGCGCCAGCTGCGGCTTGCTCCGGAATTTCTTCCCACTGGGGCTGGAAAAAACACACCAGAGAGACATGGAGGGAAACTTAAACCCTCTGGACCTCCACAGGGACACCTCTGCAACTCAGGAGAGATAATATTTATTTCCTTCCTGAAAAATACGTGCTGGACTTTCAAGAATGAAGCTCACATTCAACTTTAAAATGCATGTTTTTGCTTTCATATTGACTCCGTCTGGTGTGGAACTGGGAAATTAACTTATAATGTTTTTATATGTCAAGAGGAAGATGCAGATCAGGTAAACAAATGTAGCATAACGCACACAATAACCATCAAGGGAGATCTCAGCACAGATGCACTTTTCATTCAGTTATCTCTCATAATAAATGACCATTTTCAAGTATAATTTCTTCTCCCAGGACTGCTGCATTTGACCAGCACCACGAATGCTCCTTGTCTCCCCTCCCTGCCCCTTGAACAACACATCCAGGTTTGCTGAAAAGACAGAAGTCTTCTGTAGCCTCCTGAAGACTTCAGAAAAGGAGAAAAACAGAAGTTAACTACTGACATGCTGCAAAACAATGAATCACAAAGTGATGCAAAGATAAATGTCAAAACCTCATAAAACTTTCCATTAATGGTAAAAGGGAAGATTCTTCTGCTACACCTGAGTTTCCACAAAACTCAACCAGGAGAGGAGGCACAAATTATTCCCAAATATTTACTGATATTTTCTTTGGGGTTTTTGTATTTTTTTAATAATCCAACATCATAAGCTATTTTTTTATTCATAAAGCAAAAATAATCCAGTGTGTTATGGATGCAGTGTAGGACTGTAACGACAATAAGCACCAAGTATTCTTCACCTTCTCACTGAGCATCATAACAACATCTCATTATTCCCTCGGTTACTCTCACTTCTGGATTTCTGCACCCTACAACTTGCATATTCTATCCCAGTTCACATCCAGGAGAAGCTCATTCCCTGTATATCCATCCCACTATCACAGGTTAATGGGCTGGAAGGCATTTTAAGACCAAAAATGTCAGTTGCAACCTTATCTCACACTGGTGAGATACTGACAACCTTACCAGGGTCTCAACAACAACAAAAAACTCCAAAAATAAAAAAGGAAAAGTCTCTTTTCACATATTGTCTGCTGCCCTGAAGCTTTATTAGGGGAAAATCAGCAAAAGTAGAGAATTTCTGGTATAGGACAGTGACAAAGCAATTCGGCTAAGTCAGACTGTGCATGAAAAGAAAAGATTTAAAAACCCCCAAACCCAGAAAGTACTGAAGCATTAAAAGCTCTCCAAAAACTGAGATAAATTTAATACAAATTACACTAAAACTGAATTTAGAAGAAGTCTCTTGAAGGAGTTAAGACTGAAAGGTTGTGGTGATCCCACACAGCATCTGCTTAGGAAGCTCCTGGCTCCAACTGCTCCCAAGCTGCTTATCCTGCCTGGATCCTCTCCCTGCCACCACTACTGCTCACACAGCCCAGTGTTCATGCAAATGAACCAGCTGAGGAAAATAATCCATCTTGGGAGGGCAGGGAGAGGAGGAGGAAACATTCCCTCACTGCTTATTCCTCAGCTGGACCAGCTCCCTGGGGAGCTGCACTTGGGCCAGGAGACAACAGAGTGGGGCCAAGCAGCCAGGAACAGAGCCTGTGTCCAGCCCCAAATTTGTGAATCACTTTCTCAAACTACAAAGGGAGTGATTTGCCTCAACCCAGAGAGAGGAATAACCAACTCCAGCAGCTTTAGGGCAGAGCTGTTGCTGCCAGTGAAGCCAAGAAGTGAAACTCCTGCTACATGAAGAACATGGCACTGCTTTCTCTTCCAAGATCTGCTGCTCCAATTTGGGGCTTAGTGTCTTAGCAGGTTTAAAAATAATGCATTAAAGTGCAGAGTAACTTCCAGAACAGTCAGTACAGTCAAAGGCAGGATTTTAAGTGAACAGAGCCCTCCATCTCTGTGTGTTTAGTATGTGCTGTGGTCATTTTGCAAGGAAGAACTGAAAAGCTGCTCAGAGTCTCAAAAAACCCACCTGAAATGACTGAGAGTCCTGTCTCTTCCTGGGGAAGCTTGGCCCAAAGGAAAAGCACTGAAATGTTCAGAAGAAAAACTTTTATTCTGATTAGGTCTGGCAAAAGGCAGGATCATCCCCAGGCTCTCTGGGACAGCAGCAGACCAGGGAGCAAAGCAACGACCAAAAGGTGACAGTGAGCTGAGAAGGGAAGGCACGGGGTGCCCTGGAGCTCCTGGGGACCCTCTGGCAGGACCATGCAGGACATTGGGGCATCTACACACCCCTGGGAGGGTCAGAGGTGTGGGGTGGAGCCAGAGGAACCCAAAACTCGAGCGGGATTCCTGCTGCACACCAGGACACACAGAAACTCCCCCAACACCACGGAACTCTGAGCCCTGTTAAAGGGCCCTTTAAATGTCCCAAAATACTGAATTTACCTCCTTCCGCTGCTCCTGCACTCCTGGTTTTGTACTAAGATTTTAAAGAGGCCCAGAAACGAGACATTTTGGTACAAAGCTGCAAAACCCAACCTCTGCTCTACAACATCCCCCCAGGCAGTGACGCTGAGAGCCCGGATTGATCCTGGGCTCCCAAATTAGGCTCTGTCACAGTTCCCTGTGTGTGAAAGGCAAGGACACGGCCAAGCTGCAAAGGAGTTTACAAGTCGCAAAGGATTTTCCATGCTCGTCCATCACCAGCTCCGGGGCTTTATTCGCTCGGGCCGCCTGGCTCCCGCGAACAAAACAGACCTGGCTGCTGGGACCCGCCCCGAGCCGCCCCCAGCTCCCATTCCCGGCCTTTTCCGCGCGGATTAAGCCGCGTTCGGGGCAGCCCATTGACGGGCCAGGCCTGCCAGGTGCCTCTGCTCTCCATGTGCAGCTCACCCTTTGTTTCCTGCCTTACATCCTTAAGGAGAGGACGGCTGCCCAGGCCCTCTCCCCTCCTCCCTCATCACAGTCTCCTCCCCTCCGCTCTCCCATTTAGCCTGCACAGGATCTGCACAACTTGGGAAGCAAGGGACAAAAGAGAGAAAAAAAAAAAAACCCTGAACAAACCCAGCCACCGCCTGCCTCTGGAAGAAATGGAGGCAGGAATAACCCAGGGAAAACGGGTCACTGAAAGCAGACACTAAGAGCCTCGTTTCCTCGCTGGATGGGGCAAGGGAAGAACACAAAATGATTATCCCTCTTGCTTTCCATCGTGCTCCCTGCACTCATTTCTCTCCCCAGCTCTGCTCCAGGCAAATCCCGACAGCAGGGGCTCCCGGGGGGCTCCTGGACTTCCCGATGGTTCTCCCAGGGAGATGGGGACCCCAGAACACCACACAAGCCACCAGGGTCAGCGTCTCTCACAGCACCCTCACATTATCCCTGAATGCAGCATCCACACTCCAGCTGGGTCATGCCGGGATGGGCTGGCACAGCCATAAAAACCACACCAGACCAGGTGGCCAACACCTCCAGCTGCCACAGCCCACCCCACAGCCCACCCCACACCCC
>VZDJ01000247.1:733045-792859 GCA_008694505.1 Cyanoderma ruficeps | reverse complement strand
GCTCCTGCAGCTCTGGCAGCCTTGGGGCTGGGACCATTCCCTGGGCAGCCTGGGCAGTGCCCCAGCAGCCTCGGGGGGAAGAACCTTTCCCTGAGCTCCATCCCAAGGCCTGACACAGCTCCAGCCCTTCCTGGGCTCCTGTCCCTGTCCCAGAGCAGAGCTCAGCCCCTGCCCCTCCGCCTCCCCTCGGGAGGAGCTGCAGCCCCCGAGGAGCCTCCCCTCAGTCTCCTCTGCTCCAGCTGAACCAGCCAAGTGCCCTCAGCCCCTCCTCAGACCCTTCCCCAGCTCCGTGTCCCTCCTTTGGACACTCTCCAACAGCTTTGGATCCTTCTGACCTTGTGGTGCCCAGTGCCCCCAGCACTGGAGGTGAGGCTGCCCCAGGGCAGAGCAGAGTGGGACAATCCCTCCCTGGGCCTGGTGCCCCCAGGACACGGTGCCCCTTTGGGCTGTCAGGGCTCAGCAGTGACTCAGATCCAACTTGCCATGGACCAGGAGCCCCAGGCCCCTTCCCACGGTGCTGCTCTCCAGCCTCTCATTCCCACTCTGTCCCTGCATCCAGGGCTGCCCCACTCCAGGGCAGGAACCAGCACTGGCCATCGTTAAACATCACATGGTTGGGTACTACTTATTACCTTTTTTTTCAATTCAGGGTTCACTCACTCATTTCAAACTCTCTCGTTTGAAAAGCAGCAGGAAACTGAGGGAGGATGTGAGATGACATGTCATGGATGAGAGGGAAGCCCACACCCCCACAATGGGCTGCTAATTGTCCATACCCCGGAGTAGAAACTGGAAACAATTTCCAAGAGCCAGGTGTGCCTGTACGTGCTAAGTTACATTTGCTTTGTTTAAAAAGCTTTAAGATCCATGAGGCCAGAGGTGGTGTCTTTAATTTGATCAATGCTGAGCTTTGCCCTGAAGGCATCCCAGCTCCCCAGGGACTGGTAGTTTATGTTGTCTCCTCTGGGCTCTCAGGTAGGAAATGTCTCGCTCTGCTATTGCTGTTATTTCCTAAAATCTTACACAAAAGAGATGGAAAACTTCCAATTCCCACTACTGATCAAACCCACACTATTTTCCATAAATCAATGTCCCTGTTTCTCTTAATAAAAACACCCCAAAGCTCACAATCCAACTCAACTGATACTGTTGTAACCAAAAACTTGTACTGACATGGAGCTTTGGAGGGCAAAGGGGAAACTGAAGCACGGTGAAACCTTCAGTGATATTTCTTAAGGATGAACTGGCAGAACTGGGAGCAAGCAGAGCTGTGAGTTTGGATGTGGAAGAGAATCCCTGAAATGTCCTCTGGACCTCGAGCTGAGGGTACCAGGAGGTAGAAAATCAGTTTTCACTGGCAGCTGGCACCAGTTTGTGGAAGGGAAACATTTACCCTCTTCTAGGACTGCATGAAATGTTTGAGTAGAAATGAACTCAAGCTGAAGGGAAAATATTCCAGTGTTCCTCTGGGAACGCTGCCAAGGTGAGGTATTTGCAGGTATAACCACCAGCTAAAAGTGGATTCAGCTGCGAGAGACTCTGTGTTGCCTCAGGATGACCAAATAATCCAAAAAACCCACCAAAATCGGTTGTTGTCAGGCACAGAAGGAAGCAGCAGGGTATCCCAACAGAAAAACTCCTGATTTCACTCTGTAGGTATCCCTGGTTTGACACTTCCTACTCACCACTCCTAGAGCCAACTGATCCAGAGCAGGATCTGCCAAGGAACTGCTAACCCAGGAGCCCCAGCAGAGGCTCCTGCAGAAGAAGAGACCAAGGGCTGTTCCAGGCTCACAGTGCTGAGGTGGCTGCAGTAAAAACCCCTGTCCCATCTCCACTTGCACATTCCACCAGGGAAGTGAAGTGGGGGTACCACAACAAGGACAAACACCTCAAGAGGCGGGCAGGAATGCAAGGCCTCCCTTTTCTTAGGGGCTGTTTCAAAGTTACATCATCAACTCAGAGCTTGTTTGATGCCTGTAAAGCCAAAGCTACCTCTGTGCCCCCTCCAGGATTGGAATGGGAAGGTTTTTCCCCCTCTGTCAGGTCATTGTTTTTTAATT
This sequence comes from Cyanoderma ruficeps, assembly GCA_008694505.1. NCBI lineage: Eukaryota > Metazoa > Chordata > Aves > Passeriformes > Timaliidae > Cyanoderma > Cyanoderma ruficeps. The sequence continues at coordinate 790,796 of VZDJ01000247.1, read as the reverse complement.
TGTTCCTCTAACATATGTGGCATTCATAGCTCACTATAAAAATAATTAACTGTTAGAAGAGAGGCAATGCTAGGATATCAAAAATGAGAAAGATCACCCATGCCACTTGAACAGTAATTATGTGAATTTTAACAGAGACTTGCCCAAGAATGCAAAGGTATTTTCAAGAGTTTCTTGCTTTGTAGCAAGAAAAATGTTCTCTTGTAGCAAGAGAAATGTAGCAATTAAATCAGTTATACACTAATCCTAGGGTTAATTAGCAGTAAGTCCACCACCAGAAATGCTGCACGGACAACAAGGAGATGAACAATCCCCCAACAAATCCAAGGTCTGTACACTCCTTCCAGCGCTGGCTGTGCACACAGCTGGGATTTTAAATGTTTTTTTTCTCCTTTCAGTATCTCACCTGCTGGGCACACCTCTACCACTGGGGCTGTGTAAAGGTGACTGTCAGGGCCAGGAGCTGTATTTGAGGACCCCTGTGAGCCCCTCTCACTCAGGATATTCCAGGATTCTGTGACTGCATCTTACTGGACACAGCAGCAAAGGCAGTTTTCGCATGTGAAAACTATATTCTTTGCCCCTAATTAATTAACAATGATGCTGCTGAAGCAACACTAAGAAATTTTACTGTTAATTAAGTAATCTAAGTGTCCTGCATAATGCCACTGTTTGGGCAGGCTTTCAACAGTTTTCCATAGAAACATCCCTGAGGGTGACATAGCCCTGACAGTGACACAGGCAGCACAGCTACAACTGGGATTCTCCCCTAAAGAGATTCAAACCTTGCATTACAGCCAAACATTCCAATAAGATTAAACTGGGCACTAAGCAGAGAGAAAACTGACCCTGTTCTCACACAGAGGAAATTTGTTTGTAAATTCTGGTCTTTGTGAAAAGGGATGAACTTTTTCCCCCGAGTCTGAGTCATCTGTGGCTGAGTGGCAGAGACCAGAGCAAAATAATCCTCCTTCTTCCTTTTTCAAACAGCTAAAACCGCTCATCTAAAGGGTTGTGTTTGGGGGTTGTTTTAACACCGATTTAAGTTCACAAATAAATAGATCTATGGATTGAGAATACAGATTCTTTTACTACTCAAACTGCAAATTAAGAACTGAGCATCTCTCTGAACCCGTTTTTTATCCTGGTACAAAGAAAGACATCCAGGATCTGGTGCCTGCCTTCTTCAAGCCCCTAGATTAAGCCAGAAAAGCTTAAAAATAGACCTTTAAGGGGTCCACAAATGATGTTAAAAACCCCAAATCCTTTCTTTAAACTAAATTTCAGGAAACTGTTATCATAAAACTCTGCAATATTGGCTGTGAAAAGTTAACTGTATCCACGAGGCCACAGTGATCCAGGAACGATGAGCCTAAAATCAACACATAGCTAAGAATAGCTCAAGAACTGTAATTGATATAAATAAATCATCAAACCCAACACTGTAGTAGCTAGTGGTTGATTCCCAAGGAACCTGCACAGGAAAAGAGGCAAACACATGGCAGACCTGCCTTAGGACACACAGTCCAACAAGCTGAAGGCATAACACGGTGCTCAGAGAAGCTGTGGCTGCCCCTGGATCCCTGGAAGTGTCCAAGGCCAGGCTGGACAAGGCTTGGAGCAACCTGGGATAGTGCCAAGTATTCCAACCCAAAGTCAAACCCAGTCTGTGATTCCATGATTCTATAACCCAAAACCAAACCAGGAGTCTGGTCTTAAGAATGTGGACTAAGAAGGTAACACACACACACAGAGACACAAAACCCCAAAACCCAACCCCCCCAAAAATCATTCACTTGGTTTATTTTGTACACCAGGTTTATAAATTACTCCCATCAAGGCAAGATGTGCTGGGAAAGTGCTCAGAGTGGTCAGGGAAGGTGAATTTGCTCACAGCTGCTCACTGGAGAGAGACAGACAGATCACAACTCGTTGCAGACTCTGTATTGGGCATTTCAGGGTCACCCCAGCAGGTCTCAGCGGACGGATGGCTCCAAACACTCTCCAGCAATAACAACCCTACAACAAACACAGAGCAGTGGTTAAGCAGAGCTTCCTGCACAGTGCCACAGCAGCCAACATGAGATTTCAGAAGCCTCCAGTCTCCAGGCAGGAAGTTTCTGGTCCAGGAGCTGATCCAGGTGTGGCTGTGCAGGCTGGAGTCCCTTTGGAAGGGCGCAGAGGCCACCACAGACACACCCCCTTTCTCTGCTCCCCTTTCCAGAGGAATGACACACAAAGCTCTTACTTCAAAATGGGAAACACAGACACTGTTGGCTCAGGAATAGAGCTGTGTTCCTACTACTGACAACTTCTAAGGAAGGAAAGACTTTAGAAGGTAATTTAATTGCCTCCACATAACTTGTGAGTTTTCCACTTGAAAACTTTTCTCCGTCCAGGCTGGATGGGGCTTGGAGCACCCTGGGATAGTGGAAGGTGTCTCTGCCCCTGACAGGGGGTGGAACTGAATGGGCTTTAAGGACCCTTCCCACCCAAACCATTCTGGGACTTTATGGTTCTATGACTTGTCTGTAAACATCACCGTGACCCAAAATGCCTCCAGTTCAGCGAACTTCCAAGACAAGTTTTATTTCTCTCTTGGTTACAGAAGGATCTGCTCAATACCGAGTTTGCAAACAGTAAATCATTTCAACTGCAACAACTATTGCTAAAAAAACCTTAAAAAGTACTGTCTGTGCTTTCCAAACTGACTGACTTCCCTATAAAATACTGTGTAGCTGGAACACAACTAGCTCACTTTCATTAATCAACATTTAGATGGAACAGTTATTCTGACCAGAAGAAAAACACTGAGGTGGACAGAGCTTTCTCTGGACTCAGAGTTTCCCCTTTAAATGGAATTTCCCTTCTCCCCTTTAATTAGCATCCTTTAATGAATGGAAAAATCTTCCTGACTCCCTTCTATCTGCAGCAAGGAATAAAGAAATCCAAGGCCTGCCTACTCGAAAGACTATGCAGTTAGAGCCCCACAGAAGGCTGTCTAACTGCTGCTCCAGCTTTAGGAAATCAGGAATTGCTGCTCCAGTTTTGGAACATTCAGAACAGCACTTCTGACACGCATTTAAAGAAGGAACATAACCAAACCTTTGAGAAAGCAGATCTTTCAAGGAATTTGTGAAATACAATAACCAACTCTAAAAAATTCAATTTACTTTTAATACCAGTTACAAGGAGCAGAAAGGAGTCTGAATTTGCCTAGTCACAAAACTAGTCCCAAGTTTTTAGCCCCTCTGCTCAGGAACAGAAGTAAACAAATACGTCAAAAGTTCCAAATTAGCTTGATTTGACCTCATAAGAACCACATTCTGCTGTGGAAAACCCACTGCTTGCAAAAGAGTCACTTAAAATACATATTCTAATAATATTTCATCCTTCTGGAGGTCTGTGAAGCTGCATTAAAAAAAAAAAGAAAAAAAAAAAAANTGTCACACCAACACAGGGTTATTGTCTTCAAGTGTTCCAGGCCAGGTTATCCTGGACAGGGCTTGGAGCAACCTGGGAGAGTGGAAGGTGGCCCTGCCCATGGTGGGGGGTGAGCAGGATGAGCTTTAAGATCCTTCCAACCCAAACCACCTGGGATTATGGGACTTTATAATTCTATTGATTAAGCCAAGAGATGCACAAACAAAACTCACCATTAGAGGGAAGCTCAGTCTTCAGTTTTGTACTTGCCGCCGATGTAGGGAACGTACTGCAGGACCAACTTCCAGTCTGTGGCCCAGATCACACCAACACCAGCCACACCACCCCATGTCACAAGGGTGGGGGTCCTGAAGAAGAGACACACACCCAGGTACACAACAAATTACCACAGTGAAAGGCCTGGCAGATGCTCATGGCTGAGGTACCTGAGAAAGTCACTTCAATCAGGAAAAGAGCTTAGAATTCCAGAATATCCTGAGCCAGAAGGGACCCACAAGGGTCATTCAGTCCAACCCTGCACACACGCCCCAACAATCCCACCCTGAGCAGCCCTGAGAGCTCCTGCAGCTCTGGCAGCCTTGGGGCTGGGACCATTCCCTGGGCAGCCTGGGCAGTGCCCCAGCAGCCTCGGGGGGAAGAACCTTTCCCTGAGCTCCATCCCAAGGCCTGACACAGCTCCAGCCCTTCCTGGGCTCCTGTCCCTGTCCCAGAGCAGAGCTCAGCCCCTGCCCCTCCGCCTCCCCTCGGGAGGAGCTGCAGCCCCCGAGGAGCCTCCCCTCAGTCTCCTCTGCTCCAGCTGAACCAGCCAAGTGCCCTCAGCCCCTCCTCAGACCCTTCCCCAGCTCCGTGTCCCTCCTTTGGACACTCTCCAACAGCTTTGGATCCTTCTGATCTTGTGGTGACCAAACTGGACAAAGAAATCTTAAACAACCTCACAGACACGGAACAGCGTTAGTTCTCAGGGCAGCCAAGATATTTGACAGGAAAAAGGTCGTAGTCTTTTACTGAAAAATACTACTACTCAACAAAGAAAAGGCACCCTGTCATACACTGCTGCAACCAAATCCCGTCGATTCTGCCCCGTCGAACACTTCGTTTTGCCTCCCACAGCCCTGCAAAGGGCACCCACGGGCACTGCTACATTTATATGCGAAATACAGCCAGCACCGGGTAGGCCGCAAGCCCTTTCCCCGGCTCCTCGGCCCCAGCCCGAGCGCTGCTCCGCACCCCGGGACCGTCCCCAGCGACCCTCACAGAGTACAGAGCGCGAAGGGAATGGGGAGGCCTCGGGCAGGGCTTCGGGAAGGGATCGGGACGCCCTCCAGGCTCCCACAGTGCGCGCTCAGTGCGCGGCCGTGCCTGGAGGACGCGGTGAGGGGAGCGCGGAGCCCCGAGCCGGGCAGACAGACTCTGCGGGGCGAGCAGAGCCCGAGTCGGAGCGGACAGAAAGCCCCGCGTCGAAGCGGGCAACCCCGGGGTCAGGACAGGCAGACCCCGGGCTGGACGGCAAGAGCCCGGGTCAGAAAGGACAGACAGCCCCGGGTGGAAGCGGGCAGGCCCAGCCAACCCAGGGCGGGGTGGGCAGCGCGGTCCCTTCTCACCAGGCCTGCAGCAGTTGCGCGTAGCGCGGGCCCAGCAGCTGGCTCAACATGGCGATGGCGCCGCCTCAAAGTGACCCCGAGCGCCGGCGCGGCGGCCGAGCCGCTCCGAGCACGCGCGGGGCTGGGGCGGGGCCACAGCGGGGGCGGGGCCGGAGCGGAGCGGGACGGGGGCGGGGCCGGAGAGGAGAAGCCGAAGGGGCGGGGCGGGGACGGGCCCGAGGGCGGGCCGCGCGCGGGGGGCGGTGCCCGAGCCTGTGGGGAAGGGACCCGGGGGCCCTGAGGGGACACGGGGGTTACGGACACACGAGTTGTGGGCAGGCTTGTCGCCACGCCGGAGAGGGGACACCAGCCCTGATGAGAAACGGGCCTTGATGGGACACGAGCCCTCATAGGACGGGCTTGTCTCTGTACTGGAGGGGGGACGAGAACCCTGAGGGCACACGACTCCTTGAGGGGACACGGGCCGAGGGGACGGGCTGTCCCCGCACAGGAGAGCGGACACGCGCCCTGAAGGGATAGTCTGCCCCCATGTTGGGGAGGAACAAGAGCCCTGACACCAGCCCTGAGGACATGAGGGGACACAGGCCGAGGGGACAGGCTGTCCCCACTCTGGAGAGAGGACAGCAGCTGCCCTGGGGGAACAGGCTGCCCCTGCACTGGACAGGGGACATGAGGCCTGTCTTCGCACCAGTGAGGGAACACGAGCCCTGACATGAGCCCTGAGGGGACAGGATGTCCCCAGGCTGGAGAGGGGACCCTGAGGGATGGCAGTGTTCCTGCACTAAGCTTCTCAGCCTCTTGTGCTGGAGGAAGTGCCCCGTTCCCAAAGCAGTATCCCCAGAGTCCATCAGTGCAAACCCACAGCCACCCAGTCTCCCCCAATAGGAGAGGGAGTTTCCAGCCAGGTTTTTCAGGAGAGGGTCATAAAATCGCCATCAATTCAATGGTGTTCCCCAGGCTCTGCTTGGAGCCTGCTCAGCCTCTCGTGAACATGCAGGAGGAACACTGGAACAGATACCCCAGAGCAGCTGTGCCTGCCCCTGGATCCCTGGAAGTGTCCAAAACTTGGAGCACTCTGGGCTAGTGGAAGGGGTCCCTGCCCATGGGATGAGCTTCAAAATCCATTAGAACCCAAACTATTCTGTGATTCTGTGATTGTCTGGCAGTGGGGGCACGACATGATGTTTGCCCACAGGATTTGGTAGTCTCATCCCAGCTCATCATGACTCATCTCCAGGGAGGGAGTGCTGGCAGGAACTTCCTTCCAGCACTGCCTCACTTGGTGGCCGCTGCTCAGGTCTTGAGAAGCTGTATGGTCGCAGCAACTCCTCTGTGCTGCTCCTTGTTCCTGTGCCCACTGGCTCTCCCAGCCCAAGCCTGCTCTGGACACTGGCACTCACCTGCTTTATGCTCCACCTTGTTCATTTGTTGACCATCCATCTTCCAGGCTGCTCCCAAGCACACACTTCTCCCTTGTCTGGATATGAGTTGTAAACCGCTGGCACAGGCTGCCCAGGGCAGTGGTGGAGTCACCATCCCTAGAAGCATTCAGAAAATGTGTGGATGTAGCTCTTGAGGACATTTTTAGTGCTGCTGTGTTAATGGTTGGGCTGGGTGATCTTCAAAGTCTTTCCCAATCTTAATGATTCTGTGACTTTATGATGGAGTATAAGGAAGGACTGTCATTCCACGCAGCCAGAGCAGCTTGGGAAGGGCAGAGCTGCCTCACTGCTGAGGGAAGGCACCCAAGGCTCAGGGAGGTTTAACCAACCACTGCCAGAGTCACTTCTCAGTTAGTCTGGACTGTTTGTCCTGCTCTGTGTGGACAAGCCGTGAGCCGGAGCAGCACAGTGAAAACACAGGCTGCAAACCTGGGAAGGAAAGCTGCTTCCAGGCAGATGCTTTGTCCCTGGAAATGTCCAAGACCAGGTTGGATGGGGCTTGTGGTCCAGTGGAAGGTGTCTCTGCTTGTGGCAGGGAGTGGAAGATGGGCTTTATGGTCCTTTCTAACCCAAATCAATCTGTAATTCTGTGAAAGTCCTGGGGGACGGTGGAGCCCAAAGGGCAGGAGGATGACACGAGGTGGGGGTCGGGCTCTGTTCCCAGGGAACAATGGGCAGGACAAGAGGAAATGGCCCCAAGTTGTGCCAGGGAAGGTTTAGGTTGGATATTAGGAAACATTTCTTCACAAAGAGGGCTGTCAGGTACTGGAACAGGCTGCCCGGGACAGAAGGGTGAAGTCACCATCCCTGCAAGGGTTTGAACCATGAATGTGGTGGCTAGGGCAGGGGTTAGTGCTGAATTGACAGTTGGACTGGATGATCTTACAGGTCTTTTTCAACCTTAACGACTCTGATTTGATAAATTTCTTTAAATCACCAGTCTGTGCTGGGCTCCGGGGATGGGCTAGGGGCAGTTAAGTGGATTTCCCACTTGTGGGTGCTCCCCAGGGGCAGAGGTGAGGAAACAACAGGGATGCAGGGGGCAGGATCCACACCCAGAGCAAGTGTCTGAAAACCTGTCTGGTGTTTTCGTTCATTTTTTTGCTTTTTAGTACAAGGCCTTTATTCCGACTTTTAATTCCTAGGGATACATTATCTGAAGGACACACATGGGGATAAAAGAAGTAATATTGTTATAAAATGTCACATTTATTGCTANGCTACATTACTGTTATATACAGGACAGCTCTCAAAATCTACTTTAAAAAAGTTAGGATTATTTAAAAATTCCAAATAATCCAGCCAGCTGTTTTGACACTTGTATAAAATTATTTAAAAAAATGAAAACAATTCATATCTTGAGGCACTCAGAAACACAATTTCATCCCCCAATTGTGATTCATTTCAAAGAGCAATGCATTTCCCACCCCCAAATACTTTATTTTTTTTTCTTTTTTTGCTGGGTTAGGCATATATATATATATATTTACTATATATATAGTTCAAAACTATAATGTGTATCTGATTTAAGAACAAGGATTTCAGCCACTTAAGTACATCTGGATTTACAGGTAGGCAGCATAAACATCAAAAGCAAGGACCATTTTTTATTTTAAAGGCCAAAAACCAAAAACAACCCAAAACTTTCTACAGGGTTAAAAATAAACAACTTCCGCAGGCATCTCCCATCTGCTCTCCCACCCCCCCATTCCTACAAAAATATAGAGAAAGAACATCCCAGGAATGCTTTGTTTCCCCAGAGAGCTGCAGCCCTCGGCACCCAACGGGTCATTCCCACAGGTGGGGTCGGGATCCTCCCTGTCCTGCCTCAGCAGTTCCTCTTTCCCCTCTCCTGGCACACGAACAGTGGCTGGTGCGTGGCCTCCCATGGCTCCTTCCCTCCCGAGCGGCTCCATGTGACAATGCTGGCCCAGAGCTGGTGGGTTCGAGTGATTTGGGAAGACGTGGCCCCGGGAAGGGGGACCCGTGGAGTTCCCAGCTCGCTGCCTCCAGGAGCTCCAGGGCTCCCCCGGGCACAGCCCAGGGATGCAGGGCACGGGGGTGCTCTCTGGCAAAAGGCCTTGGAACCAGCACACCCCCTTTGGAAGCAGAAACTTCTTTGCCCTCCCGAGCTGGTGCTGCAGCCACGCTGAGATGAGATGTGCTCACCCCAGGGTGAGTGCTACAGCCTCGCCCTCCACCACAGCGGGGGCTTGGCTGGGCCAGGCTGGGAATGGAGAGCCCTGAGGAGCAGGAGGGCTACAAAACCAGGGGAACACAGATACCAATGTGGAGACCCACAAGACTGCCCTTGGCCCTGAGCTGGGCTGCAGATGGACACACAAGGTTTGGCAGAAGGTCACGTGGAGCCTGCACCACCCTCCTACCCCGAGCCCATCTCCCTGTGGAAGTCCTGCAGGCCAAGGCACAGCAGTGCTGGCTCCCCAGAAGGGCTGAACTGTCCTGGGAATCAACGTACAGAGCACCAGGTCCCCCAGCACATGCCCCAAGGGCAGGAGAGGCAGCTGTGCTGTGGGACACAGGCAGCACCCACCTCCCAATCCTCCTGCAGCCCTCTGCAAAGGGAAACAGCTCAGAGATGCTGGCTGGAGAGACTGGGGAGAATGGGAGCAAGGGAAACAGCCCTTCAGGCTTGGGGCAGCTGAAGGAAGAGCAGCCCCAGCCAAGCCCGAGGCTCAGGTGTTAGAACAGAGCAGTCTGGGCAGCAACAAGGTGGAACAGAGCTTCTCCTTTCAGGGGGCTGGGGGGATGAAGGATGCTGGCAGTGCCCCACCAGCTTTGAGCAGAAGGCACAGGAGGGTGAAGGGTGCATGCAGGAGCCCCAGGAGCAGGCCTTGCCCCCTCCAGTTCAGTGCTCAGTAGGAGTTGGGTGCTCCTACAGTCTCATCTGTTCTCTCCCAGCTCAAGGGCACAGGTCTCAAAATGCTTTTAGAGCTGCCAGGAATGAAGCCAGACCCTGAGGGCAGCAGGGAGCAGGAACTCAAGAGCAATCATGGACAAGAGCAGAGAGAACAGCTGGGCTGGGATCTGCAGAGCCCTGGGAGAGGGAAGAGGGATAAGATTTGCATAGGATTTTTAAAAGGGCAAAGACCTTGTGCAAGCTCAGGGTACAGAAAACAGGCCTTGCTATTGCTGGTGTCGGGCAGGAATGGGGGAGTCCAGTGGCCAGGGCTTGCTCTGGGCTAGCCAGGTGGGGGCTGAAGGCTTGTTCTGGCCCAGCTCCATCCCCAGCTTTGCTTCACCTCCCAAAGGCCAGGGATGGAACTAGAGCTGGCCCAGGGTCCCCACTACAGCACAGCAGGGCCTGCAAGAGGAACTTGGGTTCCACTGGCCCCAAAGTTGGCAGCAAAGCTCAAGGGGTGCAGGGGACTGGGGGTTCCAAAGCCTCCTGTTTCTTGAGGCCCCATAACTGGAACGACCCAGCAGGGGCCCAGAGGCTCTGCTGGCTTCAGTGGGGACAGAAAGGACATTAGAGAGCAGTTTCTGCACAGACTCTGGAATTACAGCCTCCTGAGGAAACCACAGCTTGATTCCATCCTCCCTGCCAACACAGCTCTGTGGGACAGTGTGAAAGCAGGGGAGCAGAGAGCCCCAGGAGATGCTGGCTGGGGCTGTGAGTAGATCTGATGGTGGGTCACAGGTGTTTGCCAAACAGCTGGAATTCTGCTCCCTGGGCTGTGAGCAGGAGCAGCCAGGCTGCCACCACTGCCTGAGCACCAACCCATGAGAGGCTGCAGCTGCTTTGCTCTGGGGAAAAAGCAGGTGAAAAGGGAGAAAACAAAAATCTGCAATTACACTGTTCACAGACTGGATTCCACACACTCTCCAGTACTGTGGCATGCACAGCGTGTGTGCAGGGAGGCAGGGGCTGGCTGAGCGGGGCAAGAGGAGGCCCCTGGGCTGGGGACACAAGAAATGTCCCATGGCAGTGTCCCAGTTCTGCTGCTTCACTGGGATGCAGCTTGGGGAAAGAGGAACTAGAAGCTGCACAGAAGGGAAGGCAGACCCCCTGTCTGATGAAGGAAGCTTATGGGGGGCTCAGTGGCCCCCAAAGAGGAGGGCACGTGTCCCCAGGAGCAGCCATGCAAGCAAAGGCTGAGAGAGGAAGGAGAAAATGGAATAAATGGCACCATACACGCACCCAGGACACCTCTTCTGGTGTGGGGGACACGCAGACAGGCAGAGGAGCAGGTTTGGGGATCTGTAGGATCCCAAGTGGAATGCAACAGAGCTGTGGGCTGGGGAGGGTGCAGACCTGGCCCTCACCGACCACAACACCTAAAGACATGAGTTTCATTGCCACAGGGTAACATTTCAGGGCTGGGCTGGTGGTATTTTGGGGACAGCACCTGGCAGTGGTTGTTTTTAGAAAAGCCACTTCCCCTGGCAGGTTACAGGCACATAACCATGTTCACACTGAGCCATACACACTGGCAAAACAAAAGAATTTTCCCTTGCTGCTCTTCCCAATTGTTCCCTGAGCACCTGGAAAGCAGAGATGTCACCGAGGCCAAACTGGGCTGGCACACAAAGCTGTCACCCTGTGCCATCAAGGGAACTCCAGGGACAGCACTGCCACCCCCTACACTGTGCTTTTGAGATGATCTCTCCAAACCTTGGCTCTGAGGACTTATGCTCAAGGATCTTCACCCAAGTCTTGCCATGGAAAGGAGTTGGCTGGATTTGCTGTCCAAGTAACATCTTAAAGCACCTAAATGCAGCTGAAAAGCCCCATTTTTGTTGCAAGGCCTGGGGATTCAGGGATGGTGAGAAAGGCTCTGGCTCATCAGGATTACTCCCTAGCCTGCAGGACTCAGAGGCGATGAAGAAGTTCAGCAAATTTGTGAACAACTCATAAATCTTCTCAGATTTCCAATTTTGTTGAATTTATGGATTTTTCTTGACTAGTCCCTTTAAGTCCAGTTGTCCATGACTGCCACCTCCAATTCTTAGGGCAAAATCAAAGTGTTTGTGAACTTTTAAATATTTTTGTTGGGTTTCAAGCTTTCCAGGGGTGGGACACTGCTCCATCCCTCCTGGCCCTGGGACAGGGGCAGAGCCAGCCCAAACCCCTGAGCAGTGGGTACTTTGCAGCCCCAGCACTGTCTCACAGTGGAGCAGGAACTCTCATGGATGAAACAAAACGCAGCTGCTGAACCTTCCAATTTGCACTCCAGAGCATGAATGGCAGTCAGGGCTGTCACACATGGAGGAAAACCTCATCCCTCTCCCTGCCCACTGCTTCAGCAGCCAGAAGAAGCCAAGGGAGGGGAGCGTCGTAACCTGATGAGCTGATTAGGCTAAAATGTGTCTGTTGACACAGGCAAGAAGAACCTGGGTTACTGGTACCATGAGCTTTCCTGGCCTTCCCAGGGACAGAGCTGGGCTGCTGCAGTCTCACCATGCAGAAGGAATGGTGGGAGCAGCAAGCTGGGGAAAGCCAGGAGCACCCAAAAGCTTCAGAGAGATGGGTGGATGTTGGGGAGCCCCAGGGCAGGGCCAGGGGCAGCGGGGACAGTCCCATCCTGCCCTGGCACTTGGAGTGGCTCAGCTTGGAGCTGCCAAAGGGGCTGAGGCCACAGTGCCCAGTGTGGGTGGGAAATAAGCACTGCCCTGAGCACTGCCAGCAGGCTTTGCCAGAGCACAAAGCACAGCTGTGAGCTGAGGAGCACCAGGTTATGCCAAAGCCTGGGGCTGCCGGGAAGTGTCACAGGACCTAATCCTGTTTGCCAGTCCCTCCCTTTCCCTGTGCCAAAGCAACACAGCCTCCCCAGGAGTCCAGACTGGTGCAGCACAGGGGAGAGATGGACCCTGCAGGGGAGAGGGGAGTTCCCCACATCCCCCCAGACCTGCACCCACGTCCTGAGCACCATCCTGCCTGACTGGGCTCTGCAGAGCTGGGAAGATCCAGGCACAAAATGTTTCAGAAGGGGAAGCATCGAGAAGAAACAAGAGTGAATTTGTGATGGATGTTTTTCCATGGCCATCTCCAAACTGGCTGCTGCAGCTCAGCACTGCCCAGCACCTCTTTGTTTGCTCCACACCTCTGGGGCACCCAGAGGGGCTGCCAGGGATCCTCCTCCTGCTGAGCACAGAGTGGTCTGGAGTGACTGGGAATCCCTTGGAGTGAAGGGATGGCTGGCCCAGCTTGGCTGCTGGAGCACATGGTGCAGATGGTGCAGGGAAGGCTCTCCTGCTGCCCTCCTTCCCAGTGCTAAGAGGAGCCCACATGCAGGTGACGGTGCCCACTCACATGCCATGGCACAGTGCTGAGCTCAGTTTGCCTCCAAGGATCCCTGGGAGATGTGACAGCAGGTGACAGCGGGGTGTGAAGCCACCCCTCTCCCCGAGGCAGCAGTTTGCATTTCCGATGGCGGCTGCACTGTGAGCAGGGATCCTGCTGCTGGTCATGGCTTGGCCGAGGCTGGAGTGAGCCAGGTGGCTGCTCCGTTCCTGCCTCCAGCATCCTCAGGCTGCTGCTGCCCAGCTTCCTGGCCCTGTGTCCCACTGCTGCAGCCTGCTCCGGCTACCTCTGCCTCTTCCCAGTGCTCCAGCTTTGTTCAGTTGGTCTTTGTTCAGTGCTGCTCCTGGAAGTGCCTCCAGCAGCTCTGGCATGTGGGAAGAGGCACTTCCCTCGTGCATCCCTTGCTGCTCTGCTCACCTGGAGGCACCTCAGTCCCTTGGTTCTCCTCCACCCGGGGGCTGCTGTCTCCCAGCAGCTCGTCCTCCAAACAGCCGTGGGCCACGTCCTCTCCTCTCTCCTCTCCCACACGGAGCCGCGGGGCCTCGGGATCTCCGGGAACAAAGCAAACCTCTCCGGTCACCGCCGGGGGGAGCGGGAGCACTGCTGCCACTCGCTTTGCTGTTTGACTTCCTTTTCCCAAATCAGAAGTGGCCGAAGCAAAGAGACGGTGAAGTCAGCACATGAGTTTGTTTTTCGTCATGGAAGGTACAAGCCAGGCAAGGAAGAACATTCCCTCACTGTGGCTACATTCGCTTTTAGTGGCTTTCCGAGCCGAATCTGAGAATTCCTCTCTTTATATCCAGTCTCTCTTAATACAATTTTAATATTCTGGTTGATCCTAAAGATGCAACGTTAACTATAGAAACAGCAGCAGAAAAGCGGAGGGTACAAGACATGTTTTTATACAAAAAAAAATTTTTTGTTGCTTACAAAACATATGCAAAAGAAGCTAAAAAAACCAAAAGGCATTGCTATTTGTTCTACATAAAAAATCTCATAACTAATGTTCTTTTTTTTTAAAAAAAGAAATATCAAGCTTAGGCACAATTTTGCTGCTGGCTGCTTGTGAACAAGCCAAGAGAACACGCCACCCCCTCCTAACTGAGTGATATGTATTGACTGTTCTGCACTTTATACTTAAGGCAATTTTTTGTTTCCATTTTGTTTCTGACAAAGTGTTTTTTCCACTCCTTACGTCACGCCAGGATCTGTCTGCGTCTGTCAGTATGAGCAGTACTACAGTTTATGGTTCAACAGGGTTGCAGGTCACACTGAGGGTTTTCTTCCTACAGATCTCCGTATCCAGAGGAACAAAAAGATCTATGAATAAAATTAAAAAAAAAAAAAAAGGAAAGATGAGAATAAAACTGTGCTCCTTGCACAAGGGGCCCCAAGGCTCCTACTGCAGCTTGTCCCCACAGGGCTGGGCAGGGCTGCAGCTGAGCTTTGCCTTTGTTTTGGTCAGGCCATCCCCAGGCACCCCGTGGGGCAGGGGACACCAAAGGACTGTGTCCTCTCCATGCACTCCACAGGATCAGCTCCTGAGCTCCCACTCCTGGATCTGCTCAACCCCCCCACGACCTCTGCACTGCCCAGATGCTTCCAAGTTCCCTTAAAAATGGGAACAGCCCATCAGAGCCTGGGCCTGCCACAGCCTCACCAGGGGTTTTTCACCTTCTCTGACTCGCTTGGCATTTCTGGGACCTGCCCAATCCCTCTCATAGAGCCACAGGGAAAAGGAATTGCTGGTTTCCAGCAGCCCACTGGGGCAGGACTGGGAGGTGCACAGCAGAGCTGAGCCCACTCAGAGACCTCCAAACTGCCCCATCCCAGCTATGGGGCTGCACTCTCCTGTGGGCCAGGGACTTTGGGTGTCCATGGCGCATGTCACACACACAGAGAATCATGGAATGGATTGGGTTAGAAGAGATCTTAAAGTTCATCTTATTCCATCCCCTGCCATGGGCAGGGACACCTTCCACTGTCTCAGGCTGCTCCAAGCTCTGTCCAGCCTGGTCTTGGACACTTCCAGGGATCCAGGGGCAGCCCCAGCTGCTCTGGGCACCCTGTGCCAGGCCTTGCACACATGCAGGTCACTGATCTCAGGGCAATGAAGCAGGGCCATGGCTGGTGCTGAGGGAGCGGGGCTGACCAGCCAGGGCAGAGCAGGGCGTGGGCACAGGGCTGGGCCCACACTGGGATGTGGGATCAAAGGTGGGGTACGGTACCTTTACATGTGTCCAACAGGGTTGTGACCGTCTCCTAGACCAGGATGTGAAGCTGACAGTGTCATCTGGGGGTCTCCTACCACTCCGGACACTTTCTCCTCTTCCCGGCGCTTCAAGCAGGCCGCTTTTGGGTTCAGATTGCGCTCTGTGCCCAAAACAGCAAGGGAGGGGAGCAACCTCAGTCTGGGCAACAGCATCACCCCTGGCAGCAGCATCCCAGAGGGACAGCGGGGACAGTCCCAGGCAGGCCCGTGTGAGGAGATGAGCTCTGTGCAGCACTGGCTGCAGTCCTTGCAGGAATCTGCCAGGTCCCACTTAAACATGGAATCATGGAATGGTTTGGGTTGGAAGGAACGTTAAAGCCCATTTTGTTCCAACCCCCTGCCATGGGCAGGGACACCTTCCACTATCCCAGAGTGCTCCAAGCCCCTCCAATCTGCCCTTGGACACTTCCAGGGATCCAGGGGCAGCCACAGCTGCTCTGGGCAATCTGTGCCAGGGCATCTCAATGTGCTTGTTACAGGAACCCCCAAGTGCCTCAGCCAGCACTCAGAGTTGAGGACTGAATATTCCAAAGCTGCTTAATGGGATCCAGGTGCTAAATTATATTAAGCATGAGCAGAGAGAGCAAGGAGCCACAAATCCACCCCGGGCTGGGGCTGGGGAGTGCTCAGCACCCAGAGGTGCTGCTGGTGCTGCAAACACACACCTCACACTGAAAGCAGGAGTCAGGACAGAGGAGCACGAGCATGCAGAGACAGGGGGAGAGACAGGCCCCAAAATGCACCTGCCAGTGGTACCATACCTCGTACTTGCTGCTCCAGGCCCAGAATGACCTGCACCGCTTGCTGTAGGATGATCAGTTTGGTCTGTGCTTTGTCCGTTTTTAAGTGCATCTGGCACATGCGTCCCAGTTCTTTAAAGGCCTCGTTAATGTCCCGCACACGCACCCTCTCCCTGGCGTTATTGGCCATTCTCCTCTCCCGGTCCCTCAGATCTTTGTCCTCCAGTGACAAGGCCTCGTCTGTACTGCTGGGTTCACAGCACCACAGGGGTTAGTCAGGGGGTGCCACCGAGGGGGGCTCTATGTTGCCGTGCTGGAAGTGCTCCGGGTGTCCACTGGAAATGGCCCAAATGGCCTCACTTTGCAAAGCCAATTCCTCCGGGTGCTTCCCAGAGCAGCCCAGGCTGTGTCACCTCTGCAAGCCCAGGGAAGGTGCTGCCAGCACAGGGCCAGGTGCCCAGGGGGCTGGAGGGGCCACTGGGGGCAAGGGTGGGCATTGATGCAGCATCACCCACCAACGCCTTTGACCCTTTCCAAAATTTTGCCTTCCTGTTTGTTTTCAACTGAAAACTCAAAGACTGGGGGAGGGTCTCTGCCAAAACTATCGGGTTTGTCCCCCAAGGAAAGATTTTGGCAGGAAGCAAATCCTTCTTTGTAAGATTTCCTTCCAAATTCCACCTGCAGCTCCCAGAGCTGGTGTTTGGAGCAGTGGTGCTGCAGCAGCAGGAGCAGCCTGGCCTGGCACCCTCTTAGGGGCCAGGGCAGCACTGGGAGCAGGAGCCAGGGCTGCTCTGAGGATTGGACTCAGATGCAGACACGGAATCCTGATCTTTTTCCCCACAGCCAAAAGTCTGCCAGAAGGGTGATTTTCTTTCTCACACAGAGTCAGAAGCTCTGGGAGAGGCCCCACTGCTGACAGCACCCCAGAGATGCCTGACACGGGCAGGGATGGGGGGAAGCAAAGTTGTGCTGGCAGCATCTTGAACCTTGGCCTTGCCCATCCCCTCGAAAGCCCCAATTTAAGCCCAGAGACGACCTTCTCCCCCAGAGCAAAACTTCTTGCAGGAAGACACCTATCTGAGGAGGGTCCTTGGGTGAGACCTGACACTGAGACAGCCTGTGGTCTTGGGCTCCTGGGGAGCCACGTGGGGATAAGCCTTTAGCAAAGAAGGGCCACAGAGTCAGAGCCTTCTTGGAGAGCCTCTGGATGGTGCACGGCCAAGAGAACGGGGAGCAGGGGCTCCCTGGGCAAGCACTGCCTGTGTGGGGCAGAGTCAGTGGACACACTGCCCACTGTCCCTGCTGCACCCTCTCCTCACTGCCTTGTCCCTGTCTGTGTCCCCTCCTCACTGCCCCAGCTGGCACTGCCACCTTCTCTCCACATGCCCAGGACAGGTGAGGGGACGGGGCCATCCTGGCACCTGTGCCCCCCACGCAGGATCCCAAATCCTTCCTGCAGCACAGGCTGGTGGCTGCAGGTCCTTGCTGGTGGCCAGTCCTGGCTGGTGGCTCCCCAGCACGGACAAGGCTTGGATGTCACACCTGGGGGCAGGACAGAGCCGTGTTCCCACCACCAGCACGTACCAGTGGCAGCTCACACTGTGTGAGGATGGGCTGCTTTGGCTGCTTTGTGCCCCTGGGGGTCAACAACCAGCCTAAAACTTGTCAGTCTCCTCCTTTCCCTTCCTGTAGCTGCTGTGGCAGTGGGAGGATGCTGGCAGCCCCCCTGGGCACACAGAGACCTGATGGCCCCATGCCATGGTAGTGCTGCCAGACAGGGTGTGAGGGAGGGATTCTCTCCTGGAAAGCAGCACAAATCCACAGAGGGGACACTGCCTGTCTGCACTAACTGCTGCGGGAGGCTGCAGGGCTCAGACCTCCCTGGCTGCCTGCAGGAAGGGTTTAAAACGGGACAAGCGTGGGAGACCAACGTGAACATGGTGCCAACTCTGCCTAAGCCCTGCCCCACCCTTGGTCCTGCCTGGGATCCTTGAGCAGCAAGTACAAGGTAGAGTGGGACCACCGAGAGGTCACGGCTGGGGCATGTCTGTAGGAGATTGGAAAGAACAGAACCAAAAAATAAAAACTCGAAATAAAAAAAAAAAATCAAAAGGAAGGGGAAATTAAAAAAGAAGACAGGAAAAAATATACATGTTATGAAAGGCAAAAAATTACAAACTGAAGAGAGGCACAAAGGACTCCAACATCAAGGCACAGCAAGGCCAGCAGAGAGGAGCACAGCCAGGCACAGCCCCCGACGCGTGTTACGAAGCTCTGCAGAGAGAAAGGGGTTATCTGGCCCGGCCCCGCGCCGCGGGCCGAGCAGGAGCAGAGCGGAAGCGGGAGCGGGAGCATGCACTGCGGGATGGGGACAGAGCAGCGCCCCCTCCTCCACTCCTGGGATGGTGCACACACACCACGGTGTAACACACACCATGGTGTACATACACCACGGTGTAACACACACCACGGTGTACATACACTATGGTGTACACACACCACGGTGTAACACACACCACGGTGTACACACACCACGGTGTACATACACCACGGTGTAACACACACCACGGTGTACACACACCACGGCGTACATACACCACGGTGTAACACACACCACGGTGTACATACACTATGGTGTACACACACCACGGTGTACACACACCACGGTGTAACACACACCACGGTGTACATACACCACGGTGTAAATACACCACGGTGTAACACACCACGGCGTACATGCACTATGGTGCACGCACACCACAGTGCATACACACCACGGTGTACATACACCACAGTGTACACACACCATACTGTACACACACTACGGTGCACATACACTACAGTGTACACACACCACAGTGTACACACACCACGGTGTAACACACACCACGGTGTACACACACCACAGTGTAACACACACCATGGTGTACATACACTATGGTGCATGCACACCACGGTGCACACACACCACGGTGTACCTACACCACAGTGCACGCACACCACGGTGCACATACACTACAGTGTACATACATCATGGTGCACACACACCACGATGTACATACACCATGGTGTACACACACCACAGTGTACACACATCACAGTGTACACATATCACAGTGTACACACACCACAGTGCACACACACCACGGTGTATGCACACCACGGTGTACATACACAATGGTGCAGACACACCATGGTGCACACACACCAGGGTGCACCCACACCACGGTGTACACACACCACGGTGCACACGTGTGTGGAAGGGAGCGAGGGTGCCCTGAGGGTGTCCCGGGGAGGGGCAGGGCCTGCAGGCGCCCGCTGGCAGCTCCAGGCTCAGAATGCACAGCGCTCCCAGCCTGTGTCGGACAGCAGTGAGTGTGGGCAGCAAGGGCTGCTCAGCCCAGGGCATCCTGCTGCCCTCGCACAGCTCCCACGGTCCCAAGGCTTTGCCAAGGGCCACACGGCAGGGACAGGAGCAGAGTCCCATCAGGCACAGAGTGGACAGGAATGGGCTCTGTGCTCAGAGCAGCCTTTGGAGATGGCAGAGCTGGACCACTCTGGGAGAGTTTCTACTGGGGTTTCTGTCACTTTGCTGGCCAAGCACTGAGCCCTCCTGGCTGCAGGGAAGCAGGACGTCTCCGTGGGGACTGGCATGCAGCACACGCAGTGGCAGCGGGGGACAAAGGAGAGAACAGCAGGGATGGATGCAAAAAAGGCAAAAAAATAAAAATAAAAAGGACACTGACAACCTTGGGTTGGTCCCCAAGGCCACAGGGGAGAGAGACAGTGCGAGGCACCACAGCACGTCACAAGAGACAGACAGACAGACAGCCCCGTGCCGATCAGATACGTAAAATATCACCACTCCGGGACCCTCACTGACCTCTAACTTGTTGCTCCAGGTTCAGTATGACTGATACGGCCTGGTGTAGGATTAGCAGTTTGGTCTGCGGTTTTTCGCTGTTTAGGTGCAGTTGGCACATGCGTCCGAGCTCTTTAAAGGCCTCGTTGATGTCACGAACCCGCAGGCGCTCACGGGCATTATTGGCGACCCTCCTTTCTCTCTCTCTCTCGGCTTTTTGCTCTGGGGGAAGAAGATCGTCCTCCTCATCCTCATCTTGACTAATGGTTTAAAATAAGAACGAGACAGGGACATTCCTCGTGTGCACTCTCAGCACTGCTCAACTCACAGACAAGAAACACACGGTGATGCACCAAGACGCCGAGCCCCCCATGTGCCCTGCCAGCACCTGCTGGCCTGTGCCACGTACAGGGACACACAGGGGCTTCAGAGAGAAGCAGTTAAGGCTCTTCTTCTGCCTCTCTTTTGTTTTGTTTTTAAACAGCAAAGAAAGAAACCACAATGTGATTAAGGCCTGAGCATGTTGCCGGGAGAGTGCAGGGTGGCCCAGACAAGGTGAAGGCCAATGCTGGAATCCCCAGCTGGAATTTGGGAAGATACTGTCCTCTGCCTCCAGGGCAGGAGCGGGGCTGGTGCTGCCTCTCTAGGCACCATCACCCTGGTGAGGTCTCCAAGCTGGTGGCAAGGCAGCAGAGCAGCCAACACGCTGAAGGACTCTACCTGAGCCACCTCCACTCCTCTGGCTGGATGTGACAGGACACAGGAGCCCAAAGCAGAGAGCAGAGACACCCCGAGGCAGGGAAGGGGTCAAACTGTGTCTGACTGGGCCTGAGCACTTGCTCCTTCCCTGCACAGCCTCAGGTGCCCACACAGGCAGGTGGGGGATAAGGTGCATCCCTCTGGTTTAGGAGCACGGGACACCCTTAGGCCACGGGGACAGGAGCCAGCGGGAGGGTGTCAGGGACCCTTTCTCCTGGGGCAGTAGCAGGAGCCCAGGGTGTGTGAGACCACACCAGGCTCCAGGGTGGGCAGGGGCTGGGGGTTCTGTGCCACAGGATGACCACAAGCCAAACCAGGCCAAGCCCAGTGCCTGAGGGGTCCTGGCAGCTGGACCCCAGCCCAAACACCCCTGGCCTGGGAACGGAAAAATTGAAGGGAGAGACCTGTTCAAAGAGCACCTTGTTCTGTTCCGGGAGGGTTTCAGTTCCTTCTTCTCCTCTTCTGAGTTATCTGCCACTGACGTGTTCTCTTCATCCTCCTTCTCTTCCCTCTTTATTTCACTCGTTCCTGAGGAGACGCTGCTCCGCCCCAGCCCCCCGGACAAGCCTGCAGAGAGAGCAGAGCCACATGCAGAGCCTGAGGGGCCTGACCCATACAGGAGGCTGGGGGTTCCCCAGGCCCTGTTCCTACAGTGGCATGCCAAACTCATCCTGCATTGCTGCTCCACACTCAGGGAAGATGGGGAGATGCTGGCTCTGCCCTGCTGATGCTTCCTGTTCTCCCTCTTACTTCCCAGACCCTCCAATTTGGGAACTCAACCTACACAGTAGAGCACTGTGAACTGTGCACCCACACCTAGCAGGGGGGATGGGAAAATACAGGTCAAACATGAAGGGTTAGATGGAATATTGGGAAGGAATTGTTGGCTGTGAGGGTGGGCAGGCCCTGGCACAGGGTGCCCAGAGCAGCTGTGACTGCCCCTGGATCCCTGGCAGTGTCCAAGGCCAGGTTGGACAGGGCTTGGAACAATGGGCTGGGATAGTGGAAGGTGTCCCTGCCCATGGCAGGGGGTGGTAGAGGATGAGCTTTAAGGTCCCTTCCAAGCCAGACCATCCTGGGACTCTGTGAAACCCCTGGAAAAGGCTCCAAGTAGAAACTGCCCTGTGAATGCTGCGAGGAAGCACGAGCCTTGCAGAGACATCCATCTCCCCCCAGGCTGCTGCTGCACAGGCCTGGACCCAGGCCCCACAGGTGACTCCCCACACTCCCCAGCAGGTGAACCCTGGCACAGGTGAGGCCCACCCTGCACCCCTGCAGAGCTGCCTTACCACTATATGTGTCCTGCTGCCTGCTGAGGTCCGGGAGTGAGCTGGGCTGTGATGGAAGTGTGACATGGTTGTGGAGCAAGCTGGGGTTGCTGGACAACCCATCTTCAGGGTGGCCTCCTCCCACCTGCAGGACAACGAGCAGAGTGAGCCTTAGGGGGGGATGTGTCATGGCCAGCAGGCAGAGGGGACACTCACCTGGACAGTCACCCAAGGACACCCCCAGGGCTCTGGGCTGAGGCACAGCCGTGTGCTCCCCTCCCACTCCCACACCTGAATCTGGAGTGTGGGAGGGCAGAGCCAGCCTGCTCCAGCACCAGCTCTCTGGGACTGTGCTGGGGACACTGCAGCTCCCTGCTCTGAACAGGAGCTGGACCCAGCCCAGAGCCCCTGTCACTGCTGTCCCCCGCCCCGAGGAAAAGCCCCTCTGTGCCTGATGCAAGGCCAGCACATCAGAGAGGACACATGTCCTGTGTTCACTGAGCACCACTGCTTCTGCCACCCCTCCAGTGTCACCGGAGCAAGGGACATCCCAGCAACACGAACTTGGCTCCAAGTGGGCTGGAGGCAAAGAGTGAGGGCTCCCTCTGAGCCCATGGCCCCGGGGCTGTGCCACACAGGCTGGGGACTGACAGGACAGAGCCAGCCCTGCTGGCTCCCCAGCTGGCAGCAGCCTACAGAGGACGTGTCTCATTCCCTGCTCAGGAGCAGAATCCAGGGAGCCTGGAAGGGAATCACAACTGGTTCTCTGGAGACTGGAGATGTGTTACTGTTTGCTGCAGCAGGCAAGCAGCTCTGCCAAAACTGTGCTGCTGTGGTCACCAAGCTCTAGACAAGGGGAGACTCAGGTGCCCCTGCACGGGACCCCAGCATCCACGTGCCCAGGGCGCCCTGGATCCATCACATTCCCTGGAGCTGGAATGAGCCCTCACACACCAGCACTCCCCATGTGCACAGAGGGACGTGATGCCTGCCCAGACCATTCAGAGCAGGGAATTCCTGGTGACACCTGGCACTCTTGTACCCACTGGATCCCTCTTCTCCTCCCTGCATATCCCAGGGACATCTTTAAGTTGTTTTAAGGGATTTCCAATCATGTTGTAGGGAAAGAAGAGCAGCTCTTTCATCACCTCTGCCTGCCCTGAGAAGAGGCACAAGGGAAGGGCACGCAGAGCTCATGCCAAGGGGGGGACTCAATGTCCACAGAGCAGCTGTGGCTGCCCCTGGATCCCTGGAAGTGTCTGAGACCAGCCTGGATGGGGCTTGGAGCACCCTGGGATAGTGGAAGGTGTCCCTGCCTGTGGCAGGAAGTGGAACAAGATGAGCTTTGAGGTCCCTCCAACCCAAACCACTCTGGGATTCTGTGACTCAACTCTCCCTTGCAGGAGCTTGAGAAGTGACTTCTGTGCATGTCACCCATGCAACGCTGCCAACACCTGACCCAAGCTGGACCACACTGAGCTATTCTTGCACCACAATGTCCCCCTGAACGCCAGGGCACACCACGCATGACACATGTCTCCAGTGTGTCCCTGCCAGCTGCCGCAGTGCTCCCACACTCACCAGACTCGGGTGCCTGCTCCCCAGGGCCATGACGGAGGCGGGGAAGGCCTGGCCCAGGCTGCCCACGGCCGCACTGTGTGGCGGTGCTGAGCCCAGCAGCCCGTGCATGTCCCCGTGGTTGCTGGGCATGGCAGAGGTCTGGCCCACAGCGTGGTTCCTCAGCACATGGATGGCTTCATCCAACCTGTCTTCCATTTTGTTTTGCTAGAAGGGCAGGACAGAGACAAGTCTGTGTTAAGTGTCCCATCCCTGAAAGTGTCCAAGGTTGGATGGGGCTTGGAGCACTCTGGTCTAGCAGAAGGTATCTCTGCCCATGGCAGGGGGCTGAACTGTATGAGCTTTAAGATCCCTTCCACCCCAAACCTTACCATGTTTTCAACCCAATTCCATGACTGCAATCCCATAGAGCCAGCAGCCCCCCTGCTGCCCTGCACTACAGAATGGCTGGTGGCAGTCCTGGACTCAGGTGCCACAGCGCAGGGATGGGGACAAATAACCCCCCCAGCCAGTGCCATTCCCCAAAGGCACAACGGGTCACATGAGTGGAACTGCTCAGGGCAGGGAGGCAGAAACCTGCCAGGAATCCCTTGGCTTGGGCCAGACCCCCAGGATGGGCCTGGGCTGGGGGCAGGGGGAGGGTGCCAGGGGACCCCAGGCCAGGGATGCAGCACTCGCCTCTGCTCAGCTGCTGCCACCCAAATATCCAACCCTGACCAACCAGCTGAATCCAGGCGCTCAGGGCAGAGGGCGTCACCCAAAAACCCTTCACCACCAAGCCCTGAGGGATGAGAGAGAAAAGGAGAAGCTGGAATTTTTGGTGTCACTCACCAAAGTGTGGAGGCTCCCTTCGTAGCTGGGAGATAAGGCACCCGCTCCACCCGCCCGCGGCCACTGCGACGAGCCTGGGGACAAACGCAGAGCTGGGGACCGGTCATGGCCACGGCGGCCACTAGATGGGGCTGGAAGCTGGGACACCGCGGCACCGCACCGGCCACCACGGCCCTGCTCGGGCCACACCAGCATATCCCGCACTGCACAGACCACTGTGGCACCACATGGCACTGCATGGGCCACCATGACACTGCATGGGCCACCACGGCACTGCATGGGCCACCATGACACTGCATGGGCCACCATGGCACTGCATGGACCACCATGACACTGCATGGACCACCATGACACTGCATGGGGCACCACGGCACTGCATGGGCCACCATGGCACTGCATGGGCCACCATAGCACTGCATGGGCCACCATGGCACTGTATGGACCACCATGACACTGCATGGGGCACCATGGCACTGCATGGGCCACTATGGCACTGCATGGGCCACTACAGTCCCTGGCAGTGCATAGGCCACCATGGCACTGCTTGACACCGCATGGGCCACCACAGAGCTGTGTGGCACCGCATGGACACTGTGGCACCACAAGCTCTGCTCCGGCTCAGCCCTTCAGACCTCGAGAGGTGTCCAAATGTCCCTGGTCTCAGTGACTCGCTGTGACCTCGGGGCCAGGTTATGCTGCACCCCAGGCACAGGGAGCCTGGGCACAACAGCAGCCCTGCCCTGCCCAAGGGGACCAGGAATGGGCTTTCAGCAGGTGCTGAACATGGCTTTTAACCACTTGGCTGCTTCCCAGTTCCCACTGTGCTTCTCCCATGGGAGGCAAATCCAGCCACAGCCTCTCTGAGATGGGATGCTCAGGGACAGGGTCAGGAAGGGCAGGAGAAGGTCCTGGGGTTCCTGCCAGCCCTGGGCCGAGGGTTTGGGGCTGACCTGGGAAATCTGCAGCCTGGGAGCTCCCCAAAGCAAACCCGGCCCTCCTTACCCTGTACATTGTCACTCACCTGCGAGGCCCTGTGGGGACCCGACTGGGGTGGAGGGGTTGGAGGAGAAATTATTGCTAGAGTGGTCGGGGGAGTAAATCTGCAGGGACAGAAGGGGGACAGTCAGCAGTGCCACCCTGAGCTAGCTGTCCCCTCCCAGTGGCACCCACCACCTGCTGGGACCTCTCTTCCCAAATCCACAGCCAGCACAAAGACCGAGCCCAGTTCCCCCCAGTTCCCTCAGAGACCCTGGGGTCTCTCTCTGTGCCCACTGTCACCACCCCTGAGTGCAGCCTCTGCTCTTCAAGTCCCCTCCCAGGAGGAAGCAGGAGCTCTCAGGAATTGCTGCAGGGTGCACTGTCAGCACCCCTCTGCCACCATGCAAACATCACTGAACGGGACAGAGGCAACTCTGGAAACCCAGTGAGACCAGTGCCCTCCAGTTTGAGCCAGCACACACAGGGCAAGTCCTGCCACAAGGTCTTGGCAAAGCAGAACCAGTCTGGGAGGGCACAGAGCAGGAAACGGGGCTGCAGGGCCACCACAACCTGCAATGCCTCTGTTTCCCTGTCAGTACCTCAGTTTCCCCATCCACCAAAAGATGCCAGGACTGAGATGACAGCACATGGAGAAGGGAAAACCCTCCCTCAGAGGCTGCTGTGGATTTGGGGTGCATTCACCAAATGTATCCATGTTCCCTGCTGGGTAAAGGGTCCCTGTGGTCAGGACTATCCCAAACTCTTACCGAGGCCAGAGCCTTCCCAAGCGCGTCTCCGGAGCTCCCGGCTGTGGTTCCTCTGTTACCTGCCAAGAGAGGACACAGATGTTCCTGCCAAGGCCCCACACCCAGCAGGACACAGTACCCTACGAGACCTTTGGGGTCATTGCTCTGGGGTGGAGATTTTCTGCTTTTTGTGCTTTGTTTGAAAATTGAATGTTTGTCCAGCTCGGAGCAGCCTGGACATGGAGCACCTTCCCCTGGAAGTCGTCAAGGGGCTGCAGGAGCATCTCTCCAAGCTCTGGGCTGGAGGTGTAGTGCCACCAACAGCAGATAACTCTGCTCCAGCACAACCACTGCCATGGGGCATCTCAAACCTCAACAACCACCAATGCACTGGATGATCCTGCAGGTCTCTTCCAACCTTAATGATACTTTCATTCTATGAATCCCAAACTTGCTTCTTCATAGAAAAACAAGGTTTCTTCTACAAATCTGTGTCAGGATCCTCATTTCCTGGGGAGCGTGAGCTCATTTCACTAACAGGTTCTGTAACAGGTTCAGCAGGGTCAGAGATTAAAGCACTTGGTGGTTAATATGGCATCCAAACCCAGCAGGAACATTCCCATTCTGGATCTAGGGAAGCAGTTTCACACAGGTGCAAATCCATCCCACAACTTATCTAACCCACAGCACCTCCAGGAGACAATGCCAGAGCTCCTGGGCTACTCCCTCCATTCCACGAGGTATAAACCCCCAGACCAGCACCCAAGTGCTCCAGCAGCAAGAACCTCCCTGTGCCTCTATCCTGGGCAGGGACTCCAGGCACAGGTGACACATGAGGTACCAGAGGTGTCTGGGTGTGTTGGGTGTGTCAGGCACCAGGTTTGCCTTGGATTTCCAGGCGCCTGGCCATGGAGCAAGGGGGTCACTCTGGTGACGGCCATACCCATCATGTTGTCAGTGCCGCTGATCGGGGGGGTGTGACTGGACACTCCGTACGCCGTGGAGGCTGAGGAGAAGCCGGACACGGAGGGGAGTCCACCGTTCACCTCTCCTGAATGCAGCTGGTAGTTCTGGCAGGGAGGGAAAGAGGGGTGAGAGGAACCCTGGAAAAGCTGTGGGGTTCAGCAGCTGGGGCAGGACCCAGGTGGCCCGAGCCCACAGCCAGGGGAGAAGCTGACAGGGAGGTGACACAGCCATGGGGACACGTTACCATGCGTTCGTGCTGATGTAAACTGTTGAAGCCACTGGACTGTGGGAGTGGGGACGAGGAGCTGCCCAGCATGGCACCGTAACTCGACTGGCTCATGGCACCCGGGGAACTCCACAGGTCTGGCGAGTTATGGAGCCCATCTGCAAGGAACCCAGAGCTGAGTGGGGCAGGGACAGCGGCAGGCAGCCCCCAGCCCCCAGGGGGGGACAAGTCAGCTCTGGCTGAGGGGCTGGGACTGTCCCCACCGTGTCCTGCCTGTGCTGAGCATGACCCGCTGAGCAAATCAGGACAAACTCTCAGGGACAGGGACAGGAGGCCAGGAAGGGCTGGAGCTGTGTCAGGCCTTGGGATGGAGCTCAGGGAAAGGTTCTTCCCCCCGAGGCTGCTGGGGCACTGCCCAGGCTGCCCAGGGAATGGTCCCAGCCCCAAGGCTGCCAGAGCTACAGGAGCCTTTGGACAACGCTCTCAGGGATGCTCAGGGTGGGATTGTTGGGGTGTCTGTGCAGGCACAGGGGCTGCACTGATGGTCCCCATGGGTCCCTTCCCACTCAGGGTATTTGATGATTTTGGGGCTGCATTGTGTCTCATGCACTCCTGCCCTGAGCTCCCTCCAGATGTGCAATCCCTTCCTTCCATGGTCCATAACGGGCAAGGCTGCTCTGCCTGGCTTGTGGATCACAGGGCTGGGAGTAACTCACCTGTCATATAAAAGGCTCCAGGATACACAGTGCTGGGAGGTTTCGAGGGAGTATATCCAGCTGGATCCCTGCTGTAGTCGTCACCTGAGTTGGATGGATACACCTGTGGGGCGGGAAAGGGGTTGAAGAGAAGGGCTTGGTCAGTCCATGGCCCCACATCCTCACCGTGGCTGCCCCCAACCCTGCACAGCTTAAACTTCAAACATCAAACTTCAGCAGTGTTTGACCACCTTTCCCACGGCAACAGAGCAGCAACTGCTTCACTCAACTTACTTTTCAAGGGCATGGAGGGACAGGACACAGGGAATGGTTTCCCACTACCAGAGGGCAGGGCTGGATGGGATATTGGGAAGGAATTGTTGGCTGTGAGGGTGGGCAGGCCCTGGCACAGGGTGCCCAGACCCCTGGAAGTGTCCAAGGCCAGGTTGGAAGGGGCTTGGAGCACCCAGGGATAGTGGAAGGAGTCCCTGCCCATGGCAGGGGGTGGAACTGGATGGGCTTTGAGGTCCCTTTCAACCCAAACCATCTGATGAGTCCAGGAGCTTTGCTTTGATCCATCCCACAGCAGGTCTGGCGGGGGGAACTGGAGCCAAATTCCTAAAAGGGCACAGCCCTGTGTGGAGCAGAGCAGGGGACAGGGCAGAGAGGACAGGGCTGAGGGCACAGGGAACAAGTCAGAGGGCACAGATGACAGAGCAGAGGGCACAGGGGACAGGGCACAGGGCTCCTTGGTCCCCAGAACCTGCCCAGCTCCAGCAGAAGTTTCGACTCTGCTCCAGTTCCGTTTTCCATGGTTATAACTTTTTCTGGGTAACCACAAAAGCCACCACTGCTGCAGTGACCCCACACTGGGGGACGGGCTGGGCGGTGGCACTGGGCACCCGTGTGGCCTCAGACCCTCCTGTGCCAACCCTGCCCTGTGCCAGGCTCCTGAGTACAGCCCCTGCTCAAAGCCCACAGGGAAACTAGGCTGAGGGGAAACTGAGGCACGGGGGGCTGAGCAGTCCCTCATAGCCATTGTCACAGGGGAGAGGACAACTCTCAGACATCCTCACACAGCTTTTGGGTCAGATTTCTGCAGCACTGCTCAGCTGTGTGATTTAACAGCACATTAAGCAGAAGAAAAAGCTTTTCCTTCCCTTCTAAATCAACCAAACCCATCCTAGAAAGCCCTGACTGAAAATCGGCTTCTGCCAGGACAAAACCAGATTTTTCTTTTTTTAAAGCAGAAATTCAGCATGCAAAGAAACTGAAATGGCATTCAAAGAAACTGAAATAGCACTCGGATGATGTGAGAACTTTTGTCACAGCTTATTTTCATCCCCTTTGATTCATTCTGAAACCGATAATCATTTTTTTTAAATCCAGCCGAAAGCAGAGGTGGGGCAGGGGCCGGGTTCTGCCTGGCACACACAGTTCTCTTTGGGAAGGAAACTTGCCTGAGTTTCTTTTTCCCCACAGCCAGCTGCCCCCTGCCAGCCTTTGTCCTCACCAGCAGAAAGGGACAAAATTGATGGTGGAGAGTAAAAGACACAGGGAATTCTTCAGGTTGGAAGAGACCTTTAAGATCAAGGCAAACCATAAAAGCAGCACCACCATGATCACCACTAACCCATGTGCTCAAGTGCCACATCCACATGATTTTTGAACAATTCCAAGATGGTGACTCCACCATGGCCCTGGACAGCCTGTGCCAGGTTTCTGTTTCTTTAAAAAAACAACCCTAAAGCCCCCAGAAATCCAACAAGGGTCAATAGAGCTGGGAAAGGGTCTGGACCCTCAGGAGGGGCTGAGGGAGCTGGGAAAGGGGCTCAGCCTGGAGAAAAGGAGGCTCAGGGGTACCTTCTGCCTCTGCACAACTCCCTGACAGGAGGGGACAGCCAGGGGAGTGTGAGGCTCTGCTCCTAGGGAACAGGGACAGGAGGAGAGGAAATGGCCTCAGGCTGTGCCAGGGGAGATTTAGGTTGGATATTGGGAAAATTTCTTCACTGAAAGTCTGGTCGGGCATTGGAACAGACTGCCCAGGGCAGTGGTGGAGTCACCATCCCTGGAAGTGTTCAAACAACGTGTGAATGTGGCACTTGGGGACACGGGTCAGCAGTGGCCTTGGCAGTGCTGGGGAACAGTTGGACTCTGTGACCTTTAGAGGGCTTTTCCAACCTTAATGACT
Source organism: Cyanoderma ruficeps (assembly GCA_008694505.1). Classification (NCBI taxonomy): domain Eukaryota; kingdom Metazoa; phylum Chordata; class Aves; order Passeriformes; family Timaliidae; genus Cyanoderma; species Cyanoderma ruficeps. The sequence continues at coordinate 760,932 of VZDJ01000247.1, read as the reverse complement.
CTGTGATTCTACTGGGAACTCGTAAAATAAAGACAAAAAAAAAGAGAGAGGGGGAAGGGCAAATCCTGACAGACACTGGCAGCTGCCCTTTGTCCCTTGCTCAAAAAAGAGAATTCCAGGCCCTGGTCCCCAGGATGCTGCAGGGTGCTGTGGGCAGAGGGGCTGGTGTGGGCTGGGGGGGATGGGGGAGGCACTGCAGATCGGGAATCCAGCAAATTGACTTTTCCTATAATTTGATTAAATAGCGGGAGCCGGGACGGGGAATGGAGCGCAGCACGTCTGAGAGCCCCGCGCCATCTGGCAGGGGCTGGCTCAGGGCCAGGCGCCCGGCAGCTGCACCAACAGCCAAGCCAGGAACCCACGGAGAAAACAACGGGGATAAAATGGCAGGGATGGAGGGACCAGCGGTGCAAAGCAGGCTGCAGGCAGAGCAGGGGGATGTTCACCTTGCTGTGCATCCACCCTGCTCCCCCACCCCCAGAACATCTCCTGCTGGATCCTGGGAGGCCAAGTTTCACCACAACCCTGGCCCTGACCCCTGCTAGTTTTTCCTTTTGCTGCCCAGCACGGTGGAGGCTGGGAAAAGCCAATTCCATCCTTCTGTGCAGGGGCTGAGCGTGGAGCAGGGAGGCAGGAGCAGGGAGCCGTGCGGGCATGGCAGCAGGGCCGGGGCCAGCCCAGGCGCTGCAGGCAGCTGTAAATCAGGGCCAGGCCCCGTTCCCCAGCCCGCGGCCCCAGCCCTCTCGCCGGCGGCCTCGGGGACCTCCAGGTGAGGTCATTTCCTCCGGTTAAGATCTGCCAGCGCGGCGAGAGCCGCTCGAAAAGCCCCAGCGCTGGGATTCGCAGCGCTTTGTGGTCTTGGGTTGCTTTTCCCTCCCTGTTTTTCTTGCTTAAATGCAGGAGCTGGGGTGGGACTTTGGGCAGACTGAGGCTAAACAGAGCAGTGACCAGACTGGGAATGCACAGCCTGAAACAGCTCCCAGGCACTGAACTCAATGTGGCAACAAAATCCTGCAGGAACCAACTTGCACAAAAACCTTCCTCGGGTTCCTCTGGCACCGCAGCCCATGTGGGGCCACATCCAGCCCTGGATCCTGTGCCCAGACACAGCAGCCCGTGGCCAGGAGCTCCAGAGCTGCAGGGAAGCCCCAAGGGGCTCCATGCCCTGAGCACAGCCCCAAGCCAGCACCTACTGCACAGGATCCCAGAATGGATTGGGTTCAGAGGGACCTCACAGCCCATCTTGTTCCACCCCCTGCCATGGCAGGGACACCTTCCACTGTCCCAGGCTGCTCCAAGCCCTGTCCAACCTGGCCTGGGACACTGCCAGGGATCCAGGGACAGCCACAGCTGCTCTGGGCACCCTGTGCCAGGGCCTCCCCACCCTCACAGCCCAACAATTCCTTCACAATATCCTAGGTAACTCTGCCCCCTGGCTCCTGGAGCCCCTTTAGGCCCTGCCAGGGGCTCTGAGCTCTCCCTGGAGCCTTCTCCTCTCCAGGGGAGCACCCCCAGCTCTCCCAGCCTGTCCCCAGAGCAGAGGGGCTGCAGCCCTTGGAGCAGCTCCGTGGCCTCCTCGAGATAAAAGCACTGAGCCCAAAGGCCCTGGGTTCCCAGCACAGGCACCTCTGTGCCCGTCCCTGCCTGGCATCACTGCCCACACCCCCTGCACCCCCTCACGCTGCCGGTGCCTCTCGGTGCCTTTGGCATCACTCCCTGCTCACCCACCCACCCTCAACTCCTGCAGCCGCTGACCTCGGCGAGTTTTCAAAGCAGCTCGGGAATTACAGATTAAAGCACTTCATTTTAATAAGATGCTGATTAACCTATTTATTTTGCACGGGGTCCAGCGATAACGCGGGGCGGGCTCCTGCATGGGCGAGTCAGACAAGAAAGAGCCTTTGATCCGCTGCCTTTGAGGCCACTCCTGCTTCACACTTCTCCTGCCGCCTAGGCACGGATCTGCCTCCCCAGGTGTGGAAGCTCAAAAATAAACCAGGAAGCCGGAGCTCCCAGCACAGGGAGGGTGAGGGAAAGAGGCAGAACCAGCCCGTGCTCTGAAAATCAGAGCTTTGGCATCAATGGACAGCTGAGGCAACAGCCAGGGCAGAGAGGGAGATTTAGGTTGGATGTTGGGGAAAAGTCCATCCCTGAGAGAGTGGGCAGGCCCTGGCACAGGGTGCCCAGAGCAGCTGGGGCTGCCCCTGGATCCCTGGAAGTGCCCAAGATCAGGTTGGAGGGGCTTGGAGCAGCCTGGGATAGTGGGGAGTGTCCCTGCTCATGGCAGGGGTGGCACTGGATGAACTTTAATGTCCTTCCAACCCAAACCATTCCAGGATCCTGTAAAAGGCTGGAGTGCAGGTGCCACTCAGACACACTCAGCTGTGGCAAATGCCAAGCAGCTCCTCCTGTGGGAATCAGGGCCCGCCAGGACAGAGGACGGGCCAAGCCCCAGCACTTTGAAATTCGAGGCCAATAAAGGCCATTTGTCTGGGGCAATGTTTTCCCCACATGTCGACTAGGGTTTAAAGCTCCAAATTTCACACAGAAACTCATGGCAGCGACACAGATTGTGACTCAAACACGTTTTCCCTGTAAAAACACAGACTCTTGGAGCTGTTCTCTGCCTCGTATGGATCCACATGGACCCTCCAAAACCCCCAGCTCCGTGAGCCCAACCTGGCAAGGCCTCGGTGCCCTCCTCTCCCTCTGTCCTCCAAACCAGCCCCTCGGGGTCCAATCTCAAAGGCAGAGCCTTCGGTGGAGGTTACAGCTCTGCACCAGTGCTCAGGGAATGCCACAGCAGGATTCCCCCCATGGATGGGGCTCTTCCCTGGGGACTGGGGAGCTTTTCTCACACCAGCTTTGGCAGAGAGTGAGGGCACAGCCCCGCACATCCCCGACCTGGGGACAGAGCCCAAAGGGACAGAGCCGTCCTCCTCCAAGCACGCAAACATTCCAGCCAGGAATGCAGCCCCGGCCGCCAGACAGCTCCCGTGTTCCTGCAGGAACCCTCCAGCCCGCTCCAATTAGCTTTCCTGGAGATCCCATTACTTCCAGCCACAAAGACATTGTTCAGTTTATTCCCCTGGAACAGCCGCGGGAGCAGGGAGAGCGTATTCCTACAGGCTGCTCAGCTTTCCTATAAAGCAGCGCACACCTGGAGCGGGCTCAGCTGCCTGCCCCCAGCACAACTGCGCCGCTTCCCCTCCTGCAGTGAAACCCGAGCCCCGGTGTCGCCTTTCACTGCGACATAGCGTCAAACACGGCTCGGGCGGCGGGGCAGGCCCGGGGGGCAGGGGGGCAGGGCCGGGGGGCGGCGGGGCAGGGCCGGGGGGCGGCGGGGCAGGGGCGGCGGGGCTCCGGCTCCGCTCCTTCCCCACGGGCGCTCCCACCGCTTCCCCGTTCTCCCACCCGGGAAATCCCTTCCCCATCCCGCTGGATGTTTGGGCTGCGGGCCCCCGGCGGCTCCGGGGCAGGGATGATTCCCAGGGCATGGGGAAACGGGGAACATGCTGCTGCCACTTACCGAGGAGGGGAGTCCAGGAGGCACCTTCCGAACCTTTTTGGGCTGTCCATCTGGGTCAGAGAAGAGAGGATCCGAGTTTTCAAGGGGGTTAGAGGGAGGAGAAACGAGATGCAGCAAAAGTCCCCGGGGTTGGAAACCGCAGGTACAGACAGGGCTGAGATCCCAAATGTCCCGTGGCCAAGGAAGCATCAACAGTGAAAATGTCCAGGGATGAGCCTCTCCAAATCTCGTCTGCACCCTTTGGGGGCAGGTTTCACACCCACACAGAGATCCCAAGATGGCAAGGGCTTCTTGGGAGAGACTGAACCCATGAATATAATAACATTTAATGTTATAACCCCTCATTGGGGTCTTTTTTGGAAACACTTTTAACTTGAAGTGGATTTGTGGAGAGAGGACGCAGAAAGGGAACACATGCAGGGCTGGGCTGTATTTTCATTTGCTTCCTATACACGGATAGACCTGGGGAAGCGTCACTGCTGCAGGAGGCAGGGATGTGCTTCCCAGGGATGGACCTCAGCCCATCCCTCCAATTCCAGCTCTGGAGGGGGACGCAGTGTGCTGGGAAAAGGGGATGGTTCAGGGAGGTGCTGGGGAAACATCCAGAAGTAGCTCAAGGGAAAGCACTGGCTAATTTTTTAAAAAATTCTATTTTTCATAATGATTATTTTTATAACTACTTTCTCCATAATTTAAAAATTATTTTTCATAACTTTTAAAATTAAGGAAATAATTAAGAAAAGCCTTGGCTGGGGGGTGAAGGGTGCTAACACAGGAACCTGCCAAGCCAAGGACTCTGCTGGGATGTACCTCCAGAGCAGAAACTCAGCCCACAGAATGCTAGAGAATCATTTTACAGGCTGAAGTGGCAGCACCAGAGTAGGTGCTTTTTACTGAAAAGCACTGAAAAATGCACCCCTCACTGGGTTACTTCTGGTTTCACTTGTTGGGGATAACCCAAAATAGCAGCAGGAAAGTGGCTCTGGAGGGTGCAGGGGGAACTGTGACGAGAAACACGAGTTCTGGAGAACTGGACCTTGTCTTCCCTCCGAAGTTAAACTCACACCTGACCTCAGCCTCCAGTACAAGCTTCTTCCCAGGCTGATCCAGACATGGGCAAGCCCTGCTCGTGAACAGCAGAGCGGGCAGGGAGAGCCCCTTCAGCAAACACTGCACAGTGCCCAGAGCTCCCGCTGCCCCCCACCCCCTGCTCCTCCCGTCCTGCCTGCTGCTGCCCCAGGAGGGCCCAGCCACAGAAACAGCCTCCACGACAGCCCAAAGTTTGCCAGGAGGGACAAGTGATGTGCAGTGTGGCTGGAGGTGTTTTTACAAGAACCTCAGGCCATTTGCTGCTTTCAGCTAATCTGGCATTTTCCAGAAAGAGGGAAATTGTCCCTGACTCTGAGCACCCCTTTTTTGAGGTTAGATTCTCTCTCTATATAAAAGATACTCATATGCATTACCTCCCCAAAATGCCCAATTCATGCCAGGGGCACACATGACAGCATCAGTCCCTCATTCCCAACATCAGTGTCCTCGTTCCCAAAGGCAGCTCTGACGAGGACACCTGCCCAGGTGACATGGTGGCACCCGGAGGACATGCAGTCACTCACCTATGCTGCTCTCAGCACCTCTCCTGCGAGGATTGTTGGGGTAAGAAAAATACTGAGACCCCCCTTTGCCCCCAGTGGGGGAAAGTGTGCTCGGGCTGGCGATTCCCATCTCGCTGGGCAGGAAACCGGGCTGTAAACAAGGAGAGAGAAAAGCACTTCCATGGAATTACACTGGAAAACGACTCGCTGGGAGAGAACAGAGCTGCTTTGAGCCACCTTCACACCAATTCAGCTGAGGGGAAAAATAAACACGAGCCAAGGGGCCAGGAGGGAAAGCAAATCCGTAAATATGGGGGTGGAGGTGGGGGAATAGGTGTGGAGGAACAAAAGGGGCTTTCAGCTTGTGCTTTCCTGCTGGACCCCAGCAAGGAACCTCTGCAAACCAGGGATGCAAACCAGGAGGTGCCATGGTGGGGGACACTGTGGTCCTACAGTCCCCTTGCAGGTGCCATGGTGGGGGACATCATGGTGCCATGGTCACCCTGCAGGTGCCATGGTAGGACCATCCTGGTCCCATACTCACCTTGATGTCCAAGAGGACAGGATGAGCCCCATGTCACCAGCCCATGTCGTGCCCAGTGCCCTGGAATGGCGCTGCCACTGCTCAGGGTGGTTTTCTCCTCAGTTTTATCAGGGAAAAGCCAAATCCCTCTTTCTAAAGCCAGGAAACTCCTCCCTTGTGTTTATCCCAGCTGACCTTGGGCACGCTGGGAAGCAGTGAGGAGCTGGGGGAGCCAGAGGCCAGGGTGCTCCCTCCTGGGATGGAGCCTCTCCTCCAGCACTGCCCCTCTCACCTCAGGAGGAAGTTCAGTGTATTTACATGGAATTGCACAGGGCTGGCAAAGGGCCCTCAAGCCCAAAAAGCTCAGCTTTGACCCATCTTCCAAGGGCAACACATGGAAATAAAGGAGGATTTCAGGCTTTTGAGAAACTGGAAAGAAAAACCTTTGCTTTCAAACTCCGTCTCCTCCAGAAAGGGGTCAGGGAGGGAAAGAGGAGCTCGTGTGTTCACAGCTGGTGACATTCCTGCAATCTGTTCCACTGCTCAGGTTTCCTCTGCTCTGGACCCGCTCCCTGCACAGCCAAGGAAAGCACCGGAGGGATCCCGGGAGCTGCTGCCCTGCTCCTCCTGCAGGCAGGAGACACACCGGGATTTTGAGGCAATTTCCCAGGGAAAGGGGTTTTCTTCCTGTTTCCTCTCCCTGAGGATGCCCCAGGAGATGGTTCAGGGTTAAACAAGGGGGAAATGCCCTGCCAGCTCTGCCCCAGAGCAGGGCATTTTTGGGGAAGAACCTGATCCCCATCCAGCCATCCCCACCAGATTATTTTTCATCTTTTCAAAAACAAACAAAAAAAAAGGTCAACCCCCCCTCGCTCCCCCAAACTGGAGCCAGAAGCAACAACTGCTCTGGGGGCCACAGAGGCTCCACTGGCCTCCCCCCGCCCCCCACAAGGGGGTTTTGTCTCCTCTCCCCATCAAGTGGGATTTGCCACCCGATCCCGAGCCCTGTGCCCGCCTCTCCCGGGGCCTCTCCAGGCCATTTGCCTCCCCATTTCTGTTACCTTATATTCCCCCTCCTCCATGAAAGCCCAGCAAAACCATCACATCCAAAAGCAACACTTGGCACCGGGCCCGGTTTTCTTTGAGCAGCTTCAGTGGTAAATGAAATCCACTCTGGCACAGCCAGCACAGCTGCTCCAGCAAAGGAAACATCCTCACTTCAGAGAGGAGGAAATTGTGACAAATTTGTGTAAAATTAAAACATGTAATATGTGTATGTGTACATGGATAAAATAAAAGCTGTCCGGCCAAAAGCTCCTCCCTTGGCCCCAGTGCTGGGACTGTTTCCCCAGGGCCACGCCGGGCACTGAGGGGGCACTTGGAGCCACACATCAAAGGGAGGTGCTCACTCCTTCCCGAAAAACTATTTCTGGCTGCTGGTGGCAGCAGGGAAGGTTATCTCAGGGCTGCTCCGCTGCGTTCCAGGCTTGGATTGACGCCTGTGGTATTCCCCACAGGAAGCAAAGTTGTTTCCCCAAGCAGATCCTGCCACGGGGGTCACGTGGGGTGACCCAGCGGGGCCAAGCTGTGTCTGGAAGAGGTGGCTCTGCTGTGCCAGGTCTCGTTCAGGATTGTGGAGATCATGGAGTCCCAGAAGGATTTGAGCTGGGAGGGACCTTAGTGCTCATCCTGTCCCACCCCCTGCCATGGCAGGGACACCTTCCACCATCCTGGAGTGCTCCAACACCCCTCCAACCTGGCCTGGGACACTGCCAGGGATCCAGGGGCAGCCACAGCTGCTCTGGGCACCCTGTGCCAGGGCCTGCCCACCCTCACAGCCAACAATTCCTGCCCAATATCCCACCCAGCCCTGCCCTCTGGCAGTGGGAGCCATTCCCTGTGTCCTGTCCCTCCATCCCTTGTCCCCAGTCCCTCTCCAGCTCTCCTGGAGCCCCTTTAGGCCCTGCCAGGGGCTCTGAGCTCTCCCTGGAGCCTTCTCCTCTCCAGGGGAGCAGCCCCAGCTCTCCCAGCCTGTCCCCAGAGCAGAGGGGCTGCAGCCCCTGGAGCAGCTCTGTGGCCTCCTCTGGCCTGGCTCCAGCAGCTCCCCGTGCTGATGCCGGCCCCAGGGCTGTACAGAGAGCTCCTGCTGCAGGCCCTGCAGCAACAGCCCCACCATAAAACCAAAGCTCCACTCGACAGTCAAATGATGCTGCAGCAGCTCAGAAACCACCTCAAAGAGCCTCCCTCCCCAGAACTGGGACACAGGACACTGCTCAGGGAACTGGGAGATGCTGCTGAAGAGGGAGAGGGAGAGCCCAGGGCCGGCAGTGCAGGGGGAAGGAGCCTCCTGGAACGCTCCCCTGCCCACAGCCAGCCTGGCACAGGGAAGGGTGTCGCTTGAATCGACTCCCTGGAACTCCCCAGCAAGGCAGCCTGGCTGATCAAATACAAACCAGGAGTAACAGTAACAAAACAAGTGAGGCTGAAGAAGACTGGGAAAGAAGTGAGAGGCAACCAACATTTTCTAACCTCTGACAACTCTTCTGAGCCAGCAGCACACACCAGTCTGAACCCTCAACACTCCACAAGGTTTTGGAGCAGAGCAGAGGCTTCCCAGGGCCCCGTGCACAGAGCTGAGATGTAAATCCAGGCTGGTTTTCATTACCAGACTCTCACTCTCGGGAGCCAGTAAATGAAGCAGAAAATCTCACTGCATTTTATCATTACCTGGTTTAGTCCTGGCATCCCTGCGTCTCTTCCAAATGTGGAGTATGAGGCTCTTTCACTGCTCTTCCCTGCAGAAGGAGAAGAGAAAAGACAAGGTTTGGGGTAAGAGGGAAGTGGAGGGGTTTTTTTGCCTCCAGGCACCTGGATCCTGCTAAGGGACAAATCCTGATCCTGTGAGGCAGCTTGCCCTGCCCACCCATGGAGGGACAGCCTGAAAAGCTCCTGCTAAAGCAGAAGCTGCATTAGGCTCACGGAGACCAGGTCCATAAACACCAAAAGCCTGGAGCTGCAGCAGCTCAGGGAAGTGCTTGTGGCCATGGAAACTGGCAGTGTCAGCCCCGAGCCAAAAACTCCCTGCAGACACCGGAGACCGGCCAGCTGGGCTTGGCAGAGGCCGGGCCGGAGCCAACCAAGGGCCAGGACGAGTGACCAGACCCCGGGTGTGCTTTCCAGACAACAGGAAACGCAATCCCAGCACACGAGAGCTGAGCTCCTGCTCCAACAGGGCATCGGGCACCTTCTTCCCCTCTCCTGGGAGAGGTTCAACTTCCCAAAACCTGCTGTTCCTCACAGCCAAAGCATTGCCGCCAGCTGGGATCTGTGTGGGAACAGCCCCATGCCAGCGGTGCCCGTGTGCCCCTGTGAACTTTATAGAATTCCAGAAGGATTTGGGTTGGAAAGGACCTCAAAGCCCATCCAGTTCCACCCCTGCCATGGCAGGGACACCTTCCACCATCCCAGGCTCCTCCAAGCCCCGTCCGACCTGCCCTAGGACACTTCCAGGGATCCAGAGGCAGCCACAGCTGCTCTGGGCACCCTGTGCCAGGGCCTGCCCACCCTCACAGGGCAAAATTCTTTCCCAATATCCCATCTCTCCCTGCCCTTGGGCAGTGGGAGCCATTCCCTGTGTTCTGGCACTCAGGGTCAGTGAGGGTTTCTCTCAGAACCACGTCACACTGCACACATGCAGCTGAAAATAATGTTTTGAAGGGCCAAAAAAAAGGAGCTCAGACTCCTGGTGGGATGTTCCTCTCCAAAATATCCAACAGTCTCCTGCCTCATGGTCACTGCCCTGGGCACAGCATGGCCCCAGCCAGCAGCACCCAGGGGTGCCAGGACAGCAAAGACACAAGGAAGGGAGGAAGGGAGTGTTCTGTGCTGTGCCTGGAGCAGCTGGAGGCACAGCAGTGTCCTTTGGGATTCTCTCCATCCCCCTAAAACAAAACCAGACACTCTTCCAGTGGGGAACAGGCACTCCACCAGCCCTCACCCCCAAACTCTTCCCAAAGAGGGGATCACAGATCACATCCTGCCTCCGGTCTGGCTTCGTGAGCAAAATTGGGAGGGGCAAGATTTTACCAATCTGCTTAGGCTGAAGCCAGCCCTGAGGCCACTAAGATGCAGGTTAATGCCCTGGGGCGAGGCTGGGGCTGGCAGGACCCTCCCCACACCACTAAGAGGTTTTGGGGAGCAGGTGAAGAGGGGAGGGGAAACAAAATGCTTCAAACCAGCCCCCCTGAAGCACAGAGCCCAGAGAATGACAGAGTGGTTTGGGTTGGAAGGGATCTTAAAGATCATCTCATTCCAGCCCCTGCCATGGGCAGGGACACCTTCCACTATCCCAGGTTCCTCCAAGCCCCGTCCAGCCTGGCCTTGGACACCTCCAGGGACCCAGGGGGAACCACAGCTGCTCTGGGCACCCTGTGCCAGATGGGAAAAGAGAGAAGGCTGCCTATTTCACAACCTTACCATGGAGGTCTTAACCCAAAAATTTTAGTGTGGATTCCCCCAGTATAACCCCCAAGGCCCAGACCCCCATTCCTGATGGGAAGGTCCTGGGAGCCTCCCCCTCCCTCTGTCCAGTGACAGCCAGAGACTCTGGGGGCTGCTGCCATTTCCTTTCAGAGGCTTAAATGTTAAGTAAACAAAGGTCAAAATGTCAGAGGATGGATCTCCTAAATGACCTAATTTCTAAAAGAGCTTAAGAGCTCGATCTGCTGCAGCACCAGCCACGGGCACAAAGAACTCAGCAGGTTGTGGCATCAGGCAGGTCCTGATTACTCCTAAAGCAGAGGAAAAGCAGGGTAATGCCAAGGGGGGTTGGCTGGACAGCAGCAGCCAGGTCTCCCATCTGGTAACACATTGCTGCTTCCAGTGTGTGACTGGAGTGGAGAATCACAGAATGACAGAGTGGTCTGGGTTGGAAAGGACCCTAAAGCTCATCCAGTTCCACCCCCAAGCCATGGGCAGGGATATCTCCCACTATCCCAGCGTGCTCCACACCCCATCCAGCAGCCTCTGCCATCACCAGAGAACTCGGGCCGAACCAGGGTGCTCCTGGATGTGTGTGGGAAGGTGAAGGGACACTGGGCAATTACCAACCGTGTGATGTTTAACAAGGGCAGGTGTCAGATCCTGCCCTGGGATGGGGCAGCCCTGGATGCAGGGACAGACTGGGAATGAGAGGCTGGAGAGCAGCACCGTGGGAAGGGGCCTGGGGCTCCTGGTCCATGGCAAGTTGGATCTGAGTCACTGCTGTGTCCTGACAGCCCAAAGGGGCACCGTGTCCTGGGGGCACCAGGCCCAGGGAGGGATTGTCCCACTCTGCTCTGCCCTGGGGCAGCCTCACCTCCAGTGCTGGGGGCACTTTGGGCACCACAAGGTCAGAAGGATCCAAAGCTGTTGGAGAGTGTCCAAAGGAGGGACACGGAGCTGGGGAAGGGTCTGAGGAGGGGCTGAGGGCACTTGGCTGGTTCATCTGGAGCAGAGGAGACTGAGGGGAGGCTCCTCGGGGGCTGCAGCTCCTCCCGAGGGGAGGCGGAGGGGCAGGGGCTGAGCTCTGCTCTGGGACAGGGACAGGAGCCCAGGAAGGGCTGGAGCTGTGTCAGGCCTTGGGATGGAGCTCAGGGAAAGGTTCTTCCCCCCGAGGCTGCTGGGGCACTGCCCAGGCTGCCCAGGGAATGGTCCCAGCCCCAAGGCTGCCAGAGCTGCAGGAGCCTTTGGACAACGCTCTCAGGGCTGCTCAGGGTGGGATTGTTGGGGTGTCTGTGCAGGGACAGGGGCTGGGCTGATGATCCTGTGGATCCCTTGCAGCTCAGGATATTCCAGGATTCTCTGAACCCAGTGCCAGATCTGCACTGCTGCAAACCCACAGCCTTCCCTGGATGTCTCTCATTCCTCACTCAGCATCTGCTGCACCCTTGGGTCTGTGGGTGCCCCATGGGTGGGGGACATCTGGGAAAGAGAGGGCAGCCCTGGGCATCCCCAGCTTCTGCACCCTCCATCATCACATAACAAGTGAAAAAAGCAGTAAAAAACTCATCAGAAGAAATTTTAGATTTAACTGTCTATTAAAATGTGGCAGAAGAAAGAATGGCAAACTTTTCTGGATTGGAATGTACTTAAATTCCAAAGGTGCACCATCTGAGCAAGGAAAGGCTAAACTTGCCAGCACAAGGAGCCGCTTCTGTGGGCAGGGAGAGGGCACAGGTGGCACACCCAGACCCACCCTGTCACCCCTTGGCAGCCACAGCCCAGGGCACCAACCAGGAAAGGTGGAAAATCCCTGGGGAGGAGGCAAGGATCAGGATGGAGACAAGTCCCAGTAACTGGTGACCAACCCTTTAGGAATCTCACAAACTCCATCTTGCTCCCAACAGAATTACTGAAATCCTGCAGATGGATGTGAAGGGATCTTGTGGGAGAAGGAGGAGAAGACAGTGGGAATAAATCCCTTGAAGAGGAAAGGGGTCTCCTTCGGAAAGGAGGTGAAGCACAGTGGAGGCACCTTGAGTCAGTGCACCCTAACACTGGCTGAGAGCATTCAGCATTTCCAGACCTTTCTGGCATCCCCTTCCTGCCTCTCCCCCTGCCAGCTCCTCCTCCTGCCCCTCGTCTGCCTGTGCTGCCTCCAGCCCTGCCTAAGGAGCCATTTCCCAGCCTGTCCCCTCTCCCAGCATGTTCCCTCCTGCAGGGTCTGGCCCTGTGGGGCTCCGGGACGCCTCCCCCGGCCCTGCCTTCACCCAGAGGAACCCCCTGGCCGTTTGTGCCTCCTCCCACAGGCACATCTGCTCCTGAGCTTGGAGAAAACTGCTCTTCCCAGAGGTTCCCACCCGCTCTGGCAGCGTCAGCCATTGGCTTTGGCACCCTGAATCATGGCAGCATTTCATCTCCACCAGAGCAAACTGCTTTTAAATAAACTCATGGGTTTGCCATTTCTCTCACAGACCACAGAATCAGGGAATAGCCTGAGTTGGAAGGGATCCACAGGGATCGTCGAAGTCCAACTCCTGGCCCTGCACTTGACAGCCCAAGAAAAAAAAATTTAAATGATGCCTACAAGTTTTTCCAGCCCCTACTGGCAGAACCAGTGCCCCACATCACCCCAGCCCCAGCACAGCCACCACCCACTCTGCACCTCCCCCAGCCCCACACTGCTAATTCCATTAGAATTCCATTAGAATTCCGGCCTGGGGGAAAAGGGGAGGCAAAACACGGCCAGGGATTAAAAACGGGGAGGAAAAAAAGAAGTTAAAAAACCAGAAGCAGCGACAAGCCCCAGATTAAACCCATTGTCCAGGAAGACCCCAATCTACAGGCACTGACAATACCCACCCGATTAGGAACACTGCTCTGAAAGGCAGCTAATTACTAGAAATAATTACTAGAAAGAAATCTGTTATGGCTTATCAGTTTCCTCGCCGTTTAACCATCCCAGTCCCTGCCTGTCCCTGCTGAAGATGAATGGTAAATTGTGAAGTTGGTGACTTCAAACAGACAGAAAGGCCCATCTCACCCTCCTCACCCTCTGGGATGGGCCAGTTTGTCACTGTGCTGTGTCCTGGTACCACCCCAGGACAGCCAGGGATGCTCCTGTCACCTCTCCCCACCCCAGGATGGGAAGCTCAGAACTCCCCAGGAGGTTCCCGTCCTCCAGCACCAAAGGCTCAAAGCTGGAAAACCTGGAGGAGGGAGCAATGGAGGGCTCAGACATTGGTCCTGCACCTGCTCACCTGGTTCAAAGCCCCCCACCCAGCAGCCTGGGATGCTCATTCAGAGCACTGATGGTGTTTCCATTCAGGGATTTAGAATCCTGGAATATCCTGAGCTAGGAGAGATCCCCAAGGATCATCCAGTCCAGCCCATTCCTGCACAGACTGCCCAACAATCCCACCCTGAGCATCCCTGAGGGCGTTGTCCAAAGGCTCCTGCAGCTCTGGCAGCCTTGGGGCTGGGACCATTCCCTGGGCAGCCTGGGCAGTGCCCCAGCAGCCTCGGGGGGAAGAACCTTTCCCTGAGCTCCATCCCAGGCCCTGACACAGCTCCAGCCCTTCCTGGGCTCCTGTCCCTGTCCCAGAGCAGAGCTCAGCCCCTGCCCCTCCGCCTCCCCTGGGGAGGAGCTGCAGCCCCCGAGGAGCCTCCCCTCAGTCTCCTCTGCTCCAGCTGAACCAGCCAAGTGCCCTCAGCCCCTCCTCAGACCCTTCCCCAGCTCCGTGTCCCTCCTTTGGACACTTTTATTTTCTTATTCTTTTGACAAATTTAGGTGATTCCATCCAGTGCAACACAGCCCAGAGCTCCCTGCCCAGTCCGTCCTGATTTTCCCCACCATCTGTGGGGCTGAAGCTGTGGCAGAGGGAAGTGACTGAAGATTCCCCTCACACTGTGCCTTTAATGGGAGCAGGAGGGGCACCACCCTCAGGCCTGTGGGAGCCCTGGGTGGGGGGAGCATCTCCCACAGGTGCTGTGTCAGTGCAGCCCCTCTCGGCTCTGTGCTGAAGGTCCCTCCCAAAGCCAATCTCCCACTGTGAGCCATGTTCATCCAAAGAACATCCACGAGCGCAAACTCAACAGCTGAACAGAAATCAGTGCTTTGCCCTTTAAACTGCTTTTGGATCAGGTGTGCACCCTGTGGCCCACAAGGTGACCACCCTGAGGCTGGGCTGGACTGGGGTGAGGAGCAGTGACCGTCCCTCCGGCTGCTGCTCCTGCTCTGGGGCCACTGCAGGGAACAGCAGGGGTTAAACCAGAGCTTGGTACTCCCCCAGCTCCACCCCATCCTCACTACCCCTGGGGGGGCTCGGGCTGGGGAGGGGTGCCCTGGGCAGGGGAGGAGGGCTTGGGCTGGGGTGACGCCAAAGGGCCCAAGCGGGACAGGAACAAGGGGCAGGGCTTCACCCTGCAGGGATTTCAGGGATGTGCTGGCCGTGTCCTGCTCCCCTCAAACTCAGAACTGCTTTTCTTCTCTCTCAGGCCAGGCAGATCCCTCCAGCCCTGCCCTTCCCAGGGAGTTTGCTGCTCGTGGAGTCTGTGACACCAGCTCCCAGCACAGAGACACACTGGGCAGAAATCTGGATGGACACATTCCACTGCTCCCTTACCCAAAGGGCCCCTCACCCTGCAGCTTCCCAATCTCTGTCCTTGCTCCCGGCTCCTGTCAGATCAGTCTGAGTGGTGACAGGGCTCGTGCAGGACGGGGAGCACCAGCTGCACCTGGGATCCCCCTCGGGATTTCCAGGGTCCTAAAATGCCACCAGCCTGCAGGGACAAGGGAAGGCTCCACCCTGGCAGGGATAGGATTGATCAGTGCTTCGAAGCTCAGGCTGGCAGGAGCTCCTCAGCCCACCAAGGACTGGTCAGAGCACAGCCTCCTCTTCCATGTAGAAAATTGAGGCAAACAATCACCATTTGCTCCTTTTCTCTAACAAGTGCTGCCTGCTGCAGTGTCCCTTTGCTGTGGAAAGGTGCTCCCTGTCCCTAGAGACCATCCTCAGAGGACAGGGCGCTGCAGCCTGACCCTGGGACATGCACAGACTCCAGGAACACACAGTCCAAAGGATGAGGGTCCCAGGAGGATCCATCACCACTCTGACTGCTCAGAGCCCCAACATTGGCTTTGGGGGGGCCCTTTCAGCTCAGCCTCCCTCTCCACTGGCCCAACACAGAGCATCCACACTGCTCCCAAAATGGTTCTTCCTGCAGTTCCTGATCCTCCTGGAAGAAATAGAGGTTGAGTGGAAAAGAGAGAAAAATTCTGATCTTGGAGTAGGGCTTAGATGTTTCACACACCTTTCATCCATCAACTACCACGACATGTTCATCCTCATCTGCTCCCTCCACCTCCTCAGATTTTAAAATTCCCTGGTTCCACTCAACCACTCCATTAACGTGAACTTCCCACCCTGAGGGGCAACCAGGGCCTGGCAGACAAGGGGACACATTTCTAAAACTCCCCTTTCCCTCCCATTTTTCCTCTGCTTTTACAGAAACATTATTTTATTTTCCTGCCTTTCCTCTTCCTTATCTCTTTGCATTTTACCACTCTAAATGCTTTCAGAAGCAACTTGGAAAAGAGGAAGAGAAAATCTCACCCCTGTTCTTCCCTCCAAGCACATGAGCAAAGAGGTAGGTTTAGATGGGATATTGGGCAGGAATTGTTGGCTGTGAGGGTGGGGAGGCCCTGGCACAGGGTGCCCAGAGCAGCTGTGGCTGCCCCTGGATCCCTGGCAGTGTCCCAGGCCAGGCTGGACAGGGCTTGGAGGAGCCTGGGACAGTGGAAGGTGTCCCTGCCATGACAGGGAGTGGCACTGGATGGGCTTTGAGGTCCTTTCCCACCCGAAGCATTCCATGATTCTTTGATTCTACAATGAAAACTGATTTATGTATTATTTTGGAACCTGCTCCCAGAATCAATGCCTTCTACTTTAACCATGTTCAATTTTAGGAACAAAAGGGACTTGGAAATATGAGGAACCCTTTTCCCCCTGCCTGTTCCCTATTTCAGTGGTGGAGCTCCCGGTGCTCCCCCTGACCCGGCCGCAGAGATGCAGCCCCTTGACCCTGGGGCCAGAGTGTGGCCACAGCCCTGCTGGCCACAGGGCCAGCGCTCGCCCTCGGCTCCAGAGCCACTGGAATTCCCCACGGAGGCTCCTCGTGCCGGGGACCGGCCGGGCTCGCAGGGAGAGCCGCAGCGGCTGCCAAGGACCCGGAGCCCCGGCTTTGAGAGGGAGCCAAAGGCGTCTTCCCTGCACACATCAAAGGGGAAACCTCCGTGTTCCTCCCCGGGCAGCTCCTTCTCAGCTGGAAACTCTCAAGGCTGCCTTGGCCCCAGGTGTGGGCTGGGCTGGGCTGGGTCCCCCCACGCACATCCTCCCCAGGCCGCGCTGAGCTGCAGCAAGGCTGCCCCGTCCTACTCAAAAACTGCTCCCTGCTCCACTTACATCCTCCTGGGGCACAGAGGGACAAGGAAGATCCCCCCTTGCAGAGGAGCAGGGGGAGCTGCTCAGAAGGGCTCCTCTCCCTGCACAGGATCCCCAAGGGACACCCAAACATTGTCCCCAACAGCACAAGGGGTGAAAGGGGGGAGCAGAGCTCACAGTGAGCCCCAAGCCCTGACCCGGGCCAGGAGGGGCCAATGTCTGGCTGCTCCTGTCCCAGCACGGCCCTGCTCTGCTCTTCCCCTTTGGCACCACATCCATGGGGGGATTTTATGTTGGGGGGATTTTCTGTTTTGAATACGATTCCCTTTTCTTACCCCTCCCTCCCAGCCATGAGCAAGCCCTGCCCCAGCCCTGCTCCTTTGCTCCTTCCACATGTGCTGGAGCATTTTAACCACTCCTGCGTGGGCAAAGACAGGGAGGACTAACCCCAATTCCTGACCTAAAGCCATTAGAGCTCTCTAAGCCCTCGAGGAGGGATATTTTCTGCTCTTAATCTGTCCTCCCACCCCCAAGCTGGGAGAGGTGACTGGGTGAATGGTCACACGCATCTGGTCACGCAGGATCACTGTCCCCAGAACTCACACTGCCTGCCTGGAGCTGGAGGTGTGGGGACCAGACAAGGCTGCTGGAGCCTGGCAGGATATGGGAAGAGGCCCCTCCAAACCCCACTGCAGCAAAGGGAGCACCCCCAGCTCTCTGGGAAGTGCCACAGGCACCAGCCCCTTGCAAACCACAGTTACCCAGTGGGTCTGGTTGGAAGTGACCACGGTGGGATCATCTGATGCCACCTCCCCACTTAAGCAGGGTCATCCCAAATCCTTAATAAATCCTTAACAATGAGCATCTCTCCCACCCCTAGTTCCCACCTCCCAGGAGCACACTCAGCCCATCCTGGCAGGCATTGACCCCTGCTGCTGCCTCAGGGCGCTACCATAAAGCAGGAGAAAATACCCACACAGATAAAACAGCTGGCACAGCTGGCACTGATGGGACCTCTGGGTACCACCTCCCTGGACCACAGCTTGGAAAACACCTGGAGCAGGCCCAGCACAGGGAACAGCAACGTTGCCCCAACACTCCCCCCACCACGGGCCAGCCAGTGCCACGTGTCCCCTGCCCTGGGGACCTGCCAGGCAGCTGCAGGCACTCACCCACGAGTCCAGCTCCCAGGAATGGTGACGAGGAGATGCTGTTGTGGGATGGCAGATCCCGGTGCTCACCGTAGTGGGGCCCTTCTCCATAGCTCTGCTGGGACAACAGACAGGGGACAGTCACACCCGAGCGTGGGGATGGCCCAAGCCCAAAGACGAGGCTGCCAGGGCCCAGCCTCCCCCAGGAAGGGACAAAGCCAAAGACTCTGTGAAAAGGGCACGGAATGGATTTTGTCGTCATGCCAAGGGAGAGCTGGGCACTGCAGAGGCCCTGGTGTTGGGAGGGGACATGGCAGTTGGGGACATGGAACCATGCTTTGCCCCGTGCTGGCAGCTCTTGAGCAGTTTGGCACCCACCAGGTAAGAGCCAGGCAGCCCCTCCCTGAACCAGAGGGATGAAGGGGCAAGGAAAAGACTGGATAAATATAAATGTATCTTTTTAGATATATTTATATAAATATACAAATTCTAAATAAACAGGTGAGAGTTGACACCACGGCCCCAGCCAGCTCTGCCACTGACCGGAGGGGAGGGAAAGGTGCCATTGCAAAAATGAATCCCACAAACCCATCAAAACAAAAATGACACAATTTCCATGAAGTTTGTGGCATTTCTCTCTTCCCATACTCAGGCCTCAGTCATGAGGTGTTGCAGCCTCAGCTCCTTCCCTGCAAAACTTCTCCCAGCTCTCCATGCCCACCAAGGGTGCTATGACCAGACAAGGTGGCAGGTTGCAGGGATTCTGTCCTCAGGTTCCCAAAGTGCTGTGGGGTGGGTGCTCGGGAAGCTCTGCCATCATTTGACGTCCCTCAACCCATTCAGATCCCTCGACCCACCCATCTGTGTCTCCTCTGGGGACCTGTCCCAGCCCCTGGGCCCCCTCTCCCCACACCAGCACGGGGTGCAGGGAGCAGCCTGAGCAGCCACAGGGGCCCATCCTAGTGCAGGTCTGGGAGAAGTTTTTGGAGGAGAAACCTCAAGGGGACCTCAAGGCAGCAAACCCTGGGGACATGGGGATGGGGGAAACCTTAGAGAGTTCACAGAGCCCATGTCCAAAATGGGGCAAGAAAGGCTGTTGCAGGGTTAGAGCCAATGCTCTGAAAGGCCTGGGAAAGACCCCGTTTGTTTTGGTTGGAGCTTGGCGTTTGTGCTTTGTCCTTACCCTTCCTTGGTCAAACGTGGAGCTGTTTTGATCTGCCGTTCCCCAGGAACCCGATCCCGATCTTTCATCCAAGCCTACCGAAAAACAGGAAGAACAAAGGTTACTCTTTGCTTTATCAGCAAAGCCTCAAAGGTGTTCTCGTAAAATTAACTCTTCCTTCTACAAACAAAACAATATTTTCGTTAATAAACCACTTCCAGTTGGCGTGACCGAGCCTCCCCTCTGCCTCCTCACCTTCCCACTCCTGCTGGGAGTTATTCCACAGACTTCAAAGCAAATCCCACCACAGCCTGGAAATGGTTCAAAACACGGGACAGTGGGAAGAGGATAAACAAGTATTTTAACTCCTTTATTCCAGAGAGCACCCATAAACCTCCTTCCCCCGGAGAGTGACTGTGAAAGGGACTGAACTGCAAATCAAAACCACATTGCATCCATTTGGATGCTCCAGCAGAACTTGAATTTTGCCCATGGTGCTGCAAGATCGTGGGCCAAATTCATGGGCCAATTCTGTCCAATACTGAGCAGAGTGAAAGAGTGCCCAGAGGCGAAATCCTCAGGTGGGAATTGCTGGGAGTCCAACACTGCAGAGTGTCCAGGGGTGTTCTTTCAGCCCCCCAAGGTTCCCCTGAGGAAGAGGGGCCATCAGAGCACATCCCCAGCCTTCTCAGGTGTAGCCCTCCCAAGAATATCCTCAGCAAAAAGAGATCCAATCCCAATCAGCAGAGGAGCAGGCAGGAGGTTTTGCAATGTTTCTGCACCAGCTGCGGTGGGAAGTCGGCTCCTTTCATCCCCTGCCAAGTCCCTGNCCCTGCCCTCTGGCAGTGGAAGCCATTCCCTGTGTCCTGTCTCTCCATCCTTTGTCCCCAGTCCCTCTTCAGCTCTTCTGGAGCCCCTTCAGTGGGCTGGGAATGTCCACCATGACACAAAAAACCTTGGGATGTTGCATCAGCACAGCTCCCACAGTTCCAGCTGATACCAGAACCACACAGAAGGAACCTTTCCTGGAAAACAGCCTCAACCCAATTCAGCTGCAGGATCTCTGTGCTGCTCCATCTCCTGCTCCAGAGGGTGACCAGGGGCTGGTGAGCAGCAGTTGGTGTTCAAAGGGGGAAAATCCAGGGATTTCCGAGGGGCTGGGCAGGGTGGGGGCATCCATCCTCTTTGGAGGTGCTGCACAAACACTGTGAACTCTGCTGGGTTGGACAGGGAGAAATCCCAGAGCTGCAGCAGCCTGAGGGTGATGGTGGCACCAGCCATGGACACTCCCCAAGCCACGGACACCCTGTGCCCCCCACCAGGGCTCACGGCCACACGGGACACGGAGCGACGCCAGACTCGGCCAGCATCGCCCCATGGCAGCACCAGGGCCTCGGGGCTCCCTGGGGACCCAGCCTGGGCTGGTCCTTCCAACGGGGATGGCACTCCAGGAGCCCCAGGGTGTCCTTTTGGGAGCAGGGAGCTGGTGGCAGCAAGGACACGGGGCCAGGGGGTCAGGGCTCACTCCCATTTCGCTTGGCAAAGCTGATTATTATGGCAAACATGCCTTGGATTTGTCTCGTCCGCTCCCCTCACTGTTCATTTAACCAGAAACTTCTTTCAAATTACATCCTTCTATTTCTGTGCCTTTGTGTTAATCATTTCCCCAGAGAATTGGTGTTTAATTGCTGTCTAATTTGCATAATTATGCATATTAATCTCCACACCTAATGAATATTCATAATTCTCATTTAGATTTTGTTTTCTAATCAAAAATTTCCAATGTGATTACTGTGCAGAGCAGGGATAAGCCTCTAATAATACCTTGGATACTAGGGAGAATTACTGCCAATTCTCCCACCTCCTACTTCCTAGAATAAACTTTTGCTTTGCTAATGTGTTTTTCCAAAGCAATTCATCTGCAATCCCTGCAAACCCCGGCGAGGCAGGAGGCAGAGACGCTCCTTTGAGTCATTTTGCTGTCACAGGTGGCTTTAAAGCCCCCCAAGGGTGGGGGAGAAGACACGAGCAGGATGAGCAGCCTTAGACATCCTTGGCAAAGTGGTCCCTTCAGGCTGGAAGGACAAGGACTGCAGCACTACAGTCCCCTGAGGAAGCCCAGCAGCCTCAGAGGCAGAGGGGAAGGCGTGGGGACCCGGACCCTCACACCCAGCCCTGCCCCACGCAGGATGGGCTCTGGGTCACCCTGGATGGCCCTGACCTCCCACAGAGCCCTTGCTCCTCCACCCCTCCCGCAGCACAGCAGCATTCCCAGGCCAGAATATGCCTGGAGAGGATGCTCAGTGGGCTCTGGAGGGAGACAGAGTGCCTGGAAGTCCAGGGAAATTTTCCTCAGGTCGATGGGTCTTCCTCCCTTGAACGTCCCTTCAGACATTCAAGAACCTTCAGATATTCTCTTGAGTTATGCCAAAACAGTCTGGACACAATCCTGTGCTCTGGGATGCCCCTGCCCCAGCAGGGAGATGGGACCAATGAGCCACTGTGGTCCTTCAAGCCTCACCCATCCTGGGATTCTGTGCCAAAAATCCTGAGAAATAAAAGTAAACCCTTGCCTGGTGCCCCCAACAAAAGAGGGAAAGGAGACAGCGAGGGGCACAGGGGGAAAAGCTGAAGATGAGGGTCACACATCCCCTAGACAAGGACAAACCCCTGGCACGAGCTGCTGCACCCTGGGGTGCCACCACCATGGCAGAGACCCTGGAGAGGGGCCAAGTCCCCGAGTGCTCCAACAGTGACTGCAGAGGATGAGCCATACCTGGGGCATGGCCGGGCCCCTGACGCCTCCTTGGCCCCTTTGTGACCCCAAATGGGGTCACAGCAAACCAACCCTTTTTTAGCAAGAAATTCCTCTCTGTGAGGGTGGGGAGACCCTGGCACAGGGTGCCCAGAGCAGCTGTGGCTGCCCCTGGATCCCTGGCAGTGTCCAAGGCCAGGCTGGACAGGGCTTGGAGCAGCCTGGGACAGTGGAAGGTGTCGCTGGATGGGCTTTGAGGGCCCTTCCAACCCAAACCAGTCTGGGATTCTGCGATTCTGTAACCCCTGGGGAAACCCAAAAGCTCTCTTGGACCCTCCTGATATTTTCCATGGCTGCCAAGGTGAAGGGAGGTTCCACTCTCCCACCAAAGCAGCAAAGAGCACCCCAAGGTTCTGGAAGCACCTCTGAAGGTGCCCATGCCAGCTCTGCCTGATGTCTCTTGGAAAATAAAGTCTTGCACCTTCCCCAAGCTGCAGCCACTGGCTTGAAAGGTGCCAGCAAAAAAATCTCCCTATTTTCAGCACCTGCAGGTGTTTTAGGAATTCAGGGATTTCTGAAGCCAGGAAAAAAGCAGACTACCCTCTTTCAATGTCTGGCATCTGTCCTACATTCCCTGCCAGCCCACTCTTCCCTCCCTCCCTTCTTATTCCTAAAGATCTGCAATTTCACAGCAAATGCCCTCAGCCAGCCCTGCAAAATCCCAATGTTTGGCCATGGGCAGGAGTGTCTGGAAAAGCTCCCACCAGCAGGATTTGCTGCACTCCCAGCACAAAGCCCCTGGACACGGTGTCACCCCACACACAGTCACACATCCCGGCTCTGTGAGCATGGAGCAGGCTGGGCATGAGTGGAGGGAGAGGGAAAGGAAGAAGAGAGGGAAGGTGGGGTGGGAAGGACACGGGAGCAGCCCAGGGCTCAGCCAAGGCAGCAGCTCTAGAGGTGACCCAGGTGCCCAGGGAAGGGCCAGAGGCACCTTGGGGCACCCGGGAATGTGTTTCCTGCCTCTGGGCAATGCCCAGGAGCTGCCCCGGGTGAGATGGAGATCTCATGAGAATCTTCTGGACCCCAACAGCCCCATACAGATCTGCTGCCTTAAAACACCCACAGTGATGGCAGAAAAAAGCATAAATCCAAGTCACCAAAGAGAGATCATGTCCAAAGGGCCAGAGATACTCCAGGGGCTGCAGCCCCTCTGCTCTGGGGACAGGCTGGGAGAGCTGGGGGTGCTCCCCTGGAGAGGAGAAGGCTCCAGGGAGAGCTCAGAGCCCCTGGCAGGGCCTAAAGGGGCTCCAGGAGAGCTGGAGAGGGACTGGGGACACGGGATGGAGGGACAGGACACAGGGAATGGCTCCCACTGCCAGAGGGCAGGGCTGGATGGGAGATTGGGCAGGAATTGTTGGCTGTGAGGGTGGGCAGGCCCTGGCACAGGGTGCCCAGAGCAGCTGTGGCTGCCCCTGGATCCCTGGCAGTGTCCCAGGCCAGGCTGGACAGGGCTTAGAGAAGCATGGGATGGTGGAAGGTGTCCCTGCCCACAGCAGGAGGTGGCACTGGATGGGCTTTGAGGTCCCTTCCAACCCAAACCGCTCTGGGATTTTGCGATGCTGTGCCTGAAACCCCCCATGGCACTGAGCTGCATTCTGCCTGCACCAGGGAGCTCCATCCTGGCAGGGCTTGGCTTTGCCACCCTTCCCGTGCTCCCCCACCGTGAGGTGTGTGAGTTTTGGAGATGCCCACGTGCCCGTGCTGCTGGCAGGAGCCAAGTTGATTTTAAAATAACCCCATTTCCCAACTACCCAAGTTAAGGCACACTTTCCAATCGAGAAACGACAAAAATAGGAGCTACCTCCTCTCACCATTAATACAGTTATTAAACTGCGTACAGATTAATTGTGCATTTTAATAACCCTGAGCATGAATATTCATAACACATTTCTTGCTCATGTTCTAATTAAAACATACTAATAGAATAAGATGTAGCTGTCAGACAGTCTTTTTTTTTTTTCTCACGGTTTTCCTGCCACAGCCAAGAGCTGATAGACAAGAGTCGTCCTAAGCTTCAGCAGGATAAAAACGATTTCACCACTTTTAGGCTCAGAAAAACCATCCTTGGTGCAGCAATGAACCCTCGTAAAGGCTATGGACAAGTGTCCAGTGACAGAGAGCAGTGAGAGCTGCTCCCACCCAGGAGGAATGGAATCTCTTTGGACAGACAACTCCAGAAAACACAGGGCAGTGATAGGAAAGGGGAATTGTTTTACCTAAAGGAGGACAGATTTACTTCAGATATTGGGAGGAAATTCTCTCCTGTGAGGGTGGGGGGGCCCTGGCACAGGGTGCCCAGAGCAGCTGTGGCTGCCCCTGGATCCCTGGCAGTGCCCAAGGCCAGGCTGGATGGGGCTCGGAGCAGCCTGGGATGGTGGAAGGTGTCCCAGCTCACGGCAGGGCTGGGACTGGATGGGATTTAATGTCCCTCCACCCCGAACTATTCCAGGATTCTGTGTAAAGGCATTAAAAGGGGGCAGGGTTTTGTGATCCATCCCACATCCCTCCTGCTCAGTTCACAGCCTGTGCCTTCCAGCTGCCATCCACGGGAGCCAAAAATGCTGCCCCAAGAGAGGCTGCCCTGGTTCCAACCACCAGAGCCCCCAAAGCCACCCAGGCACAGGTGCTGGTCCCTGAGCCCCGAGCTGGGCACGCCCCGGCCTGAGCCCAGCACTCGGGTACGGCGTGGGAGGGAATGTGCCTCCGGGGTCAGCTCCGAGCACCCGGACTGACACAGCCAACCCGGCCTCTGTGTGACTGGGACAGCTGCAGGAGTTGGACTCAATGGTCCTGGAGTGTCCCCCCAAACTCGGGATATTCCAGGACTCTGTCAAAGGTGTTTTAACACAAGCTCAGTCCCTAACAATTGCTTTGCTCAAAGCAAAGCTCAGGGGGTGTGCAGCCATCTCTCTGGATCCAGAGGATATGCAGGGAAGGAGAACAGGATGTTTTGCCCCTGAACCCTCTCAGACACCATTTGTAAAGCACATACAGAGTTTTGGCTCTTAAATCCTGTAATAAGGGATACCCTGAGGAGAACCTGCCCTGCTGGAAAGCTGCAGCACTGCAGGCTCAAATCATGGGATGGTTGGGTTGGAAGGGACCTCAAAGTCCATCCAGTGCCATGGGCAGGGACACCTTCCACCATCCCAGGCTGCTCCAGCCCCCATCCAGCCTGGCCTTGGACACTGCCAGGGATCCAGGGGCAGCCCCAGCTGCTCTGGGCACCCTGTGCCAGGGCCTGCCCACCCTCACAGGGAGAAATTTCTGGGATTTCTTCCTATGACTCGAAATGTCCCAAAGGCACCTCATTTTCACTTGTCAGGGGGAGGCAGTGAGGGACCCTCACAGCAGCCCTAGGGGTGACACTGGGGGACACTGCTGGGGTGTCTGTGCTGCTGGAGCTGTGACTGAGCCAGGCTGAGCTTCTCCCTCCCCCCCGGCCTCCACAATCTGCCCTCCCTAATCTGATTCCAGCAAAAACGACTGGGCCAGGCATTTTTTTTTTTAAATTCTATTAAAAATATTTAGGCCAAATCCCTCCTGTGGCTGGAGGAGGTTTGGAAGCAGCTGTAACTGCCACGAAGGTGCATCTTCCATCCTCAAGAGAGACCACACAGTGCCCACGGTGGGGATTTGAGGGCCAGGAGGGAAATTCCAGCGCTGCAGCCACAGCAGCGCCCGAGGGCTGGAGCAGGACAAGGGTGTGGTGGCAGCTGGGAGTAAAAACCCCACAGCCAGCAGCTTTTCAAGCTCAAAGAGTACTTAGATCCGTGGAACGGTTTGGGTTGGAAGGCGCCTTAAGAGACCATCTTGTTGCAAACCCCCTGGCATGGTTGTTTCACCCAGAGAAGCCCTGCTCCCCACCTGCCTTCCTCACAGGTGGGACAGCACAAGCCACCACAGGCAGGGCCACCGGTGCCACCGTAATTTGATTTGAAGCAGAGGTGACAGAAGGCTGCTCGATAAACACTTCCAAATTAAGCGGCTTTGTGTGCTAATCGCTCTGGCGATCAGCCCCACAGCAAAATCTCTGCTAAAAGGGATTGGAAATCAATAAAATTAGTTGACTAGTAATTAGCTTTAGTCCCAGGAAAACCAGCAAAGTTGTTTTTCCTGAAGAGAGTGGGCTCCATGTGGTGAGGAACAACCCACCCGAGCACCCCCCAGGAAAGGCCTGAGGTGCTGGCACAGCCCCTGCGAGGGAAAAGGGGGTGCTGGAAGCAGCTCCCAGAATTCCTGTTTATTTACCAGCCCCATCCACACCCAAATAGGAAAAAACAGCTGTGAGTGGAAGGCAGCCGGGAGCTGTTTACAGGACGTCGATTGTGGAGAGGACCATACAATTTGTTCACTTCCTTTTCCCGGTGCACGACAAAACAATTAAAATAAAAATAAGAGGGGGGGTGGATAAAAAACCCACCCTGAACACCTGGAGGGCAGCACAAGGTCCCTGGCAATGCCACCCTGGAGGGTTCTGCTCATGGGGCCCATCAGGGGATGTTTTATCCCCTTCACTACCTTGAAATTTGAGGTTGGACCGAAACTGACTGGTAGTGACAGTGAGGCTCAGCTGTTCCACTACCCTGGCAGTGCCCAGGGCCAGGCTGGACAGGGCTTGGAGCAGCCTGGGGTGCTGGAAGGTGCCCCTGGCCCTGCAGGGGGCTGGAATGTGCTGTCACTCCCTGACCTGTCCAGGGGCATCAAATGGGCCAGGTGGCATTTCCCTCTGGGACAGGGACAGGAGCCCAGGAAGGGCTGGAGCTGTGTCAGGCCTTGGGATGGAGCTCAGGGAAAGGTTCTTCCCCCCGAGGCTGCTGGGGCACTGCCCAGGCTGCCCAGGGAATGGTCCCAGCCCCAAGGCTGCCAGAGCTGCAGGAGCTCTCAGGGCTGCTCAGGGTGGGATTGCTGGGGTGTCTGTGCAGGGCCAGGGGCTGCACTGATGATCCTGTGGGATCCAGCTCAGGACGTTCCAGGACTCCATGAACAGATGCTCTGGGCCAGGAGAGCCCAGTGACACCATCCCCCAGACCATGCACCCCAAGGGGGGGCACACAGCAGCCCCCACATTAAACTCACAGTTCCCTGCACGATTTCTGGGGCAGATTCTGCCCCTTTATCTTTGTGATGATGAATGAACCCAGAACCAAAGCCACGACAGGCCCATCCACCCCCCACACCCCCCTGATTCAGGGCAGCACCTGCTGCCGCTGCCCCCTCCCCAAATGTGCACTCAGGGATAATTTTTGACTTCAAAAAGCTGATGCCACCACTTTGGTGATTGTTAATTCCTCTGCTCAGCATCTGCTCAGCATCTCCTGCACTGTATTCCAGTTCAGCAGTTTCTGCACACACACAGATGGGGTTTAGGAAATCTTAGGGGCTGGGAAAAAACATGAGAGAACCAGGGAAGGAGTGGGGAAAAATGATCCATCAGCTTTCCATGAGGGATAACTGTGGGGAGAAACTGAACTTCCACCAAAACCAAACAAAGCCAGAAAGAGGGGAAAAGAGTCAAAGTATTTTAGCAACTCCCAGTCTTTTGGAAGATGCTCTGGTATCACTGAAACTGCTCTCAAAGGACAGGGTGGGCTCCAAGGCAGTGCCTGGGCTGGTTTGGAGGGTGCTGGTGTGGCATCCCAGAAACAGAATCCTGGAACGTCCTGAGCTGGAAGGGATCCATAAGGATCACTGAGTTCAACTCCTCTCCCTGCTCAGGAGGCCCCAACAATCCCACCGTGTGCATAAACAGTAATAATTACATGCAATAATAAATGTACAAACCAGTGCCCAGCGCAGGGATGAGGAAGTTCTGGAAAAACCAACAAAACCCAACCAGCAAATCCAGCCATCCCTCACTCTAGACACGAGTCATATTAACAGATGTAAAGGAAGGTCCCCATTGCATTTTAGGGATTTTATGGAAATCAAAATAAAAACTTGCCTTTATGTTAAGTAATCATTAAGGAAATTAATAACTTGGGCCAGCCCTGGTCTCATCAAGGCCTTACACAATGACTGCACAGGGTGCCCATGGTGGCACAGCCACCATCCCCTGTGTCCAGAACGTGGCCAAGGACCCGTCCCAGGGTGCCAAGATCACACCAGCAGTGAATTGTTGGCCTCTGCTCCTCCTGGAGGATGGGTCAGACTAGACAGATTTTATTAAATTAAAAAAATGGGGATGGAT
>VZDJ01000247.1:693476-731530 GCA_008694505.1 Cyanoderma ruficeps | reverse complement strand
AGCCATTCCCTGTGTCCTGTCCCTCCATCCCTTGTCCCCAGTCCCTCTCCAGCTCTCCTGGAGCCCCTTTAGGCCCTGCCAGGGGCTCTGAGCTCTCCCTGGAGCCTTCTCCTCTCCAGGGGAGCACCCCCAGCTCTCCCAGCCTGTCCCCAGAGCAGAGGGGCTGCAGCCCCTGGAGCAGCTCTGTGGCCTCCTCTGGCCTGGCTCCAGCAGCTCCCCGTCCTCCTGCTGTTGTTGCCCAGGGCTGGGGCAGCTCTGCAGGTGGGGTCTCAGCTGAGTGGGGCAGAGGGGCAGAATCCCCCCCTCCCCTGCTGCCCACGCTGGGGGCTCAGCCCAGCACAGGGGGGGTTTGGGGTCAGTGCCCATGGCTGGGGCAGGCTGAGCCTCTCCCCCACCAACACCCCCAAGTCCTTCTCCCCAGGGCTGCTCCCCATCCATTCTCCCATAAATGCACTGACAGCCCCATGGAGAACCTTCCCTGTTTCTGCCTCACATGGATTCAAGAACATCAACACATCTGCTACTACAAACCAATTGAAATTCAGTAGATAGGGGGTTATTCCCAAAGCCAGGGGTTATATTCCATCAAACAGAAAGCTTCGGGGAGAAGACAGTGTAAATCCACATGCTGTGTTTTCCCAGGTCATTTATTGTACAGTCACACACTCATGGCAGGCACAGGCACTGCACACTCACACAGGGATCGCTGTCCAAAGGGACACGACTCATTCTGCTGAGTGAACAAGGGAACTCAGCAGCCTGAAGCCAGCGAGGACTGAAACACACCGTGTCCCCTGGGACACCCAGTGACCTCTCGTGTTCCCTGGGCCATGGGGTGTTTTGCACACCCCCACAGACTCCACTTAGCAGCACCCACCTCTATTTCCGCTCCCATTTGCATATTTCCAAGTATTGTTTAATTTGCAATGTAAAATCAAATTACAGCCGCAAAAATGCAACCGGAGCACTGGGGAACAGAAATCTTCTCCCACTTGGTTTCCATTACTCATGAAGAAGACAAATGGGGACAGAAGTTTGTTTACTTACAAGTGACCAGAAAATCCCCCAGAATTTTGCCAGAGAGGCATTTGAGATCAAACAGGCAGGCGGTGCCAGCTGTGCGTACGTGAGCCCTCCCAGCCCTGCACTGCTGCAGCCCTACAGGTAGGGAGGCCAGGGGCTGTTAAAAATTAGACAAATTAAGGATGGCTTCCAAATAATGTGGAAATTACGCGGGGAAGTGGCCAAACACACGTACACCCCACCAGGGTGGCCTTGGCAGTTTGTTTGTGAGTCTCCTCTCAGCAGGGAGAGGGATGGTGGGGAGCGACTTGTGCATTAATGCACGAGTCCCTGCGAGCCTCTTTGGGAAAAACACACCCCAAAGGGGCGAGGAAGACAGCCAGGGGTGGTTCTGGCAAGCCCAGGGGATGTGATCCTGTGGGTGCTGAGCCCAGTGGATGCCCCAAGGGCTCAGGATGCGGCCGCAGGCCTGAGAGCCAGCTCTGGCCCAGACGATGATTCAGCCCACAGGAAGGATCATCTCAGAAGAATTGTTGGACACAATGAGGAAAACTTTCCCAAACAAAGTGTTCTCAGCACCACCTGCCTCCCTCCCTCAGCCCAGCTCCTGCTCGTGAGTAACCTCCAGGCTCCGGTCACCACAACAA
Organism: Cyanoderma ruficeps; assembly: GCA_008694505.1. Classification (NCBI taxonomy): domain Eukaryota; kingdom Metazoa; phylum Chordata; class Aves; order Passeriformes; family Timaliidae; genus Cyanoderma; species Cyanoderma ruficeps. The sequence continues at coordinate 729,860 of VZDJ01000247.1, read as the reverse complement.
AAGTTGGTGGTTTTGTTTTCCCCTTTCCCAAGGTGAGTGTTCCTGGGGCACAGCAGCCTCAGGATTCCATCCTGGCCCCCCAGAGCAACACAGAAGCTGCCAACAAAGCCCCCGGCCATGTCCACTTACACAGGGCTGCAAACTTCAGGAGCTGCATATATCCAAAATACACAAGCTAGGCTTCCTAGGGAATCCTCAAAGCCAATCCGTGGGTCAGAGCACACCAGGTGCAGAGTTTTGGGGATAACTGCATGTACAGCCAAGGAGTTCACCCTCCTAGACAGCAGCTCTCACAGAATTTGGTCCATGTGACACCACACAGTGAGGTATTTACCTGAAGAACAATTTAAAGACAGATGTGACCTATTTAGAGCTCTGCCAAATATTTCTGTAATTGAATAGACCATCGATTATTTAAATTGCATTACAAAGGGCTGAATTCAATCCACTTGCTCCTACAAAGCACCATTTCCATGAACCACAACTCTTTTCCCCCTCTCTAAACACAAACACTTCATGATTTTCTCTAGTCCCTTGCCCTGAAAGGATCCACATCTTTGTATAACCATACCCCATGCCCTGAATTCCCCTGGTAGCCCTACAGCTAAAGGACAAGTCACAGGAAGAGTTTACCTGAAGATAAATCCCAACCCATCAGCTTTAAGGCTGCCAAGGCTTATGGTGTGAGTGGGGCAGGGCCACCAGCCCTCATGACCTTGGCAGGAGTCACTGATGCCTGGCACGGTGGGTTTAGGCTCTCAGTCAGCCCTCAAGACCTGGTTCAGCACACATTGCTCAGGGGACACCAAAAAGTTGCTCCAGCCCCTCGTGCCCTTGTCCCCTTGTCCCAAAATCCAGCTCCCAAGACACATCTCCAAGCAGTGCCTAAACACTGGCGGAGGGAGGGATTAAGGCACCGGGCTGGTGGGGAGGAAGGTTTTATGAATCTGAATGTGTCACCGGTTTTGGGACATGGAGAAGTGCCTGGGGCAGGTCCTGGGAAAGAACAGGCCAGAGCCAAGGGCAGCCTGGATCCAGCCTGTGTGTGACGGGTCGTGGTGGCACCAGCTCAGGCTGGGATGTGCCACCCTCGCCAAGTGCTGCTGGGCTCCTCCTGCTCTCCAAGGGGCAGGGAGTGCACGGCTGAAGGAGCAAAGGGAGCCCACCCTCAGCATCCCTTCAGGCTGTGCCCCCCCCTTCACCCCTGCTGTCCCTGGGCAGACGGTGGCACGGGTGAGGTGCCAGTAGATGGCACTCACTGAGTAGCAGGGATCCTCCTCTTTCCCAGGACTAACCAGCACCTTTCTCCTGCCTGCACATTTCAAACCATTTCCTGGGGGCAACTTTGGCATCACTCAACAGCAGAAGACAGGAGCTGGTGCTCCTTGGTCTCATCCCTTGTGCTGGGCAACAAAAAAAGCCCTGAGAAAACCCCAGTGCCCAGCTCCTCAGAGGTCCCAGAGATCTCAGGAAAGCAGATTTTATTCTTTTTATTGACACCTCTCACGTTACTCTGAGCACACACTGACCATTGTTTGGGCTGTGGATGGTGACCCCGGGAAGGTGGGAGGCCCATCCCTGCTCCACAGCCAGCGTGGCAAAGCCACAGCAGCACCAGGCTGGCCTCACCCATCCCAGCCCGTCCAGGGCTCACACACCAGGGCTCTCTGCTGCTCACAACAAGCCAGGGACAAAAAGACATATTAGATTATCTTGTCTGTGTCTTCTCTACATGAGCCTTCGATTTCTGGGGCTTTTGTCAAGCCAAGCACTAACGCTCCTTATCAGGAATTCTAATGCAACTGTCTAGGAAAATTGACCATTAACAAGCTCCTCTGATATTTTGTTCAAAGATTGCTTTCTTTTAACTATGAGAAGCTCAAAGAAATGTTTTTCCTACATGAACAAAAAGAGCTGCAGCAGTTAAAAACCTAAAGCTGCAGTTTGCTGGGATGGTAAGAGCTGAGCTCACCACTGTGGATGAGAAACTGCTGTCTCAAAGTAAAGTGGTTGCATTTTTAAATGCAAGTTTAAAATTTTTAAAAAATTAAAATTATATGTATAAAAATGAGAACGGGGGGAAAACCAAAAAAAGCACCATTCCCAGCCTAGTGCTGCAAGGAAAACAAGGACCAAAGTCATCTCCAAATCACTGGACTTCCTCCAGCATGTGAGCTCTGCTGGCAGCTCCCACCTCTGCTCTGGGGACAGCCATGACCCTGCTGGCCCTGACAAGGCTCCCTGCACATCCTCACTGCACCAGGCTCATGAGTGGCCCAGGGCAGCACTGGCTGCTGTGGGAGGAAAGAGCCTTTCTCACCCTGCATTTCTCTTGAGTGAGCTCTGGGCTTGCTGGACTTTCCAAGGGTTGCTGAACGTGTAAGGCAGCAGGAAACCCAAAGAAAATCGGTTCCCCATTTGGAGCACAACGTGCCCCAGAAGCCCCCAAGATGGGGCAGGCCGGGATGGATGGGAAGAGGAAGATCTCAGCTGGCAGCTGGTTTGCAAAACCACAGCCCCACACCTTCGCCTCTCAGAGCCTCAGTGCTGATGTCACCACGGCACAGGGAGCAGGGACAGGCTGGAGGGGACAAACTGCCCTAGCTGCTCCCATCAAACCCCTCATTTCCTGACAGAATCAAGGGGAAACAAGCTGTTTTCAAACTCTCTGGTGCCCAGGAACCACCACACTCTGGGGCTGTCCATGCAGCTCCTGCCCACACTGCTGTGGTCAGGGCGAGGAGCACACACCACCCTCTGCTCACCTCAGGCACTGAGCTTTAACTCTCTCAGTGAGTTTGGGTCAGAAGGGACCTTAAACCTCATCTTGTTCCACCCCTGCCATGGGCAGGGACACCTTCCACTATCCCAGGGTGCTCATGAGAACCTGCTCCTGGGCTTGCACAGCTCTGTGCACCCTGCAATTTCCCCTGATCCCAAAGCCTCACTGCTCCCTGGCATCCCAGAGAGAGCCCAGTCTTCACCCAGCATGCTGCCTCACCGACATACAAGCCCATGCTTATTTAAAACTCAGAGGTGCAGGTTTCCCAAGGTGTCCCTGTACCCCATCTCAGTTCAAAGCAGGCACCACGTGCAGCGATTCAGATGAAATTGTCCCTCTTAAGTTACAACTCCACACACACAAGTCACTCCAATTAAAGCCAGACCACCTCCAGGGAGCTGTGTCTTGTTTGATTCATACCTAAACCCACCTGAAATAAAAATCATCCCATGAGCCCCTTGAGGGACAAGGAAAACCCACACTCAAGTCAGGTCACCACAGCAATTAACAATACAGCAATTAACTGTGCCAGCAACGGGCTCACGGTGTGGGGACCACAGGTGACCCTGCACAGGACACCCTCAGCTGGCACTTTGTGCAGTGTCCCCAACCTACAGACCCCTCTCCTCTGCAGCCCTGCCCTGGTCACAGCCATCACGGGTTAGGGGACTAGGCACACAGTGGGGAGGCAGCAGACAAAGCTGAGCCGTTCCTGCTCCCAGAAAGGGCTGGGAGCAGCTTTAAGGCCCTCAGTCCCTGCCCAACAGCGCTGAAAAGTACCCAGAACGTGAGGAAGAAGATCCCTGCACACAGCCTGACCCTCCACAGCCCACCCCTCCAGAGGACAACTCCCAAAAGACCCACTACAAATCACCCCGTCACACTCCGTCCTCCCACCCTTTACCGAAAAACCCTGCCAGCTGCGCGGCACGTACCCCCGGACGGCGCGCTGTGGGCTGCCATGTCCCCGGAGCCGGCGGCACTGAGCAGCCCGGGGCCGTGCCGAGCCCGGGGCCGGCGCCGAGCGCTCCCGCCCGGCCCCGCCGAGGGAGGAGCAGCGCCCGGGGCCGCTGTCCTGCCCTGCCCACCGCTGCCTGCCTTTGTCTGCGGACAGCTCGCTGCAGGGACGGGCAGAGGCTGTGAAAGGAAAGTTAATGAAGTTTATGGGGTGGATCAGGTTTACCAGGGAGTTTATGAAGCGCTGCCTGGAGAGCAAAGAGCAAATGGACAGCATCTCTTCCAGATCAGCATTGTTCCTAGGGAGCCCTGGAAAAAATCACCCAAGTGCTTCAGTCATGCTCTGATCTATGAGGGTGATGATGAGGGTGGGCAGGCCCTGGCACAGGGTGCCCAGAGCAGCTGTGGCTGCCCCTGGATCCCTGGCAGTGTCCAAGGCCAGGTTGGATGGGGTTTGGAGCAGCCTGGGACAGTGGGAGGTGTCCCTGCCATGGCAGGGGGTGACACTGGATGATCCCTAAGCTCTCTTCCAGTCCAGAGCACTCTGTGATTCCATGATGTTATTTTCTTGTTATCTCCTTGCCACGAGCCCTTGAAAGGCCAGGTCGGCACCAGAGCTGCAGCTGGAGCAGTTTTTACTCTCTCACAAAAGCCACCCCCACCCAATCCTGCACAGCTCTGCCACGGTGATCCAGGGCACTCCTTTGGCACAGCCCTGGGCACTGGTTATTGTTTGGCTTTCCTTTATCTGCAGATCTCAAAGCATTTTGTAAATGTTAAACCTCAAAGCCTCTCCAGGGAACAAAACTCTTTCTGCTATTGTACAGATGGAGAGACTTGCCCAAAAACGAGGGCAGAGCTAGGGAGGCAGCAGAGCCCAGAGCTGAGCCAGCTCAGCTTTTTACTGGCAAAAAGTACAGTGACACAGATTATCCCTGGAAGACCTGCACGGACAAACACATCTCCTGGGAGAAGCACTCACTCTCCAGGTGGGAAAGCCTGGCATGCTGGAGCACCGAAAAATTTATTTACAACTGGTGCTCCAAACCACAATGTCTCACCCATCTTTCAGTTTTCTTCTTTGGATAAAAAAACCACNCCCAAAAAAAAAAAAAAAAAAAAAAAAAAACAAACCCACCCCGGTTCTACAGTTTCAATTTTTTAGAAAATTATTTAAAGAAAACAGAACAAAAAACCACAATGATTTTAAAAATACAAAGCAAGCTGGGGGAGAAGGGCTCTTCTCTATTTCTGAGCTGACCCAGGAGGGCTGGGCAGGGCAGGGAGCTGGGGGAGATGCTCCTGCCTGGCTCTCAGGTCCTGCTGGCCATGGGGGCTGTGGGGAGCTCCCCAGCTTTTCACTCAGCTTTATTTCCCGTGCACTTCAATTTAAAGGAACCTGAAGGGCAGCAGGAATTGGGCATTCAGTGCCACCCAGCATGGCTTTGCCCAGTGCTCCAGGGAAATGCTGCAGTGAGACAGACGGGATGGAATTGTACCAGCACTCCACTCAGGACAGCACTCAGTGCCCGTAGGCTCCAGCTAAGGGAGAAACCACAAATACCTGAGTGTCTGGGATGGGAAGGAGCCAGCATAAGGGTGCCCTGGCAGCTGGAAAACCTCACAGGAATGAAGACAAGCAGCAGCAGGAGCAGCCCAGCGCAGGCGTCCTCTGGGATGCACAAACCTGCTCCTCTGGGTGTAAAGGTGTTGGGAGCAGCTCCCACAGGAAGCGACTGAAGTGCCAGGCCTAAGGAACCTCCAGTATTGACTAAAACAAACAACCAAAGAGAACCCCAGAAGTTTGCTGTGAACTCATGATTCCAGACATCATTTCCCTGAGATGCCTCAATTCCCAGACCCTTCTCAGAGCATCATGTCTCCCCGAAGCCCAGGGTCTCAGGAAACAGCCACTCCTCCAGTTTCTGACCCACACCTGCTGCTCTGCACCACAGAGAACCTGGAAGAGCAACACTGGCCATGAACGAGGCACGGAGTGACAGGACACAGGGAATGGCCTCCCACTGCCAGAGGGCAGGGCTGGGTGGGATATTGGGAAGGAATTGTTGGCTGTGAGGGTGGGCAGGCCCTGGCACAGGGTGCCCAGAGCAGCTGTGGCTGCCCCTGGATCCCTGGAAGTTTCCCAGGCCAGGCTGGATGGGGCTTGGAGGAATCTGGGATAATGGAAGGAGTCCCTGCCCATGGTAGAGGGTGGAACAGGATGAGCTTTGAGGTCCCTTTCAGCCCAAACCAGTCTGGAATTCTGTGAAGAGCATGTAAAGACCCCACAGGACAGAATTCAGGACTCATCTTCTGCTCCAAGCTGCTCATATCCAAATGGTGTTTCCAGCATGACAGAACTCCACTTGGATCAACCTCACACTTCCCTGCAGAGCCAGGCAGCTCCTGGAAAGCCACTGCAGGGACAGCAGCACCTCAGTGCCACGAGCCCTGGCAGGGGGGAGCACCAGAACTGCCAGCCTCATCCATGGCTTCCCTGCGGCTTGGGAAGGAGCCAGAGCCAGAGGGGACATGAGGCAGCTCCTGGTGACCCATGGGGAGAGGCCAGTCACAGCCCTCCAGGCACCTTGGCCAGAAACAGCAGCTTAACATTCAACAAGCCCCAAGTTTTGAGTTCTGAACTAATGGAAACTGAGAGGACCTGAGCAGGGTCTGTGCTGCCCACAAGGCAGCCCAGGCTCCTTCCCCTTCAGCTGGTTCACCCCTGGTCACTTCTGCAGCTGCTCCAACCTCAGAGGCTGCTTGTGACATCACGGCCAGGCAACAGATAATGACAGAAACACAGCTGGGATGGGCACCACTGAGGCTCCACTCTTGGCCAAAAGGGAATTGGACTCAACCAAACCCAAATCAGGAGTCTCAGGCGTGAAGGTCAAGCAAGGAAGTGCAAAGTGGAGCTGTTTGGGTGAGAAGAAGCTGTGGACAGCAGCCTCGGGGCACTGGGGGATGCCCCCCAGACAAGGTCAACATGCCAAGACTCCCCAGTGGCTCAGATGGGCTCAGCTGGCCAAACCCACCCTGCCCTTTCTCTCCTTCCTGCACCTTCACTCCCCACTGATTTCCATGGAAGGGCTTAAGTCATTAATTAAAGTGGTGATGGCTGCTGGGCTCATGATACCAACAGTGCATCAACAGCAGGTGAGTGGGCAGAGAGAAGGGGGACAAGAACCAGGAGACCTCCAGGGTTTGGGGCAAACATCGCCCAGATGGGAGCACTGCCACCAGGAGAGCAGTCACACACCTGAGGACAGGGCCTCAGGACCCACTCCCACGCCCACCAGTGCCACATCCCCACGGCTGGCTGTGCCAGGATGGAGAAGGCTTTTGCTCTGCACACCCCTGGGCTCAGGTGATACCTCTGGATTGTCCCAAACGACCCTTCAGAGAGGCAGAGACCACAAGGCTGACCCAGAGCCCAATGGTGCCATCCCAGACCAGACTAACCCTGCCCCTGGGATGCACCTCCCATCCCAAAGCATCCACAAGGTGCAGAGTTGAGCATCCTCCCGTTAATGGCACAGCCAGAGCCTCCTGTCTCAGTCCCCAGCAGCGTGAGGCCAGAGAGCCCCTCATGCCATGGGAAGGTGCCCCAGCCCTCCTGGGGCACAGCCCCCTGCCTTTCCTGGGAGAGATTTTAGAGTTAAAGCAACACCGGTAGTGGGATTGTCAGCAGCACAAATGCACAATCAGGAGGGGAAGATGTGGAGGGAAAGCATCCAACTGGCAAATATAATACTTGGAAGGAAAAGCAGATTTTTAAAAAAATAAAAAATGAGGGGGTGGCAAAAAAAAAATCTCAGGAAGTCATCTAGTCATTCCTGCTCTTTGCAGAAACAATAGACTCGGGATGCTGGCGAAGTTATAAATAATCCCACTGGCTACACAACACAAATCCAAGACAGGAGCAGGGCAACTATCAGCTCCATGGAAAGTGAGTCACTACCTTCTTACAGCATTCCCAAAAAGGGAAAACACCACGGCCCCACTCCTGCTCTGCTCCACTGGCCAGGACCCCATCCCAGGGGGCAGGAGCTGCTCGGTGACACAGCGTGACTCTGAGACCTGCTGAGCCACAGCGAGTCCAGCAGCAGTGAGGCCGATCCCAAAGCAGAGCAGGACACACAACCTGACACTCCCAGAATGCTGAAATACCCTGAGCTGGAAGGGACCCACAAGAATCATCAGTCCAACCCTGCACAGACACCCCAACAATCCCACCCTGAGCAGCCCTGAGAGCTCCTGCAGCTCTGGCAGCCTTGGGGCTGGGACCATTCCCTGGGCAGCCTGGGCAGTGCCCCAGCAGCCTCGGGGGGAAGAACCTTTCCCTGAGCTCCATCCCAAGGCCTGACACAGCTCCAGCCCTTCCTGGGCTCCTGTCCCTGTCCCAGAGCAGAGCTCAGCCCCTGCCCCTCCGCCTCCCCTCGGGAGGAGCTGCAGCCCCCGAGGAGCCTCCCCTCAGTCTCCTCTGCTCCAGCTGAACCAGCCAAGTGCCCTCAGCCCCTCCTCAGACCCTTTCCCAGCTCCGTGTCCCTCCTTTGGACACTCTCCAACAGCTTTGGATCCTTCTGATGCTGCAGACGCTGCGGGATCAGTGGCAAGAAAGTTCACATTGGGGAAAATAATGGGAAGCCACCAACTCCACAACATCCTTCTCTTTTTAGAAAGGAAGTTGCCATTGTGAGATGCTTTGGCTGAGCTGTTTTCCAGATCCCTCCTCTGAACCTGAGAGCAAGCACAGAGATGGGCAAAGCAAACATGCCTCAGGTTGCTGGTGAAACTGCCCCAGGAAGGGTGGGTGTGCCAGGACCTCTGCCCCAAGCACAGCCCTGCAGGAGAGACACGGCCCCTCTGGCCTGGCAGCTCTCAGGGCGAAGGGAAGAGGCATCTTTTTGGGCACCCAGAACATCTTTGTCACTTCTCCGTGTTTGTGGCCAACCAGGAGCACAAAGTGCAGCACCCAAGACCAGGGTGTCCCTGCATGACCACAGCCCCCAGAAGCCCTCATGTCAAGAGAGAATATGGAATTATGGAATGGTTTGGGTGGAAAGGAACCACAAAGCCCATCTCATTCCACCCCCTGCCATGGCCAGGACACCTTCCACTAACCCATGGTGCTCCAAGACCTGTCCAACCTGGCCTGGGACACTTCCAGGGATGGAGAGCCCCCATCCTCTCTGAGTAACTGATGAAGGGAAAGAACTTCCCAACTGGAGACTTGGAAGCGACATAACTTCTCCTTTATTAAAAAAANAAAAAAAAAAAAGAAAAAAAAAAAGAAAAAAAAAGAAGAAGCTTCCTGACTTGTTATTCCATTACCCAAATCTGGAAATGTAATCATATTAGTTCAGCTGCATTAACACAACAAAAAACCCAACAAAAACTGTCTTAAAGATTGAATTGATCTCCAAGGAGTGAAGAGAAAGGAGAACAAAAGTCAGAAACCCGGAGCAAGCAGCTCCCCCTGTGAGCACCATGGCCAGCCCAGCACCCATGCCACTGTCTGACGACAGATACACGGAGGATGTGAAATAATCAGGATGTGAAGTGATTTTTTAAGAGCTTTTTTTGCCAGGTAGGTGAGGTAAAAGGTCATGAGAGCCATGTGAGCACACCCAGCTCAGCAACATAACACTGAGTTTGTCACAGAGCTTAAATCAGCTTAACCAGACCTCAGTCAAGGGGGAAAATCCAGCCCCGAGCCACGTGGGAAGCCCAGGCAGCTTTGAGGGACTGTGGGGATGTGCAGTGTTGGCTCAGCCATCCCATGGCTCCCAAAGCCTTCAGCAGCCCAAGCAGCAGCAAAGCCCCTGCTCCTGCCCTCTGGCACCTGGGGAGCACTGCCCAAACCACGGCCCCGTGTGGGAAGGGGCCTGGAGCAGCCAACTGAAGTGAAAAACCAAAAAGCCTCAACCCCAGCCTGGGAGCCGCAGGCAGGGCCCTTTCAGGGCACACGGAAGCAATGGGAGGGGATCCTGCACAAACCCACCCGATGGGCTGGGGAAATGGAGTGAATCCCACCTGGTTTGGGCTGAAAGGGACCTTAAAGCTCAACCAGTCCCATCCCCTGCCATGGGCAGGGACACCTTCCACCATCCCAGGCTGCTCCAAGCCCCATCCAACCTGGCCTGGGACACTGCCAGGGATCCAGGGGCAGCCACAGCTGCTCTGGGCACCCTGTGCCAGGGCCTGCCCACCCTCACAGCCAACAATTCCTGCCCAATATCCCATCCATCCCTTCCCTCTGGCAGTGGAAGCCATTCCCTGTGTCCTGTCCCTCCATCCCATGTCCCCAGTCCCTCTCCAGCTCTCCTGGAGCCCCTTTAGGTCCTGCAAGGGGCTCTGAGCTCTCCCTGGAGCCTTCTCCTCTCCAGGGGAGCACCCCCAGCTCTCCCAGCCTGTCCCCAGAGCAGAGGGGCTGCAGCCCCTGGAGCAGCTCTGTGGCCTCCTCTGGCCTGGCTCCAGCAGCTCCCCGTCCTCCTGCTGTTGTTGCCCAGGGCTGGGGCAGCTCTGCAGGTGGGGTCTCAGCTGGGTGGGGCAGAGGGGCAGAATCCCCCCCTCCCCTGCTGCCCACGCTGGGGGCTCAGCCCTGGACACAGCCAGGAGTGGAGCTGCCACCAAAAACAAGTTGTTAAGAGTAAATCTAATCCCTGTCCCTTGTGGGGCTGGAGCTCCAGCCCCTCACAGGCCCTGGAATGGCCACCCAGCCAGACAAATCCAGTTTGGGAGGAAAGGTGGGAACACTTTGAACCACGGGACAAGAAATGAAGCAAACCTACTTTAATTTTTTTTCTTCAAAAAGGAAAAAAAGAACCAACCAACCAACCAACCATATGTGATGGGGAGGCACATCCACCTTCCCACAGCTTTTTGGGCCATTCATCATTTGGATAAAATCCAGTTTCACATTGAAATTCAGCTGGACTTTCAAATGCAAATCCAAGGAGAAGAGCAACATATGGTAGAGGTTAGTGCATATTTTTCCTAATTAGATGGCAAACTGCTGCTTTGTATAACAATGTTAACGGGGCAGGAGGAGCCTTTGCAAGGGAGACCACAGCACTTGAGAATAAAATGTCCCAGAAAGCAGAAGGGGCCCAGGCCACCCCCGCTCTCAGGGAAGGTCACGCACTCACCGCCACCAGGATGGGTTTTGTCACTTGGCAAAGTGAGACTCGTCCCTCCAGCTTGGGAAGGATGAGGCAGAAAGGTAAGAGAGGGGATTGGCAACACCAGTGACCCCAAGGCTGATCCTGAAGGACTTTGACTTCTTCCAGATCAGGTTGTCCCCTGGGGCACCCCTGGATGCCACACACACACCTGGGAGGGCTTTTGGAGGGGGAAAACGTTACCAATGCCTCACCCCAGGGGCCTGGGATGAAGGAACAACGGGCAGAAGATGCTTCAGAACTCCCTAAGAAGGGGAGGAACAGCCCTGCTTTGAGTAGTGCCCAGCAGCCGCCACCAAACTGACCCCAGGAGGGGCAGGTGCCACCACCAGAGGTGACCCCAGAGCTTGCTGGCCACGTCCAGTGCCCTCAGACAGGACACAGGGTGCATCACCCACTTTCCTGGAAGGTTATTCCCAGCTAGGACACGTCAGGTTTTATAGATGACTGTTCCTTGCCCTGCATGGTCTGAAAAAAGCCATCTCCTCATATCCCTGTGTGCTGGAGGCTGCCCCCCCTCCCAGCCTTGGCCCCAGAGGTTCTGATATGAAGCTCATTTATTTATTTTCAGTCCCTGTCTAACCAGGCAAACTCCCCTGCTAGAAAAAGCTTATGCCACATTAACTTCACCTCCTTCTTACTCCTGACGCAATCCCCAGCTAAATTTAGAGGAAGACATTGCCTGAGGTCACTTTGGAGGTGGGGATGTGCTTCCCAGGGTTCACAGGCAGATGGACAGTGTTTTTTAGATTTTTCTCCCTGCTGGCTTTGGAGCTGGGCTACCTGGCGAGTTAATTGAAAAATTCAGGTTTAAAAAATGAGGGCAGATGTCCTGGACTGCCTCTCTCCCTTCTTTACCGGGGGAGTGAGGCACTGGAGACAACTTCCCTCCAGAAGCATTAATCAAGGCAGGGAGAAGAGCATCCAAACAGCCACTGCAGAACCTCTCAAGAGCTGAACCAAGAAATCTCCTGTCACAGCTCAGATTTTCCCTTTCTGACGTTTGTTCAGATGTACTTCCACCCTGCAAGGCTGGGACAAACAGACCAGGATCTCTGCAACCAACTGGCAAAACCCCCACCCTCCATCCTCCCCCAAACCCCAGGCAAACCCCTGTTTGGATGGCAAAGACAAAGGCCACGGTGGCTGCTCCTGGGGAGGACACACTGGGGGACCCTGCCACCAGTTTGACTCTTGCCCAGGAGTTGGATCCCCTGGCAGAAAAAGCCCAAATAGTGACAAACCTGTGGGCACAATGACATCTTTGGGTATTGCTCTGCTGTGCTGGGGGCACTGGCCTGGTCCCCATGCCCTGGGGAGCATTGTGGGGGTTCTGTCCCCCCAGATGTGCTCTCTGCTGTCACAGCCCCGTTTTGGGGCCACGAGAGCTCTGTGCCTTGCCTCAGGTGATCCCTGATCCTCAGCCGTGCTCGCAGGCCCCTGTACAATTACACATTCAGCACCACAATGTATTTCAAACTGTATTTCATGCCTCATTTGGCAACAAAATTAATTAAACTCTAAGTCACCACAGAAGGAGCGCGGCACCTCTCCCCTCTACGGGCGTATAACTCAATTTGTTTAAGCTAATGTGCTAATCAAAGCTTGCCAGGTATTTGGGGACCTCCTGGCAGAGGGGTCTCTGAAGTGAGAACAGGATGGGCTCTGCTTGGAGGGGACCAGGCACCGTCTGCCAAGCACAGGGCCTGTCACCAGCCTCTGAAAAAGCTTCGATTTCCTGCAATGCAATCCCTCCCCCACCAGCACCAGGCACCTGCACTCAGGCCACCATATCATCCCAGGGTTTTGTGGGTCTAGGAGCTGCCCACTAGCTGGAAATCACAGAATCTTGGAATGTCCTGAGCTGGAAGGGACCCACAAGGATCATCAGCCCAACCTTGCACAGACACCCCAACAATCCCACCCTGAGCAGCCCTGAGAGCTCCTGCAGCTCTGGCAGCCTTGGGGCTGGGACCATTCCCTGGGCAGCCTGGGCAGTGCCCCAGCAGCCTCGGGGGGAAGAACCTTTCCCTGAGCTCCATCCCAAGCCCTGACACAGCTCCAGCCCTTCCTGGGCTCCTGTCCCTGTCCCAGAGCAGAGCTCAGCCCCTGCCCCTCCGCCTCCCCTCGGGAGAAGGGGCACCAAGAGGATCACGGCCATCCTGGCTTCCCAAGCTCATCAGGTTGAGGCCCCTCCATGGATCCAGCTGGGCTTGGGGATGTGCCAGGGAAAGCCCAGCAGCCGGTCCTGACACTGCTCAGATCCCCTGTCCTGGCCACACAGGGACTGGTGGGCAATTCAGTGCCCCCACTCCCAGCTGTTTGGAAGTGCTGGGAGAAGGCAGGACATCCCACCCACTCAGATGGGAATCCAACAAGCAGACAGAACCATAGAATTATTAGAGTTGGAAGGGACCTTAAAGCTCATTCCCACCCCCTGCCATGGGCAGGGACACCTTCCACTAACCCAGGCTGCTCCAAGCCCTGTCCAGCCTGGCCTGGGACACTGCCAGGGATCCAGGGGCAGCCACAGCTGCTCTGGGCACCCTGTGCCAGGGCCTCCCCACCCTCACAGCCAACAATTCCTGCCCAATATCCCATCCAGCCCTGCCCTCTGGCAGTGGAAGCCACTCCCTGTGTCCTGTCCCTCCATCCCGTGTCCCCAGTCCCTCTCCAGCTCTCCTGGAGCCCCTTTAGGCCCTGCAAGGGGCTCTGAGCTCTCCCTGGAGCCTTCTCCTCTCCAGGGGAGCACCCCCAGCTCTCCCAGCCTGTCCCCAGAGCAGAGGGGCTGCAGCCCTTGGAGCAGCTCTGTGGCCTCCTCTGGACCCGTTCTTGATGTGGGTAAACTTTTTGACATCTCTGAGACAGCTCTGTTATCCCCACATCCACCACTGGCTCCCCCTCGGCTCCCTCCCTCCCCATGATGGAAATGGCCCTGGGTCAATCCCCAGATCGTGTACGTGGAGCAGGGAGCACAGGCTGGGCAGAAGTGCAGAGGAACCTCTCCAGGCCACCAAGACCACAGAGACAACAGTCAGGAACCAGGTGTTTATAGTGTCCTTCCGTTGTGTGCACTGGGGAATGTAGTGCCAGCTGAGAGATGAGGCCCTCCAGAGTAACAGAATAGCACTTTGCATTAAATCCACCCCCTTAAGACACCCATTTGTTGTCTCTAATTAAAAATAATACCACTAATAATTGCAGTTTGAGTGTCACTGCACACAACCATTAACAATGGAGATGCACCAGGCCGAGGAGTTTGTCACACGTGGGACACGTGCTGCAGCAGGGCACCCCACAGGGCATGAGGAATTGCAAATTAGCAGCAGCCAGGTCCAGCAGCAACACTTGCCAGACCTGCTGGGCCCCTTCCAAAGCCATCTCTCCCCTTTGGAAAGGGCACAACAAGCGTGGAGGCCTCGAGCTGGAGGCTGAGCCAACACGTGCTGCTTGGGCAGCCCTGGGTCGGGGCAGGATTAGAGGGGAACTCAGGCAGAGCTGCACCAGACCCAGAGTCCTGCCTGCCCTCCAGACCATCCAAGTGGAGATGAGAGCCCTGAGGAACAGGGCAGTGATGGAGGGAATTCACAGAACCCCAGAATGGTTTGGATTAGAAGAGATCTTTGACCCCATCCAGTGCCACCCCCTGCCATGCCCAGGGACATCTTCCACTGTCCCAGGCTGCTCCAAGCCCCGTCCATCCTGGCCTTGGACATTTCCAGGGATCCAGGGGCACCCACAGCTGCTCTGGGCACCCTGTGCCAGGGCCTGCCCACCCTCACAGGGCAGAATTTCTTCCCAATATCTAAGCTGAACTTACTCTCTTTACTTACTCATTGCTGCCCACCAGCTCCTCTCGTTAAAGACAAGGCAGTGCTGGAGCTTGGATCTGTTCTTTTGTAAGGTGCACACCAAGCCCAGGCTCCCCTCAGCCCCTCAGATTTTTACACAAGACACACTGATCCCATCAGAGCCCCGCAAGCAGGGACAGCCTCACTGGAACCAAACGGCCTCAGCCAGGGGAGGAAAGAGCTCTGCTGGGAAAAGAGCCCTGCACTGCTTCAGCAGTTCTGGCAAAGTTAAAACTGTGCTTAAACAAGGTCTGTGGCAAACTGGCAGTTTCTAAACAAAAGCTGTCACTTATCTCAGTACAGCTTTGGCTCTGGCACCCCCAGCATTCTCTGTACTCTTTCCCAGTTAAAGATCTTAAATCCAGTCAGGAGGATTCTTCTCCAGGTGGGAGATGAGCCAAAAAAAAAAAAAACCCAAAAGACCCCCCCCAAAATCTTCCATTGAAGATATGCACCCTTCACCCCTCAAGTTAAACACACACTGAGATAGAGACTAGGTTATACTCGCCTCTCCCAAACTGCTAGAGGAGCCCTGACCTGCTGCCAGAGCATCCCCACAGCACTGTCACCATGTCCCTGCTCTTCCCAGACTCACTCCTCGTGTGTCCATGGGAAACCAGCTGTGCCTCTGGCAGGGCAGGACACCCTCACTCCCAGTAGTGGAATAAAATTCAAGGGGAAAAGATTAATTGCAAGAAAGAGAGGGCCCTTCATATTCCAAGCCAGGTTGGACAAGGCTTGGAGCAACCTGGGAGAGTGGAAGGTGCCCCTGCCCAGGGCAGGACATGAACTGAGATGGGTCCAAATCATCCTGGGATACTGTTTCAACCTCACTGCCAAGGCACAGGAGGAACATCTGCCAGGTGGGGAAGCCCTGGGAGCAGGAACACCCCATGACAGGAGGAGCAGAGATGGGGTGTGACCCTGGATAAAGACACAGCTGTGAAGACCTTCCCCTGCCATTTGTTGCCCCAAACATGTTATTTCCTGCTGACCTGCACTCCCTACCCCCAGGGCCCTCCGACTCTTTTCTTCTCTTGCTTTCCATATCCTGATAAATGGGATGCACCCCACGGGAAAAACAGGGAGCAGACTGGGGAGAGGGAGGAGAACAGGAGCTTCCCAAGGGCAAAAATAAAAGCAAAGCAGAAAGCCCGACTCGCAGAGAGGAGATGGACCTCAGTGAGAGTGTCCAGGCCTCACCAGCAGGGTGGGGACTGCGGCACACAGGTGTGTCCCTGCCACACCTGGAGCATCCTCCTGCATCCCGGGCTCTGCCCGTGGCAGGAATGGAAATGCTCCAATGCTGTGGAGAGCAGAGGGTGCAGGGACTGTACCTGGAGGCAATGAGACTGCACAGCTTTGCAAGCTGGACCTGGCCATGGCAAGGCTTTTCTATGGAATCTCAGAATGGCTTTTGGGTTGGAAGAGACCTTAAAGCTCATCTCCTTCCAAACACCTGCTGTGAGCAGGTTCACCTTCCGTTGTCCCTGGTTGCTCCAAGCCCTGTCCAGCCTGGCCTGGGACACTGCCAGGGATCCAGGGGCAGCCACAGCTGCTCTGGGCACCCTGTGCCAGGGCCTGCCCACCCTCACAGCCAACAATTCCTGCCCAATATCCCATCCAGCCCTGCCCTCTGGCAGTGGGAGCCATTCCCTGTGTCCTGTCCCTCCATCCCGTGTCCCCAGTCCCTCTCCAGCTCTCCTGGAGCCCCTTTAGGCCCTGCAAGGGGCTCTGAGCTCTCCCTGGAGCCTTCTCCTCTCCAGGGGAGCACCCCCAGCTCTCCTTTGATTTCCTTTGATAATGGTTAAACAGTAATATTTACTTTGAAGCAAACGGTCACACCAAGGGCCTGGCAAGTGAATTTTTCTGCTTTGCCTTTTTCTGTTGTGGTGGCTTTGTGTTTGGTGTGTTTGGCGACAGTTTGCACGGGCACACCACAGAAACACACAGCCCGGATCCCAAACTTGAACGGGAAGTGCCAGCTCTAAATATCAAGTCCCATATTGCACACCTCATGTCTGCCTTTCATCATCCATCAAAATAGCAAGCGGAGCCCAGCACTCCCACTACAGCATAAGCAAAACATGTGGGAACTCGAGGCAGTTAGTAGGAAAACGTGATACAGCCTTGCTAATAAAAGCTCCTGCTTTCCTCACTATGGAAAACAGTTGCAAATGGGTTTCTGCAGCCCGGGACTCAACTGCTGACAGCACGGTGACAGAAATGCTGTGCTTGGCTCTTCCCAGCCCTGCCTGCCGTGGTGTCCCTGCAAAACCAGCTCCAGGAGCAGAGGGGAGCTCCGCATCATCCTGCTGCACCAGACCCGGCCCATCCCGCTCGGAGCTTCCCAACACAGGGCCGCCTGCACTCTCAAAATAATTAAACCTTCCAACAGCTCCCCCATAGCACCAATTAAAGAGACAACCCCAGCTTTCAGAGAATTTACGACTCTCGGTGCTGTTGCCACAGGTATCCAAGTTTGTGCCTTGTTTAAAGCGAGTTTCAAAGGGGATCCGGGCTCGCCTCCCTCCAGGGAGAATCCATTTGCTTTGTTCACCAGACTATAACTTAAAATTTGTTACATGCACCAGCTTGTAACCCTTTGAAAAACTCCCTGCTTCACCAGCTTCAAATGGACTTGATGAACTTCCCCTGATCAAAGCAATTCCCTCACAGGGAGCCTCAGCTCACCAGCAAGGAAGCACCCAACGAATTTTGGGGGTGGGAATCACAGCATGGGCGAAGAGGGGACTCTCCCTCCCACCCGGGAGCCCAAGCAAAGAGCCCAACCCACTTTGGCACAAAGCGTGAAGGAAAAAGCACTTAATGCTGAATTTGCTTATTTAAAAGGGGAGGAAAAGAAAAAAAAATTAGCAGAGGTTTTTCTTGTTGAGAGCAGAATAATTTGTCAGCAGGACACCCCATGGCTCCTGTCCCATCAGGACAGGGAGGGTGTGCAGCCATCTCCCTTCCCATCCCGGTCCTGGCACCCCACACCATGTGGGATGGGAAGGGAGATGGTTGCACACCCTCCACATTACCCACAGGTGGAAGTGCTCTCGTGTGCTGCTCCAGGAGATGTTTTACCTCACAAAACCATGTGCCTTGGGTTTATTTTCCCGCTTTGCTGAGCCCAAACCCCTTTGCTGGAGCAAAGGTGTAGCTGGCACGCACCAACCCTGCTGAAAACGCAGCAGCCGCGAGGCCACAGCCCAACTCCGCTGCCTCCGGCCACTCCCACTGCCTCGATGTCAATTAAAATGGTCATTTCCATGTGAAATTCAGCCCCAGTGGTTTCCTGCTTGAGGCAGGGCTCGATGAAGCACTGGGAGGGAGCTTGCTGCAGCTCAGATTAGTCATTTATGAACTATGATACGACGGGGGACACGCTGTGAGATGTTTTGCTACTGCAAAGAACAAACACTTTTTGGGGAGGGGACGGGGAAGCCCTTTGAGGAGCAGGACAGCAGGCACGGGCTGAGCACCCTGGCTAAAATAAAAGCCTGGTAGCAAACAGCCCATGCTGGAAAACACTGGTTGCAGCTCCCAGCCCCAGGAAGACCAACTTCCCGTGGTGACCTATATGTGCTATAAATGCTGCAGCCACGGGCTGGGTGACGTCAGCTCCATCCTTGTGGCAATTGTTGGGTCTCTCCTTGCCAAGAAAAGGCAAAGCGGAGGTGCTGAATTGTCCATGCGGCGGGGGAGCGAAACCAGTTCCTCCCCGGAGCATTTGAGGACAGAAATGAGAGAAACAGTGGCAGGGCTTAAAATAAAATCAGGAGGCAAATAGCAGAGCAAAGGGATCTCGAAGCTGGAGGGTTTGCATGAACACTTTGAATTTTTCTGGCCTGGGGGAGAAAAAGGGCTTCCCTTGGTCACCATCAGCTTGGCTAGGGCAGTTATCAGAAACAGGGAATTGTTAAGGTTGGAAAAGATCTTTAGGATGTTCAAGTCCAACTGTCAGCCCAGCACCATGCTCACCACTAAAGCGTATCCTCAAGTGCCACATGGACACCTGTCCTGAACACTTCCAGGGAGGATGATTCCATCACTGCCCTGGGCAGCCTGTGCCAATGGTTAACAACACTTCTGGTAAAGAAATTTTGAATTTGAAAAGGATTTGAATTTGGGACAATTCTATCACTGGGATTCTCTGTTTCAAATGCTTCTGCTCCTTTATTTACCAGTTGGAAGCGAGCATCTCATTTTGGTCAGAACTGACCAGTCAGTACTTTGCTCCCTTCCCTCCTTACTTCCCTGAGGAGGAAAGAGCCTGGAGATAACAGCTCCTCTGGAGGGGAAAAAGAATAAAAGCTGCACACTGTCCCAGCATTCCCACAAGGAGATGGGAAGAGGGAGATCATGAATTCCCATGTCCAACTGAGTTACATCAACCCAGTGACATGTTCCCATCCCAGGTGGGCAGAAGGATAAAACACCAGTATTTCTGGCACACAAGACAACATCAGTTTGCTATCTTGAGGTTACCACAATAAGCCCCAAAAAAGAGATCCCGGCACTGTGGTGCACAGCACTGAGCTAAGACTCAGACAAATCAGTGTTTGCTTCTCCTTTGCAGGCACTGTCTTCACTGCTGGTCCAGGCCCCTGACTGAGAAGTGCTTGGAACACACGTGGCACATTAAAGAAGAAGCCCAGGCCTTCCTGCAGGCCAAGATTTAGGCTGATCACCTCCAGGTTACAGTGTGGCTGTGAGGTGCTCTGCTCCCCCTGCAAGTCCAGATCCCCAAATCCAAGGACCATCTGCTCTCCACCCTCTGACCACATCACGGTTAATGATGATTCCGCTTCAAATCAAATTTTGAGCTTGATGACTGCCTATGTCCTGAAGTACCTTGGGGGGTAACCAAGGCCAGGCTGGACGAGGCTTGGAGCAACCTGGTCTAGTGGAAGGTGTCCCTGCCCATGGCAGGGAGTGGAGAAAGAGGAGCTTTAAGGTCCCTTCCAAACCAAAGACTTCATGATTCTAAAATTCTACCTGGTATCGGATTGCATCAGTGAATAAAGCTAAACCAACAAACCAACAATCTGTGAGAACAGCCTCTTGCCATTTTCTAGGGTCTTGTTTGGACACCTGGGATCCTTCCAACAGGCAGAGCACAGCCCTCTGCATGGCACAACTCGCTGATGTCTTACTGCAGTTATTCACCTCACCAGCAAAAAGCCAAAGATGCAGGAGCAGGGAGAAGCCCCAAGGCTGACATTTAGATGAAATTTGTCCCCTGATCTCCAGGTGAGGCCAAGGATGGCTGATCAAGGGATAACTCTGCGGCTGGAGCAAAGCTCTTGCCCTACACCCAGCCCTGAGCTGCATTCCCAGGCCAGGATGCCCGAGGCAGGACGAGGGAGCCTCTGCCGCGTCCCGGGCTGGGACAGCGGGGATTGTGCAACGTCCCTCAGCGCAGTTGTATAACATCAGTGCTCTGTTTTTATGAACTGCTCCCAGCCAGGCTCAGAGAGCAGCAACCCAGAGGAAGGGTGGTGTCAACGTCACCTTTCATTCACCCGAGAGAAAAGAAGGGGTGGGGGGAGAATCAAGGATTTGGTGTGGTTTGGGCTGGAGGGGGGTCTGGCTGTGCCGCAGGGGCTCGCTCCAGCCTCTGCTCCTGGCCAGCACCACAGACCTGGCAGCCAAGGCAGGCTCTGAGCAGGAAATGGATTAATGGGAGCTCCTGCACTGCTCTTCTCCCCACAGCGTGTAGCACGTCTTTTGTGGATTATTTTAACAGCACAAGGTGCACAAGGAACACTCGCTGGAGAGATCAGCCTCCATCTGGGTTAACCCGAGAGTTTTCTCCCCTCCAATTTCCTCCAGCGCCCACTCAACAGCTTCCCTCCCTGCAAAAGCATTTGCTCAAAACCATCTTGACATGCAGCTAAACAGCTCAGCCTGAGAGCATCACACTTGCCTGGTCCAGGAGGGCAGGAGCAGGGCAGGGCAGAGCCCCCATCCCACTGCTGAAGGCTCCCCAGTGCCCAACTGGGGCATCAAGGCTGCTCTCCAGAAATCCCAGCCCAGTCTCTAGGATGCTTCCCAGTCTCACAGCACAGCCAGGTGTTTCCCTGCACAGCTGGAGCCAGCCCAGGGCAGGGAAGGTCAAGTTTTAACCATCCACAAAGTGTTCAGCAAGAAGGGCAAATCAGCTGGACTTCCCTGATGCCCGGGGCTGTGTGAGCCCTGCACAGAGCAGCTTCCCTAGGCATTAAACCCTGGCCCAGCACTTCCAGGAGTCCCCACCTGAGCCTCAAACCAACCAGCCCATTTTCAGCCTCCACTTGCAGCCACTTCTCCAGCCCACTCCTCCCCAGTGCCCTGCTCCCAAAGCCCTTGGATGTCAGCACCCCAGGTCCCCTCTTGGCACCCTGGAGGGCTTTGCAAGATCCTCTTGGGAATGCTGAGATCCCACCCAACAGCAGGGAGCTGCTGGAGGGGCTGCATGGAGCAGACCCCAAAGTGCACCAGGAATGAGCCATCACCACCTTGTCTTCAGAGGGCAACAGCAAAAGTCTTCCAGGGCAGTGCAGACACATCTAAGCAGCTGAGAGACCAGCCCTGCCTGATCCCAGGCTCCTGGAGCAGTGGGACAACAACGTCCAGCTCAGGCAGCAGCATCTTAATGGGAGACAGCTCAGCAAGAGCAGCTTTGCCCAGTCAGAGACACACGGAGCAACAAGGAAGCCACGCAGAGAAACAGCAGCAGAGCACCACCAGAAAAATACATCACTAAAATATAGAACCCCCTCCCCTACGGCGTCTCTGGAGCCAAACACAAACTTATTGCAAGAAACATTATGGTGTAAGGGGAAAAAAACGTAAGAAGACAGTACCTGATCCTCCAAACTGAGTGCTCGCAAGGGTCGTGGGTCTGTTTTTTCCATTAGCCACTGGCAAGGGAAACATCTAGAAAAACAAGGAGATGGGAGAGAAGGGAAGAGAAAAGAGATTTCAGTATGTTGGTTTTACTGTGCTGCTGCAAAGGAGTCACTCTGGGGGAGGGGAGGGGGGAAGGCAGCCCATCATTGATGCAAAAACCTTTCCTGGTGTCCCTGCTCCATGGCTCAGGAGGGAGGCACAGCCCTGCTCTCACACACATCCCCACGTGCACAACCCCTGCTTCCGCAGGGCAGCTGGAAACCGGCCAAGGAACAGCCCTGCTGTGGCCCAAACCAACAGTTTCATCCCAAAACTGCTCCCGCTGGCTACAGGTGAGCCCTGGGGAAAGACCGACTCCATTCATAAAAAGCCAGCAGGATAATGACAGCAAAGCCATTTTATCCCTCCATGTCCCAGCTCCCAGGAGTCCTGGTCCCATCCCAGACCTCCAGCCACGTGCAGGGCCTGGGCAGGACGAGGGCTGCCTGTGGGTCTGGCTGGCACGGGCAGGGAGGGCTCACAGATGAGCCCCCAGCCCCAGGGAGCTGCTCCCACCCTGCTCTGGGGGCTCCAGCAGCACCAGGACCTGACACAGCCCTGGGGCCTGGGGGGAGGAAGCTGCTCCAAGGGCAAATACAGTTACTCATGATTTAAAACATTAATATCTTTCACAGAATTGGTCACTCTGGAGACTTGTTTGCTCTATCACTGCAGCTTCATTATCACAACGGAGCCTCTCCTGCCAGGAGCTTCCTCAAAAATACTGCACACCTCGTCACCTAACCTGTATAAATATTTTTAATAAAAGTTGGGAGAGTTTCAGAGGCTGCTATTTAATAATTTACATGCACCTGCGTGCAGCAGTAATTCTCCTCCACACAAATGGATCTCCAGCCAATAAAACAACTGGTGGGAAAACGTTTAGTGAATTAACATTTTAATATCCTTTTTCTACTCAAGATACTTTCACCACCAAGTCATTTGAATTTTTATTATTTTTAGCTTTGTAATGTCTGAGTAACTCAAAAGTTTAATGCTTTGAAGATTAAACAATGTAATGGCACAAGAGCCTACAGAAAGGCAGTTTCATGCCCTGACATAGCTGATGTCTGGCTGTGGTCAGAAACATTCCTTTGTACAGAACTGTCTGCCCAGCTTTGTTTTCACAAATGCTGGGGAGGAGGAAAAAAAACCAACAAAAAACAGTTAAATGTGGTAGAGATGCAAAGAGAGCAGTTAAGGAACCAACTGCCATTCATAAAGAGCACAAATTTGGGATCATATATATGCATGCGCAGCGTGTAGATGTTTTATACAGGGATTTAAATGAAGGTGTAAACAGTGTTTAGTGTTCACCACGGCTGCCTGCACACACCTGCCCTCACCTGCCTGCCCACGGGCCCCTGGCCTGCTCGGATGTGCCCCGAGGCTGAGCTCACCCCAGGGGCTCCCAAGGTGTTTGGGGTGGCCCGGCAGCCCCACCATCAGATGAGCTTTGTTTCCTCAGGAAGTTGGGCTAGAAAATAAAAACAAACCCCAAAGATTGCAGCTCACCTTCCTCTGCACCGCTGCAGGGCTTCCCTGCGCCCCCCTCCCCCCTGCAGGGCAGGAGGGGGGTTCTGCAAACATCCCCAAAAAGTGCTGAAAATGGAACTCCCGTGGCTGATCCCACCCCACCTGTGCTCGCTCCCTCTTCTCAAGCTGGGGAAGAAGATTGAGATCAAACTCCCTTTTTGCCAAGTGGCAGGTCTGCATGTGCAAGCAGGGGGGAAGGGATGCACCGTGAACAGACCAGCAAAAAGCACACTCACACAAAAAACCCCAAAAAACCCAAAAACAAACAAACCAACCCGGCACTGCTGCGTCTTTTCATGAGCATTTCTGCTCAGCACTTGCTGAGGCTGAAAAACCCAAGGTTTGAGCAGCAAACACGAGTGAAGAAAAGGAACAGCCTTGTTCCATTGTGCACGCAGCACCTTCTGCTTCTGCAGAACAGGAGGAGGGACCCCCCAGAACAGCCATGTCCAGCACCCCCAAAATACCCCCACACCCCCCTCAGCCCAAGGAACTCCTCCCCTCCTCCAACTGCTTGGAGAGAGATTTTGAGGATGATGCAACACCTTCCTGCTCTGCCTCCCCAAGGGATTTAGGAATCATGGACCCCTTCCGGCAGGAGGGCAAGTAGAGATGCTAAAGCACAGAATCCTGGAATATCCTGAGCTGGAAGAGATCCCCAAGGATCATCCAGTGCAGCCCCTGTCCCTGCACAGACACCCCAACAATCCCACCCTGAGCATCCCTGAGAGCTCCTGCAGCTCTGGCAGCCTTGGGGCTGGGGCCATTCCCTGGGCAGCCTGGGCAGTGCCCCAGCAGCCTCGGGGGGAAGAACCNCCCTGACACAGCCCCGTGCTGTCAAAGAAGGGTAATGGGAAGCAGGGAACCCTGGGTTACCCCTCCACACTTATCATTTGCCCACCCTTTGGGCTTTTTTCTTGCTCCCAGCCTCTTTTTCCACTGTGGTGTGGGCTGAAGCTGCCCCGAGGAGCCCGGCACAAGTCATACGTGAAGTGCCTTCGCTGGCGTGTGTCGCTCAGAGGCAAAGTTCATCCACCCACTGCAAATTTCCTTTCTGCTTTTAAATGCAGCTTTAAAAATAAACTGGGGGGAGGGAGGAGATGAACCGGAGCTGGCACCTACCAGAGGACCCAGGCATTGAGGAGGGACCCAGGCATGAGCTCTCAAGAGTTGTAATTGGGTCATTACTTGGTCTTTTTTAGATTTGAATAATGTAGATTTAAACGGTTATGTAAAATCCCCTATCTTAAGTCGCTGTATTTGGTTTTTAAAGTCCTATCTCCAGCCTTCCTGAGAGCTGACAACAACTTCTGTGTTCCCTCCAGCTCCATTTCCACCCCTCTCAAAGAATTTGTTTTCCCTCCATTTCTCCCTGGGTTAAAGAGGCAAATCCAGAGCAAGAGAAGATCCAAATGCCTGCACCCTCCCCGAGGAGGTTATAGCCAAGAGACCCCACACTTCATACAGCCAACTCCTAAGGAAGAAAGGGAATTTGCCAGAAACGAGGAACATTAAGCAGCATTTCATTTATTGTGCACATTTAGAAGTGCACCTCTTTTAAAATTCAATCAGTGTTCACTCTCTCCCTCCTCTCCCACTTGATGAACTCCAGGCTGAACCAACCTCAGGCCTGAACTCCAAACCTGAAATCTATTTTGCAGCATGGAAAGTATCCAGCTGTTAATTTGGGGAGAAGAGGGAGTTTGACCCAAAATACATTGCTAGCAGGACATTTTATACATGTTCACTTAAGACAGACCTTCCTGACTACAGCCCCAAACGCCCACTGTGCGTGAAGTCAAAACTCCACAACTGCTTTGCTATGAACAAAACTCAGTTTTATCACGGAAATGCAGACACTGGGCCTTGGCTGGAGCAGGGCACAGCTTCAGCATCCTCCAGTGGAGCAGCAGGAGTTGCTCCAGCTCTGCTTGCTGCCAACAGTTTGGCTCCCACCCCCGGATGCGGGGCTGGAGCCGCGAGAGCCGCGGCGCAGCGGGAGCAGCGAGGAGCGGCAGGTCCTGTGTGACTGCTCAAGCCCCTGCCCACCCTGTGCCGAGCCAGAAAGCCCCTCTGCCAGGCAGCTCCCCACAGCATATGGTTAATACTCTGCTAATAATCACGGCTGTTAACAGCACCTCGCTCCTGCCAGAGCCCCCGGCTGGCACTGGCACGTGGCCGCTCCCAGCTCGGCTGGCGCCGACACACCCGGGGCTGCTCCGCTCCCCTGGCCCCTGCCGGGGGTGTCCCTGTCCCCGGCCGGGGGTGTCCCTGTCCTTCCGAGCAGCCCAGCCCAGCCAGGACCCCTGGGTGGCACCTTCCCACTGCACACCAGCACCGGCACAGGTGAGACACTGCCTGGGATAACCAGTAACCACAAAAAGTCCCAGAATCCTGGAATAACCTGAGCTGGAAGAGACCCACAAAGATCATCCAGTCCAGCCCCTGTCCCTGCACAGACACCCCAACAATCCCACCCTGAGCATCCCTGAGAGCGTTGTCCAAAGGCTCCTGCAGCTCTGGCAGCCTTGGGGCTGGGACCATTCCCTGGGCAGCCTGGGCAGTGCCCCAGCAGCCTCGGGGGGAAGAACCTTTTCCTGATATCCAAGTCCTTGTGGTTGAGCATCTCCTGACAGCACAGGCTAAGAGCAGCTCCCCCCATACAGAGCCTGTGCCCATCAGGCTGAGCTGCAAAGCCTGGCAGGCACCAAAACCCAGCCTAACCAATAGGCTGAGCTGCCCACTCGGGTCTGTAGGCAGGATGCTTTCTCGAAAGCTCCTCTCTAGATTTGCCAGCCCATCTGGGCCAGCTGCCAGGGAGCAGTGGTGAAGGCAGGCTTACAAATTACCTGCTCTTTGGGACAATTAGAAAAGGCAATTTATCTGGGGTAGAGGTAAGTGTGCTGCCATGCACACCCCAAAGCATCACTGGGCCTTTCCTTTGACTCCTGCTCACTTACAGATTTCTTTGATTTTCACCCTTTTTTAGTGAATTAGTGGCACAAAGCTTTGGTGAGTGCTTTGGAGTTCATTATCTACCCAATGGATTTATTTATTAAAGAGGGGATGAGTCTCTTCTTTCAGGACTGCAAGCCCAGTTTGCAGCATCTCACACAACCCTGTCATTTACTGACCCCAGGAACTCATGGCAGGCCGTGCCACCCCCTTAGGCCTTAAAATTCCCTCCCACCACAGCAAAACACAGGGCAGGGCTGGACCACAGACTGCTGGGGCTGAACACATTTTCCCTAGAAGAAAGGAATCAAAATACTGATCTGAAGCAAATGCTTCCAGCTGCTCTGAGTATCTCTACTTTTCCCTCCCCTCTACTGTCCTGGAGGATTATTGAACCAATGCTCCACTCCTGTTTATTCAAAGAAAAACATAAATACACTTGAAAGAGCGAGCTTTGTGGTCAAAAATCCTGTATCCCAAGGACACAGGGAGAGCAAACCGTGGAGCGCCTCTCAAACAGACCCATCTACTGTCTAGGAAGCTTTTCCATTTCGGCTCCTCATCCTTGAGGAGAGATGTTAATATTCCCTTTATGCAAAGTGAGGAGTAGGGTGTGCAGAGATGGGGGTTTGTGAAACAGAGCTGGCTGCGCTCCAGCCTGCGCCGGAGCCCGTCGGCCAACAGATCCTGCAGGGAACGTCCTCGAGTCATTTGCTGAAAAATGGCATTTGCAGGCCCTGATGCTGGGAGCAGCTTCCCCCAGCACCGCTACACCGGCCTTGGAGGAGCACAGGGTGAGTTCTGGCCCTTCCCAGAATTACACCAGTGGAGGAGCATTGAATCCAAATCCAAATTTAACCTTTTTGGTGTGGATTCACCTCCAAGGACAGAAACATTTGTGTACAGAGGAACCAGGTCAAGACTCCTCCCGGGACTACAGTTCTAGGCATGCAAATGAGGATGGCTGGTTAAATTGGAGAAGATGGTCTTGGGGGTTTTTTTAAAGCTCTAAATGGTGAATGGGATTTTTAATTTTTTTTTTCCAAGGAGGAGAAAAAGTGAAGCAGGAGCTGCTGCAGCCCCTGTCAGGGAGCAGATTCTGGGTTACTGACTGAAAGTGCAGTTGATGGAAAGCCCCAGGGCTCCTGCCAACCTGCAGGACCTCTGAGAGGGACAAATAACCACAGGAAGTCCTGAACAGATTCTTGGTTTTACAGGGATACCATCACTGTAGTCCCTGTACCCACTTTAAAACATTCTACCAGAAAAGCCCATTGCCAGCAATTTAGTAGAAGTATCAAAGTGGGAGAATTGGACCTCTCCAGCAGGAGAATTGCTCCTGGGGGGGCTCAGAGACTCCCCCCCTCCAGCACAGAGCCCTGTCAGGACAGGTACAACTCCCAGCTGTAGAAAAAGGTTTATTTCCCAGGACTGAACCTCAGCATGCAGATGCAGAAAAGCAGATGAGCCTCAGCACATCCACAGGTGTCACAGCCACCAGGACAGCAGGTGACCCTAGCTCTGCCACCACTTTTTGTCCCTTCTCCTCCAAGGGGCAGAACATCAGCAGGGCTGTGGGCTGGGTGACCCAGGCTGGGGTGACTCTCACGGCCAGTCCCCCTCCTGGAGCTGTTGTTTCTATCTCTGCAGCACGTTTGCTTATCTCAACAGCAAGACACACGCTTCAAGCGCCATGAGGGTGCAGCACACAACAGAGGAACCCAACAGACAGTTATTTGCCTTTGAACACCAGCTCTGCCCTCCACGAGTCACCTGCCAAGGAGAGGCAGCACCACTGGCAGTGCCACAGCGGGATGTGCCAGGGACTAACCCTGCTCTGCCGTGACTAAAGGGACTTCTCCTCTCTCCGAGCCGTGCACACCCTTCAGGAGGAACTCTTAAGTCCTGTTTCTTTGAAAATAAACAGCTCCTAAATGCAGCTCAAGGTTTCCAGGATACAGAAGAGCAGAGCATGGGGAGCACAAGTGTCCCAACTCCTGCAAAAGTAACGTGCTGGAGAGCTTGGACACGTTTCAAACTGTGACAAAATAACCTGTGGGAGCAAAAGTTTAATAGTCTGGATCTAGGGAGAGGAAAAAAGCTTGATTAATCAGCTACTGAAGTTACATCTCTGCGTGGCTGCAGAAACAGTCACCCAGTGAGCATTTAAACAGAGAACACACAACTCTGTTAATTCCCCCAAAATGTCCCATCCAGAAAAGAAACCTCTCTGCCTTCCCTGTGAGGGAACAACACACGTTTGAGGGGAAGAGGGGGAGAGGAGGGGCAGAGGCTTCGCTTTAACTTGAAAATAAACAAGTTGCAGCACATGTGCACGCACACAAACACGGCACATCTGAAACCCATCATGTCCAATTTACAGGCTCACATTTCCTCCCCTGTGCAGCTCCCAGCCCCAGGGCTGCGCAGCCCCCCGGCCGCGCTCGCTCACCATACTGAAGTCCAGCAGGTCACTGAGCTCTTTGTCTGTCCCAACTGCAGCCATTCTCTGCTGCTGCTGATTCATATTCCCACAGACTCAACAGTGGCAGTCCTGCAGAAAGCGAGGGGGAGGGGAGAGAGATATTTTAATGACTACAGCAAACTACCCACCCCATTGATGAATATTTTAAAAAGACTGAGCGGAGGGGCGAGAAAAGAAAAACCCCGAGCGCGTCTGCAGCGTCCAACTCCGGGGCCAGAGCACAGTCGGAGTCCTCACACAGCACCCAGCGGCAGGAACAAGCCTTCTATTGACCAGACACACTTGTATGTTAGTTTTTTGCTGCCAATTCCACTAGTTCAGGCCAATTCTGTTCCTGGCGTGTGGCGAATGAAGGGGGGAAAAGAAGAAAAAAAAAAAACAGGGAAAAAAAAAGAGTCAACTCATTTATCAAAGGGTTCAGGCAAGTTATCACTCAGGCGCTTGTCTGGCTCGGCTCGCCCCCTCGCCTTCCCCCACACTTGCTCCCCGCAGGAGGCTCTCTTGTCCTTGCCGAGTTTTGTTTAAAAAAAAAAGTGGAAAAAAAAAAAAAAAAAAGTCTGATGTTACAGCTCTTTCCTTCGGGTCGCCGAGCACCTGCAGCTGCTTTTTCAGGGGCTGTGTTTGGGGATGCCCAGCCAGGCCGTGCTCAGTGAGAACTGAACCTCTCCACTCCCAAAAGGGACTGGAAACAAAAAAAATTTTGTTTTCGGAGTGTTTTTGCAAAAATAAAGCCCTCCAGGCAACCTTGCAAGATAGGTAAATATTATTCTTCCTAATTTTACAGATTATTTTTTTTCAAAAGGGAGATTGATCTTTTTTGCCAGCTTGCTATGATAGAAAAATATTTCTTTGGGAGGGAGGAAGAGAGGCCGGGGATGAGATAAAAGATTCCCTTTTTTTTTTTTTTGGCCTTTTTTTTTTAGGAACTCATTCATGGTTACAAAGGGCAGCTGGCCAATAAATTTAACTCATTAATCGTAAGCTTAAAAAAAGAAGTAAAAAAAAAACAAAAAGAAAACTCCACACGATCCAAAGTGTTGGTAGGCTCGGCACTACATTTCAATGAAGTTTCATAAAAAAAGGCTGAAATCAGCCCAGCGTGTAAAAAGCCATCACCACTATAAAAAAAAAGCCCGGGAATTTTCTTTCTTTCTTTTTATTTTTTTAATTTTCATTTTCTTTGGAAGGCCTTTCTCAAAGTGTCATCAGTGCATCTGGTCAGTGTTTTTAAAGCCACTTTCCCAACCTTCTGCCCCGGTGCCTCAAGTGGGGCTGGGGGCACTAGACCCCAGAGAACCCGTGGAAGGAGGGAGGGGGGTAGGAGGGTACATCCCTTCCCAGCCCCCCAAACCCTGCACCCCGAGGCACCCGGGGACAACGTGAACAAAACCCTTGGCCGCCCCAAAGCCAGGCTTGGGAGGAGGGTTATTTTTATTTATTCCACGCACACTTTCTGACCCCAAAACAGCCCGCGGGGCCGGGGCGCTGGGCCGGGACCCCGTACCAGATATCCCCGCGCCCCCGGGGTCCCTCCCCAGCCCGGACAAAGGCTCGGCTGCCCCGGGACGGGGGTGGGGGGGAAGTTGTTCGCTGCCCCCCACCCGCGACCCCCGCGCCGTAGGGAGGGGGGTCCCGGCGGGCAGCCCCCGCCCAGAGCGGGGAGGGCAGGAGGGCGAAGCGGGCCCCGGGAGCCCCCTCCCTGCCGGGGGGGAAGCCGAAGCAGCCGCCCCCGCGCTGGGTGCCACGGCTCCCGCAGCCCCCGAGCCGGGAAGGGGTTCAGGGAGCCCCGGGGGGGCTGCGGCGGCCCGGGGGCGACCGGCGAGCTGTGCTCGGCTGAAGTTCGCAGCAGGACCGAGCACCGGGCCCCTCTCCCCGGCGGGGAGCCGCGCACCCCCTCGCAGTGGCCCGCACGCCCCCCGAGCCCGCCCCAGCGCTGCCGCCCCCCTTCCCCCGGCCCCGGCAAACTTTGCCGAGGGGACAATAGCGCCGAGCCCGTCCCGTCCCGCTCCGCGCCCGCACCCCGAGCGCTCCGAACGCTCCGAGCCCCGCCACACCGGCACCCACAGCCCCGGCACCCCCGCGCCCGCAGCGCCGGGACCCCCGCTCCGCACAGCCCCAGGGCGGCGCGGCCGGGTTGGCTTGGCTGTTATTTTATTATTTCTACATTTTATTTTTTTTTTTACCTGTTCCAGGCCCGGCGCGCCCGGGGCAGGGGAAGCGCATGAAGGGTGTCGGGGGTCGCGGCGGGGGCGGGGGCGGCCGCGGCGCCCAGGCCCGGGGGCGGCGGCGGCGCCTATTGTTCTCCGCCGCCGGCGGATACAATGTAGCGAAGCGGCGCGATCGCCCCGCACCGGGCGGCGCGTGCGCCCCGGCCCGCCCCGCGGCCCCGCCCCGCGCCGGGCCGGGCCCTAACGCTGCTGCTGCCGCCGCCGGGGCCGCCGCCGCTGCCGCTCCGCCTCCCGCCGCTGTCCCGCCCGCCCGCCCCGCGGCCCCTGCATAGTTCCCCCCGCGGCGGCGGCAGCGACGGCGTCTCCCCCCGCAGCCCCCCACCCCCCCCCGCTCCCGCCTCTGCCGCCTCCCCCCGCACGCCCTCACGCCTCGCGGCCGCACGCCCCGCCCCCGCCGTATCCCTCCGCCGCCCGTACAAGCAGCCGGGAGCGGGGCGGTGATGCTGCCCCGTGCGCGTCTCGCGGCAGCGGCAGCCGCGTGGCCGCACCGGGGGGGCGGAACGGGGTCGCGGCGATGCGGCGGGGGCTCGGCCGTGGTGGGGACTATATTCCCTAGCGGAGGGAGACAGGCGGTGGGGGGAAACGAAACGGTGACGACACGGGAGCTCCGCGAGATGGACTGATAAGGTAGCGGGGCCCCGACCAATGAAGGGGCTCTCTTGTTGTGATTGGCAAATGGTGCGGCCAACCAGGATGCGGACTGTCGCGGTCCCCGCCCACCGGGCGCGGGGGCGGGGCGGCAGGGCCGGGGGTGGCCGGTGGTTGCCGTCGCCGGCCGCAGCTCCCCCCGCGCCGCCGACGGGGCCCCCGGCGGGGCAGGGCCGGTAGGGCCGGGGTCCCTGCGGGTCCCGCCGGGGGAGCCCCCGCCCGGCAGCTGCTCCCTCGGAGCGCCGCCCCCTGGGACCCTCGCCGAGGGGCCGGAGGGGCCCGGCGGGACCTGCGTGGTGGCCGTGGCCCGACCGTGCCGGCTGCTCTGGGGGCTGGTGGGGCCGAGGCAGCGGACAGGGATGGAGAGTCGGTGACATCCCCGAGTCGCCTCGGAGCGGGTTCGATGGGGAGAGGCCTCAAATTTCGTCTCGTGCCACCTCCTGCAATGGCCAGGGATATTTTTCACTATCCCAGATCACTGCAAGCCCCATCCAGCCTGGCCTTGGACACTGCCAGGGATCCAGGGGCAGCCACAGCTGCTCTGGGCACCCTGTGCCAGGGCCTGCCCACCCTCACAGCCAACAATTCCTTCCCAATATCCCATCCATCCCTTCCCTCTGGCAGTGGAAGCCATTCCCTGTGTCCTGTCCCTCCATCCCGTGTCCCCAGTCCCTCTCCAGCTCTCCTGGAGCCCCTTTAGGCCCTGCCAGGGGCTCTGAGCTCTCCCTGGAGCCTTCTCCTCTCCAGGGGAGCACCCCCAGCTCTCCCAGCCTGTCCCCAGAGCAGAGGGGCTGCAGCCCCTGGAGCAGCTCTGTGGCCTCCTCTGGCCTGGCTCCAGCAGCTCCCCGTCCTCCTGCTGTTGTTGCCCAGGGCTGGGGCAGCTCTGCAGGTGGGGTCTCAGCTGGGTGGGGCAGAGGGGCAGAATCCCCCCCTCCCCTGCTGCCCACGCTGGGGGCTCAGCCCAGCACAGGGGGGGTTTGGGGTCAGTGCCCATGGCTGGGGCAGGCTGAGCCTCTCCCCCACCAACACCCCCAAGTCCTTCTCCCCAGGGCTGCTCCTGATTGTTCTTTATCCATCCTGTGCTTTTGCTTGGGATTGCCCTGACCCATGTGCAGAACCTTGCACTTGAACTTGTCAAACTTCATGATTTTGGCACAATCCCACCTCTTCAGCCTATCTAAGGTCCCTGTGGTTTCCCATCCCTTCTCTCTAGTGTGTGACCCCACCACACAGGTCTGTGTCACCAGGTGCCCTGGATCCCACTGTCCATGTCACTGATGGGACTCCCCACCTCCCCACCCGTTTCCCTGCCCACTTGGCTGTTGCAGCCGGTGCTGGCACTTGGGAGCAGCTGGCAGGTGCTTGGGATCAAAGGTGCCCATGTGACCATGGAATGTGTGTCTGCCTGGCTCTCTGGGGTGAGGGAGTTTGTATCATTCCCTGGGAGCTGCTTCCCCCACCTCTTCTCCAGTGGGTTTTTAGAGGGGCTGGGACTGGCCATGGGGGTGGAGAGATGGTGCTGTGCCCATCGTGGTTCAGGAGGTGCAGGAGCAGGTGCACAAACACAAGATTCCAGCGGGTTTGGGCAGGGGTTCACCTCAGCTCCCTGCATCCATCCTGGATCCCAACACAGGGATTTTGGAGGAGCTGGGTTTCTCTCCCTCGCAAAAGCTGCTCCTCCTGCCCTGCCCAGGCATCTCCAAGAGCTGGTTTGGCTTTCCCTGTGCCTGACCCCTCTGCAGCCAGATCCTGGGCCAGCTGTCACCTCCAGCTTTGGCCCTTTGGGTTTTATTTTCTCTTTTTTTAAGTGGGAAGAATTGCCCACATTTAAATGGGGTCACTGACCAAAGTCATCTCCTATCATCAGGGATGGATCATCCCGGGGTGAGGATGGTCCCTGCCCCGATTCAGTACGGATGGGGATGTGGGCTGGCAGTGAGTTGCTGGTCCAAGGCACATGGACTCATAAAATCCCAGAACAGTTTGGGTGGGAAGAGGGACCTTAAACTTCATCTTGTTCCATCCTCATGCCCCAGGGAGGGACACCTTCCACTGTCCCAGGCTGCTCCAAGCCCCATCCAGCCTGGCCTGGGACACTTCCAGGGATCCAGGGGCAGCCACAGCTGCTCTGGGCACCCTGTGCCAGGGCCTGCCCACCCTCACAGCCAACAATCCCTTCCCAATATCCCACCCAGCCCTGCCCTCTGGCAGTGGGAGCCATTCCCTGTGTCCTGTCCCTCCATCCCTTGTCTGGAGTCACTCTGCAGCTCTGGGTGAAGGAAGGTGAGCGTTGCCTCTTCGCTGCTGCTCTGTGAAAAGGAGCCATTCACCACCTTCTGCTGCATTTTCTCTGTGCCCAGTGGCCCTTGGGACTGGTGTCATCCCCCAGCACCCCGAGCCCAGCCACTCCCCCCACTGTGAGGCTTCCTGCCAACATCATCCCTCTCCTGCTGCTCCTCCTCCGCCTTCCGCTCCCGGGGATGACAGGGAGAAGATGAAACATTTCCCTAACACAATTATGTTCTAATTTTGCATGTGTGGCCATAATTTTCCTGTCAACAATTGAAATTAAACCTTCAAGCTTTGCTTTCCTGCTGCTGATGGCTCAGCAAAGTCAAGTGATGGAGGGATGGGATGGGATGGGATGGGATGGGATGGGATGGGATGGGATGGGATGGGATGGGATGGGATGGGATGGGCAGGAGCCTCAATGGTTTTCCACAGGCATCTGTGGCCAGGACAGTGTGGGATGAAAGCAGTGAGGAGATTTTCCTGCTCCAAGCTGTTTTGGTCACTCGGTCTATGTTGAAAATAGAATTTGCATTTCACAGACTGCTTGGGGTTGGAGGGGACCTCTGGAGATCATCCAGTTCAGCTCCCTGCCAAGGCAGGGTCACCCAGAGCAGGTGACACAGGAACACATCCAGGTGGGTTTTGCAGTCTCCCTCTCTTGGACAGAGGCTCCACACCCTCCTTGTGCAGCCTGTTCCAGGCCTCTGCCGCCCTCATGGAAAGCAGCTCTTCCTCATGCTGAGGTGGGACTTCTGGTGGTTCAGTTTATGGGCACTGCTCCTTGTCCTGTTGCTGGGCACCAGAACAAAGTCTGGCACCATCCTGACATCCCTTAGAGATTCTTGCATGGATTGGTGAGATCCCCTCTCAGTCTTCTCTGGACTAACCAAGCTCCCATGGTCTCTCATCAGAGAGATGCTCCAGACCCCAGATCATCTTTGGGGTCTCCACTGGACCCTCTGCAGTAGCTCCTTGTCCTCCTTGTCCCAGCACTGGACACAGCTCTGGGACAAGAGCAGCCCAGCTGTGCCTCACTGTGGCCGAGCAGAGGGGCAGGATCACTCCCACTGCCCCCCTTGGCCCCCCTGGCCCCAGGACACTCTGCTGGCTCAGGGACAGTTTGTCACCCACCAGGACCTCCAGGTCCTGCGGAGCTGCTCCCCAGTGGGTCACCCCCAGCCTGTGCTGGCACGTGGGGTTGTTCCTCCCCGGGTGCAGGACCCTGCACTTGCCCTTGTTGAAACTCCTTGGGTTTCTCTCCACCCAGCTCCACAGCCTGTAATTAATTACCTTATAATTAATAATTCCTCCCTCCTGGTGGGTGGCAGCATCATGGCAAAAAGTGTGTCCCCAGGCCTGCTCAGGGGGAACCACGAAGGCTTAAAACTCCTCTGACATCGTGGGGTTTTTCCTGGAAGCTGAGAAGTTCCCCCTTCCAGTTCACAGCGTAGCCCCCTCAGTTTCCCATTTCAGGCTATTTCGGTAGGGCAGGAGGAAGCAGAGGGGATGAGGGGATGCACAAAGGGGCACCACGGGGATGCTGTGCAGACACGTCCACCCAGAGGTGACACCAGAGGGGCTCCGGTGACATTCCCCCCCTGGAGAAGTGCTGGAGCCTCAGGCCCAGGGGCAGCCTCAACATCCCCTGGACACCTCGGGTGGTGGGCTCGGGGCATAAAACACAGCATGGGCAACACAGGACTGCAGAATCCCGGGACCTCCTGAGTGGGAAGGGACCCACAAGGATCATCAGAGTCCAGCTCCTGGCCCTGCACAGGGCAGCCCCAAGAACCATCAAGATTCTCCCAAGAACCCCAAGAACATCTCGAGTCCTCATTATTTCCATCCCCTGGACCTTTGGGATGGGGGTGGCAGTTTTCACCATCTGCGCAGTTGGTTGTGCTGATGACACACAGCTGATAAATAAGAAAATAATGCTGAGGTTGTGTCCAAGGGCTGGGAGCTGTGGCTGAAGTGAAGCAGTTTCACAGTGACTCTTGCAATGCTCAGAGCTGGCGATGCTGGGGAGAAAAGTGTAGTGGAGGCTCCAAAAGAGAGCATGGAGAGCTTGCCCCACAGGCAGGTCATCCTCCACGATGTCATCCTCAGCTCTGCTGCACAGAGCAGCTGTGGCTACCCCTGGATCCCTGGAAGTGTTTTAGACCAGGCTGGATGGGGCTTGGAGCAGCCTGGGACAGTGGAAGGTGTCCCTGCCCCCATCAAGGGGTGCAACAGGATGGGCTTTAAGGTTCCTCCAACCCAAACCATCCCATGGCGCTGTGATCTCCCCTGGAAGAGGAGTAGTTCCTCTGGCTGGGCTTTTATCTCTGTCCCTGGTCTCTTGTGCCTCAGTTTCCCCTCTGTGTGATGACATCAGGGCCCCACTCTGCTCATGTGGAGCCCTTGGAGACCATTGTAGGGGCTGTTGGGTGTGAGCCCACCATCCTTGGGCAAGGGTCCTGAACAAGCCCCATGGCAGAACCTGCCTGACCTGGAGGGGCTGAATGAGGCGTCCTGAGCCAAA
>VZDJ01000247.1:672569-691595 GCA_008694505.1 Cyanoderma ruficeps | reverse complement strand
TCCCCCCCCCCCCCTTTTTAAAGCCCGCCCAGCTCTCACGTTACAGTGACTTTGTGACTTTGTCCCCGGCTCCCTCCCAGCCCCTGCGGTGGGGAGCAGCTCGAGGATGGGCTCCCAGCGGACTTTTGGGCTTGGCTGCTTTGGCCGTACTGTCCCCCTCCCCTTCAAGGGTGTCCCCTCCTTCCTGGCCACCCCCGCAGAGCTGGGACACCCTCTGCCTCCTGGCGCCCACGGGGACACTTCCTGCACCAAAGGGTGAGCACAAAGTGCCACAGCAGCTCCCCAGGGGCATCCTTGGCTTCATCTGCCCTCCTCCCTTTGGGTGCCATTTGTCACCAGCAGCCTCTGCCGTGGTTCCGACCCTGCCAGCTGAGTTGTGACAGTCACTATCCCCATGGGACAGATCTGGACAGATCCCAGTTCATCCCTGTCTGCTGGGGCTGCCCCACGGGGCATCTGAGGGACATTGGTGACAGGGATGGATCCCATTCTCCAACCTGTTTCACTCCTTTTCTTCCCGCTGTGGGGACAGAAGTGATGCCGAGAGCATCATCATCCCCATTGTCCTTCCTCTCTTCCTGTGGACACGGCATGGAGCAGGGACACCAGTGGCTCTGCTCCCCCACTGCCACCACCCCGGGGGTCCCTGTCACCGGCGTTCCGGGCAGGACACCCCCCTCCATGGGGCTCTGCTCCTGGCTGAGTGTGACTGACGGCTGCACATGGCCTGGGCCACGTGTGTCCCCAGGGCCCCGTGTGTGTGTCCCCAGGGCCCGGTGTGTGTGTCCCCAGGGCCCCGTGTGTCCCCAGGGCCCCGTGTGTGTGTCCCCAGGGCCCGGTGTGTGTGTCCCCAGGGCCCCGTGTGTCCCCAGGGCCCCGGGGCCGGGCAGGGGACAGCCCTGCTGTGAACTGCCCGGCTGCTCCTCCAGAACCTGCCGGGGGGTTTCACAGCCCCCAGCCGCATTTGCAGCTGGGGAAACCGAGGCACAGGAAAGGACAGTGGGATGGTCACCGAGCATCCACGGGCACCTGCCAGGCAGGGCCACGTCCCTGCGGGATGGAGGGGACACGGCAGTGCTGGGGGACACCCTCAGGGGACAGGCCTGGGATCCTCACTTGGGATCCGCAGGAGGGCCCCAGCCCCCGCCTGGGCACAGCTGGATCGGAAACTCCCCAACCCCATGTCGGAGAGCCTCAGGGCAGCTCGCTGGAAAGTTCACGGGGGGGATTCTGAGTGCAAACCCCATATTCTGTGCGCAGTGTCGAAAAACGCAAAAGTGCTCCGTTGACGCACTGCTGCGACTGTTCTGCAGTGACAAAACCCCTGCAGCCACCTCCCCCGGCCACCTCCCCCGGCCACCTCCCCCGGCCACCGCGGTGCCGCTCCCTTCCCTCACAGCCACCATCACCATCCCTAATCCCTGTATCTGCCGGCTGCGGGCGGGGCCCTGGGGAGCGCACACCGGCCCTGAGGACTCTCCCAGGGCTCAAGGGATGTGGTCCCCAAATTGTCACGTTCAGCTGTGACTGTCGCGGTGGTTGGACAGAAATCCCACCCTGGGTGGCCCAGGTGAGGACCACATCCTTCTGTTCTGTGTTCCCCGAGCAGTGGGATGCCATCCCACACAGGCACAGCAGAACCTGGGGATCCTTGGGGAACTGCTTGGGGAGCGCGATCCTGCCCGGGGGGCCGGGAAAACGGCTTTAAAATCGACAAAAAGAAGAGCTGGGGTGATGAGAGCGCCCTGGGAATGGTGTGGAGGAGGAGGAAATGCGGCATCCCCGGCCCCAGGTGGGGTCCCCCAGCGCGGCTGCAGCCCAAGATAGAATCCGCCCACGGGCAGGAAACCCTCAGCGCGTGTTCACAGGGCGGGGGAATCTCCTCTGAATGGAAAGAAAAGGCGTCCTCGGCCCCAGAAACCATCTCAGCCCCACCCCCGAGGCCGGGGGATCTCCAGGGGTGCCCCGGGGAGCCCGGTGGGACCGTGTTCCCCCACCAGGGTGTGGGGTGAGGGTTGGCTGAGGAGCTCGTGGTGGGAGAAGCTTAGAAAGGAGTGGGAGAAGCTGCTGAGGGAGCCCCATCTGGGCAGAGGCACAGACAGGAGGCTCTGGAAAAGGGGATGGGGACAGGGGAAGGAGAGGAGGGAAGGAGGGAGAAGGAAGGTGAGAGATGAAGCGAAGGAGAGCTGTCATTGCAGTTACAGAGTTACACGCGGAGCAGGGAACAGGGATGGCAGCCGTGCCCAAGATGCCAAATGGGGCATCCAGCACCTTCACAGGTGAAAACAGCAGGGCAGCTGCCGAACCTGAGGGTAAATATTGCCCATGGACAAGGAAGGGGACAGCACCCAGGGCTGCCAGTGTATTCCCTGCCAGCTGGAAAAGTCCCAAAAGAGGGGTGGGTGCCCCATAGTGAGGAAGGGACAGGAGGAAGGGGGAAGTGTTTCCTTGGCTGAGTTGGTTTTGCATGTCACTGGGATGTGAATGTACCGTTCTTGGGGCACTTTTCCTGATTCTTCAAGCTAACAGCTCGGTGAATCCATCCTTCCAGTGGGAGGGGATCAGGAAGTTTCATCTGCAAATGTGCCCTGAAGTGGAGCTGACCTGGACCATGGTGGCCTTTGTGTCTTTGCCTCAGGGGACAGGAGAGGACACCGTGGTGCCTCTCTGGGACCCAACGGGGGATTTCCCCTCCCTCCCCAGATTTCTTTGCTTAGTGGGTTCTGTGCTCTGATGTCAGGTTTCAGCTTCAATTGAGGAGTAATCGAAACCACACAGTGAGGTGAGTCCCTGCTCCAGGCTCTGTCCCCAATCCATGGGAGAGTGACAGCTCTGCTGCAGCAGGAGAGGGCTCAGCCAGGAAAGAGGAGTCCAATTTTTCATCTGAGCCCCATTTTCCATCCACCTTTCTCATGGTCTCAGCCCAGGGGTGCTGTGGGCACTGCCTGCCCCATCTGCCTTCCCACTGTGGGATCCAGCCCTGCTGGGACTGGGGACACCCACCCCGGCTCTGTCCTGTTCCAGACTGCACCGTGTCCTTGTCCCACTGCGTGTGCCTCTGGCATGGATGGAATCCTGGAAAGTCCTGAGTTAGAAAGAACCCACAGGGATCATTGAGTCCAACCCTGGCCCTGCACAGGCACCCCAACAATCCCACCCTGAGCAGCCCTGAGAGCGTTGTCCAAAGGCTCCTGCAGCTCTGGCAGCCTTGGGGCTGGGACCATTCCCTGGGCAGCCTGGGCAGTGCCCCAGGTGCTGAAAACTCCCCCTGTGTGACCCCTGAGTGACCTAAATTTATGGCTCATCTCCCCAGCAAGAGGCTCAGGGCTGGGTGTGCTTCTCTTGGGGACACAAGCCCACATCACCTTATCCTAGAGGGTGCTGGTGGCTGCAGCCATGGGACAGCCCCAAATCCAGCCCTGTCTCCTGGGCACAGGGATGCTGTAGATGTTCCAGCCCTTGCCCATCGTCAGCACAGCCACAGGTGCGTCTGTGCCGTGTCCTCCCACCACGGCCCCGCTTCCCTCTCACTCCCCCAGGCTGAGACGTTGTGGGGGGGAGCCAACCTCACCAATCCTGGTGAAAGGAGAGGCCGGCACCCCCGGGAGCTCACACCACTGCGACAGAGAGAAAGGAGCAGCAGGAACCCTGGCAGGGCTGAGCTGGGGCTGCCATGGCCAAGGGGAGCAGAGCAGCCTCCCCGAGCTGTGCCTGTCCCCAGGGAGGGCAGTGGCACAGGGCAGTGGGCAGCAGCCTGGCCGTGGGGGCTGTTCCATGGCTGAAGCTGCCGGGTCCCCTCCCTGGCATTTTGCAGGGTGCTGCCCCTCCCCTACACTCAGGGATTTGTGGAAGAGGGGGGCACAGAGGGGACACGGGGTGAAATCCAAAGTTGGGTTAAGGGACACTGAAGGAGGAAGAGGAGGAGGCTGAAGAGATGCTCGGCCCAGGGCATGTGAAAGGACACAGCAGCAGAACCCATCTGCCCCAGCTGTGGCCACAGGTTTGTCGGTGGGGAGGGTCAGGAGGGGACAGGAGCACCCCAGGGCTGGGCTTTGGGCTGTGCCCGAGGGACAGGGGACATTTAGGCTGTAGGAGGGTGCTGTGACCCTGGCCACGGGCTGGTGGGTTCCCAGCAGCTCTGCCAGAGCCTGGGGACATCTGATGGCCCCCATGGCACCGTGACCCTCAGCCCGTGTCCCCACAGGGCCCTGCTGCCCCCCGCCCTGGCAGTGGGAGCCCCGGGCTGCAGGGCGGTGGGCTGGGGGAGGGTGCAGGAAGCAGATTAACGGCAGCCACTCGTGAAATGTAGGGCAGCCCCATCTGTCAGGCGGCTCCGTTCGGATCCGGCTGCGATGCCTCCCCCACCTCCTGCAGCCCCTCCCCACCGTGCTCCCTGCAAACCCACATCCGGGGGGGCTGTGGGAGCATCCTCCGGGGGGGAGAGGAGGCCTCGGGCTGTCAAAGGGGCTTTTGCCTTTACTGAACCCTGGATGTGCCTCTCGTTCCCACAGGCAGCCCCTGGCCTGGGCACCCACCTTGCCTCCAACCCAGAGTTTTGACACCCAGGAGTTTTCCTCTCTTTTGAGGTCTCCCAAAAGCTCCAGCTCAAGGAGTCAGGAGGTTTCATTGCAGTTTTATTTAAAATCAGAAGCTTAAGGAAGAAATAATTAAATTTGGAGATAGGAGAGGAAGGGGCAGAAAGGCGACTTTGGCTGCCCACGCCTGTGGCTGAGACCCAGCACTGCCATCCCTGGACTGGCTTTTGGAGCTGCTTCCAAAGCTTTCCATGACTGGCAGCATTGGAGAATGCCCAGGAGCTTCTGGGCACAGATGTGCCAGCCCCAGGAGGTGCCAGGGGTGCTGCTGGCTGGAGCACAGAGGCACCGGGACAGGCTGGGAGCTGCCCTGAGAGCCCAGTCCCTCACCAGCCCCAGGGAGAGCCCTCAACCCCTCACTGAAACTGGGAAATACAAAACTCCTGCCTGCCCCAAAGGCTGCCCCTCTCCCACGGAGCATCTTGCTTGGATTTTGAACAGAACCAGGCAGAAAGAAG
The DNA here is from genome assembly GCA_008694505.1 of Cyanoderma ruficeps. Classification (NCBI taxonomy): domain Eukaryota; kingdom Metazoa; phylum Chordata; class Aves; order Passeriformes; family Timaliidae; genus Cyanoderma; species Cyanoderma ruficeps. The sequence continues at coordinate 686,542 of VZDJ01000247.1, read as the reverse complement.
CTTGGAACCCCCCGGCCCTTTCATCAGCTCTGCTCAACATTTGGCACTGTAGAAAAAGGTGCCAGTTTATCACACCAGGAGATGAGAGAAGGGACAAAAATTACCCAAAATGAAAACAGACACCTGGATGTTGCCCAGGGGTACACAGAGTGCTCAGAGAAGCTGTGGCTGCCCCATCCCTGGAAATACTGGGGAGGCTTGGAGCAGTCTGGGATAGTGGAAGGTGTCCCTGCCCATGGCACGGCGTGGGACAAGATGGCTTTAAGGTCTCTTCCAGCCCAAACCAGTCTGGGGCTCTGTGTGTGTAACCTGCGGCTGTGGGGATGTGTTCACCTGCTGGGGTTTGCAGTGACCTCAGTTTACCTTGGCAGCCTCAGACACCTTATCTTATCTCTGCATCGAGCTGTGCTGCACTGAGACAAGTGCCAAGTGCTTTGGCTTCCCCTGTTCCTGCCTGCCAGGGCACCCACAGCACCCATGGGACACCCACAGCACCCCTGCCAGGACACCCAAATCACCCCTGCCAGGACACCCAAATCACCCCTGCAAGGACATCCACACTAACCCTGCCAGGGCACTCACAGCACCGATGGGACACCCAAATCACCCCTGCCAGGACACCAAAATCACCCCTGCCAGGACATCCACACCAACCCTGCCAAGACACCCAAATCACCCCTGCCAAGACACCCACAGCACCCATGAGACACCCACTTCACTCCGGCACAGCCCCATGAGCTTATCAGAGGAATGGGAGACACCTGGGGGGACAATCTGCTCCATACAGGGGAACAGGGAGTGCTGCCAGTACTGAAATTCCTCCTCCAGCCCCCATCCCCATATCCCCCCTCCATCCCCCAGCGTCCCAGGAAGCAGAGGCTGAGCTGCTTGGCCCCATCCTTGTCTCTGTTTCCCATTTCTCTGGTTTTTGGCTGTGCTGTAGCTCTGCAGGTGCCCAGGCGCTGCGGGTGCTGTGCTGTGGGGCAGCCAGGATGGGCTGTGGGACACAGCCTGGTTTATCCCTAATCCTGCTCCCCCACACACTTCCAGAATGATGCAAAAGGCTTTGGCTGCTCCAACCTCTCCTCAGCAGCACATCTCTGGGAATCAGACCTTGCCGTTCTCCTTGCCTGGTAGTTTATAAACCCAAACATTGGCATGGTTTTCCCCAGAACAGTGGCAGGAGACGGGGATGGGGTGCTCAGGAAAGGAATCTGTGCGCCCTTCACCCCATGATGGGCCCCCACAGCCATGCCGGGAGGGGGGGGGATCATTGCACTGGATAATTGCCCTTTTCCTGGGGGCAGCTGGAGCTGGGCAGGGGGACCTGCACCCCCAGCCCTGTCTCTGCGGTTCCAGGGCCTCCCGGGGCAGGCTGACAGCGACATGCAGAAGGCAGGATGTCACCTCAAACCTCAAGAGGAGCTGCTGCCGAGGGGGAGGGCGGCCGGGATGCTGGAGGGCGTTTCGAGGCGCCCAATGTAAACACGGGTGCTCCTCTCCCAGCCGGCTCCTTCCACGGCCCCTTGTCGTGCTGAACATCCCCTGTGTCCCCGGGGGGACAGGGAATGGCCAGCGGGGTGGGGACACGACCCTTCGCAGGGCTGTGTGGGGTCCGTGACTGGGGAAGATGCTCTGATGCCCTCAGGGGTCCTTCTGGAGTGGTGGCACGAGGGTGTCCCCCTCTCTCGGGTCCGTACAGCACCCGACCCCTGGAATCCACCGGGAGATGGATTTGGCAGCTTTGGGACAATGGGTGGGGGGAGATAAATGTGGCAGCTCTGCCCTCAGCCCTCTCTGTCTCTGGGCTCCTCAAGAGCTCCTTTCATAGCCATTTGTTGCCCATCACCACCACAAATTCCTTTTGCTCATCCATTATCCACAAATAATCCCCAACCAACGTGGGGCACAGGAACCCTGAAAGCTGGACCCGGGACCCTCAACCACATCAGGGTCTGGCGAGCCTCTGAATGTGGGGCTGGGACACACCAAGGAGGGGGCCATGAGTCATCCCTAAATTCCTAAAACACCTTCAGAGCCCTACAGGCACCCACTGACCCTAATGGGGCTCAGGAGGGTGCTGGGGAGGGGACACCCGGGGGTGGCAGTGCCCACTGTGGTCCCACAGCTCCAGTGCTCCTTGGTGGAGGTGTCACCCACCTGTGCAGGTGTCCCCAGAGCAGCCGCAGCACCCACAGGCACACACGAGGTGCCCCCGCCCACGGATGGAGCAGCCTGGCTTTGAGCTTCCCTCGGGAAAAGGCAGCGATTTCCCAGTGCTCGGCTCCGGGAGGGAGAGCACGAGGAGGAGGAACCGAGGCACGGCCGGTGCTGCCCCTCCTGCCCGCCCGCCGTGCCCGGCTCCGCGGGGCGGGGAAGGTCTGCGGCTCCGCAGGTGCGCGGTGGGGCTGGGGGGCACACGGCGGGTGGGGGGCACGGGGACCAGGGGCTCGTGTCTGCTGGCTCAGCCACCCTGGGCAGGGGCACCCGGCCGTGCCGGGCGGGAGGATTGTCCTGTTGGGGACAGCTCCACCCGCCCCGTGTCCCCCGCCAGCCGCGGGCCTCGCGCTGTGCGGGGCAGGGCGGATCGGTGCCCGTCAGTGAGCCAAGGGGATGCCCGCGGTGGGGATGAGCTCAGCTCCGGCTCCTCAGAGAGCCAGCGAGGCTCAGCCTCCATCCACAGCTGCCGGGCCACCCTGGCCACCACAGCACGGGGCAGGGGGACCTTGGCAGGGGGTCCCGAGCCTGCGAGCAACAATTTCTGTGGCTTTGAAAGCAAAAAAAGGAGCCCTGCACCCCCAGGAGCAGCTGTTCCTGCTCGCCTGTCTCCTTTCCTGCTTTTATTCCCTTTTTTCTTTAATCGTCTTCTCTCGCCTCGACCGCATCGACGCTAAGATGGAGCCGCTTCCCTCCCATCCAGCCCAGCTCCCTGCGCCTCCCCCAGCGCACACCTCACCTCGGGGGTGACAACGACAGCTGCAAGGGTGGCGGGTGTCCCTTCCCCCTCTCGCACACCCCTTCCCGTCCCCCTCCTGTCCCCAGCCCCCCGCCGGTGCCGAGCCCCCCGAGCCGGGCGGCCCCGCAGCCTTCTGCCTTGACATTTGAAAAATGCCAGGCTGAGCCGGAGCCGGCAGCTGCAGGGTGGCACGCCGCCAACTATTTCGTTTTGGGTGGGTTTCGGTTTGTTTTCCGTGGCGGACGCCGCTGGCGGGAATGAAAGGGGAAGACTGAGCCCCAGCCCTCGCCCACCAGGTTTGGGGGCTGCCCAGGGGCACCCACGGGTGGCTCAGGGGAGGGCGCTGACCCCACAGATGGACACTGACCCCATGAGCAAGGACTGGCGGCTCTTGGGCTGCGGCATCACCTGCGTGGCTCGGCGGTCCGGCTGACCCCTAATCCTGGGGTCCCCCCACCTTGGAGCCCCCACCTCCCGGTGTCCCCGTGTCCCTGTGCTCCCCAGCGCCGGCCTCGGCCTGCTCCCGGCCTCCGGCGCACGCTTGGGGCGGGAAGAGAGGAACGAGCCAGGCGCTGATCCGGCTCTCAGGGGAGCAGGACGAGAGGATCCCGGTGTGTTCAGACCCCGGGGCCCTGCAGAGCCGCGCCACTGGCCAGCCCAGGTGCCACTGGGAGAGCCACACCACATTCGGACCCCGCAGGGAAGAGTCACCTCCTGGCTTGGCTGTCCCGGGTCCCTCTGTGGGCCCCGGGGGAGCGGCGTGGCCCTGGCACAGTTCTCGCTGGGGGTTTGCCGGGGGCTGCGGCACGGAGGGAAGGGAAGGAAGGAAGGAAGGAGTTGTTTTCTCCCTGCCCTGTCACAGGTACCCAAATCCCCGGCTGCTGCTGTGCCTCGGCCACGGGCAGCGCCAGTCGGGGGGGCACAGGGGATGGAGACCTCCTCAGTGCCCCGTGCCCTCCTCGGCTGGGGACCCGGAATTGTGCCCCGTGCCCTCCTCGGCTGGGGCAGGGGACAGCAGCCGGCAGCAAGGACACCACTTGGATACTCATATTTTTTATTCATGTAAGCACCATAAATCTGCCTGGCTGCTCTTTCCCTGACAATAGAATTCATTATGATGGAAATATCCTCCGGAGGACTGCAGCTTAATTACCTCCTCATTTGCATTTTTGCATATTAATGACTGCAGAGCTGCTAATTTTGCTGCATTATTTTAAAGGCAAAGCAGCCCCGCTCCTCCGTTGTCTCTCCTGCCATTTTCTGTTCGCTCACTTTGTCCCCGCTAGGGCCGGAGGCGGCTCAGCCCCGGGCTGGGCGGGTGCCCCCGGGCGTGTGCCCGGTGCGATGGCCCCGCTCTGTCCCAGGGCCACCCTCGGGAACTCCAGCCCTTCCTCACGGCGCCTCCGTCACCCCTTTGGGCCACCCAGCCCCGCGGGGGGTGCGGTGTCCCTCGGGTGGGATGCCCCGGCCAGGTGCCCTGCGGGGTGTCCCCAGGATGTCCGTGGCTCCTTGGCGAGCGTTGGGGGCGGCGTGGCCGCCTGCGTCCTCGCCGCTCCCGCCCATTGTTCTGGTGGCGGTTTTTGGGCAGCGGTGTCACCGCCTGTTACTTCCACTCCATGGCTCCAACCGCAGCGCTCCGGGCACGAGCGGGGGGGGGTTTGCCTCGCTCCTCGACAGCCCCGCTCAGCCCTGCGCCCCCCGGCACCGCGCGGGATGTGGAGGGGTCACCTCCTGAAATATCTGACGGGAACAGCAAGGCTCCAGGGGATGGGGGGATGCTGAGACCTCTCCTGCATCTCCAGGGGTGCTGTGTCCCTGCTCCAGCTTCCCCCGTCACTGTCCTGGGCCGGTGTTTAGGGGCCCGTCCTGGCTGCTGGGATCCAGCTGAAGCCCAGCAGGGCCCCAGATGTGCCCTGTCCCCAGCCCCTGGCGAGGGTTGTCGCCACTCCCTTCCCGTGTCCCACCCACGCCAGAGGGGTAGGAGCAGAACCAAGAGTCTCCCGTCCCCGGCCGAAGCCCGAGGTGTGGCCGTGTGTCCCGGCCGTCGGGTGACACAGGTGTCACCGAGCCAGGGTGGCCCAGAATGACTCGGCCCGGCCGGTGCCACCGAGGGCGGTGCCGAGAGGGGCCGGGGCTGGGGCCGCACTCCGTCCCTGTCCCCGCGGAACGCTGAGCACCAGCCCAGCGTCAGGTGAGCCGGGCAGGGACGGAGCTGGGGACAGGGACAAGGGATGGGGCCAGGCAGAGACAAAGACAGGACAGGGCTGAGGACAGGAACAGGGCTGGAGACGGGACTGGGTACAGGGGAAGGGACGGAGCTGGGCTCAGGGACGGGACTGGGAACAGGTTTGGAGATGGGGCTGGGGACAGGGACAGAGCTGGGGACAGGGGAAAGCTGGGGACAGGGCTGGATGGGAATGGGACCGGGATGGGGACAGGGCTGGAAACAGGGCTGGGGACTGGAACAGGGACCGAGTCAGGGCTGAAGAGAGGGATGGGGACAGGGCACAGGGACAGGGACAGGGCTGGGGACCAGGCAGTGCACAGAGCAGGGTTCTGGCTCTAGAGACAGAGCAGGGCTGGTGACAGGGACAGTTACAGAACACAGGGACAGATACAGGGAGAGACACAGACAAGACACAGGGACAGGACAAGGACAGGACAGGGACAGGACACAGGGGCAGATACATGGACAGACACACAGGACATATGGACAGACACACGGACAGGAGACATGGACCAGACAGGGACAGACACAGGGACAGACACGGACTGGACACAGGGACAGATACACGGACAGACACACGGACACANAAAGAACGACACACAGACAGACACACGGACAGGACACATGGACAGGCACAGGGACAGACACAGGGACGGGACACATGGACAGGCACAGGGACAGACACACGGACAGGACACATGGACAGACACAGGGACAGACACACGGACAGGACACATGGACAGGCACAGGGACAGACAGGCACAGGACACATGGACACGCACAGGGACAGACACAGGGACAGACAGGCACAGGACACAGCCGGGGCTGGGAGGACTCGTGGCGTCACCTGGCGGCCGCTGGGGGCACTGCAGGGCCGCGGTCCAGGGGGTCGGGGGGACGCGGAGGGACCGGGGGGGACACGGGGGGACACGGGGGGGGCACGGGGAACCCCGGCGGTGGCCGCAGGTCCCGCACGGGGGCTGCCCCGAGGCCGGGTTGTGTGGCATCGACCCCAGACCCTCTCGCAGCTCTCCCCATCCCCTTCACCGCGGGGACCTGCCCCCGACGTGTTCCCCCGGGGCACGGCAGTGTTTCCACGCGGGATCCTGGGGACAGGGCGGTGGCGGCTCCGGGACCTCCAGGAGAGGGGACAGCGCGGGGACAGCGCGGGGACAGCGCAGCCGGGAGGGGCAGGAGCTGCCCGCTAGAGGGCAGCGGAGCCCAGGAATTGGGGTCCCCGGGCGGGACCCGAACCCTGCACCCCTCACCTTGTACCCCTCACCTGACACCCCTCACCCTGCACCCCTGTAATCCTCCCACTGCCGCCGGCCCTGCCCCCCACAACCCCTCACACTTCACCCCTCCACCGTGTCCTTCCCCCTGAACCCTTCATTCTGTGCCCCTGCACCCCACCACTGCTCATCCTGCACCCCACAATCCCCCACACGGCACCCCTGCATCCCTGCACCCCTCCATCCTGCCCTGCACGCCTCCACCTTTCATCCAAACCTCCCCTGACCTCTCCCTGCTTCCCCCCCTTTCCACACCTCCTGCCTGCCCTTCCATCTCCCCAGCCTTTCCTCCCACTCCCCACCGGCTCCCATCACTCCTGGGTTCCTGCTGGCCCATCCAGACGTCCCTCCGTGCCTCAGTTTCCCCAGAGAACACCACACCCACCCTCACAGGTGATCTGGCACCCTCTGGCACCCCATGTCCTGCTCCCCTTGGAAGGGGCTGTCCCTGGGCTGGGAATTTAACCCTCACCCTCCCCAAACCAGCAGCATCCCACTACCACAGCAGCCTTGACACTCTGACCCGCCCCAGCAGCCCCCTGCATCCCAGAGCCCCCCATCCATCCCCGGGGACCACTGGTGTCACCGTGGCAACCAGCGCTGGTCAGCAGGCAGTGACCTGGGTGCCCTGGAGGGAGCCCTGGGCCGGGCTGGGGTCAGCAGGGTCAATCAATCTCATTGCTATGCACAGGGCCCTTCGTTACCTCCATAACGAGTGCCCGCGTTGGCAGGCCCGGGAAAGGGGGAAAAAGGGACAAAACAGGGGAAAAATGATAGAAAAGCAACTCAGAGGGTTTTTTCCCAAAGCCTGTTCCAGTGTCCCCCAAGACGGGTCCCTCCGGGGCTCTGCAGGGACCTCAGGACAGAGGGATGTGCTGGGCTGGGGGGCTCTGGGCAGGGTGGGGGTCTGGGTGCCCAGAGCTGGGTGGGGAGGCCCCCAATGCCCAAATCCCCCTGCCCATGTGGGTGACCCACCACTCCCACCAGCCTCCCCACATCCTGCCGGACAATGTCAGGAAGGGGAGGGGGAAGAGGGGGCTGTGCTGCCCCCCAGCAGCCTCCCCCTGCCATGGAGGGGAGGTGGGCAGGCAGCCCTGTGGGCCCCAAAAATGGGGAAGACCCCTGGGGAGGGCCCAGAGGGCTCTGATTGCTGAACACAGGAGCTGATGGCAACCTTCCTCCATCCCCCCAGTGCTCTGGGCCTTCCTCACCTTCCTCACCTTCCTCACCTTCCTCACCTTCCTCACCTTCCTCCATCCCCGCATTGCTCCGAGCCTTCCTCACCCTGCTGCCGTCCCGCGGCGGGTCGGGGCAGGCCCGCGGGCCGTCCTGGGCTGGCTGAGGCGCAGCAGACTCATCTCCCGGTGGATCCCTCCCCGCAGCCCCTGCCCGGGCTGTGCTGGGGGAGGCCGGGCAGCAGGGCCGCCCCCAGCCCTGGGGATGGGGCACCCAAATCTTCCCCCAGCGGGGGAAACCCCCCGGGCTCCAGGTGCAGAGGGGGACACCCCTCAGGCTGCCCGGGAGGCCAGTGGGGTGGGCACCCCGACTTGTGCAGTTCCCACCTCAGGACGCTCCGTGGCTCGGGGGTGCGGCCGCCTCGGGGTGCGGCCACCCCCGGCTGAGGTCCCGGCCCCAAAAGCCACCAGGTCCCAGCAGAGGCTGCTCGGGACCAGCATTGCCACCCCCCCGTCCCCCAGGCCCAACCCCCGAGGACACCCCAGAGCGGGGGGACGGCTTTGGGGAGGGGGCGGTGGCTGTCCCCATAACTCTGCCGCGGGTCCCCGGGCCCCGCACTCCCCCCAGCTCTGCTCGGGGGCTGAGGCCCGCGGAGGACAGACACGGCGTCTCCAGCACAACCACACGGCCTCGGGGAGGGGAGGGGGCTGCTGGGAAGAGGCTCCCCCCGCCACGCGGGGCATTGCCGGCATTTACCGGTACTGGGCCGGCAGCGCCGCCGCGGGGCCTTCCCAGTTCCCCCAGTTCCTCCCCACTGGGGCGGCTCCCAGCCCGCTGGGGTCGCGGCTCCTCGGTGCGGTGACAGCCCAGGGCCTCGATGTCCCTGGGGTCGCTCTGCCCCCTGCACGACAAACCCGCACAGAGGGGGGCACCAGCTGCTCCTCTGCTCCCCGGACACGGCCCCAAGTTCCCATTTTGGCTCCGGGCCCAGTGGGCACCCCGGGGACCCCCCAGGATCCGGGTGCTCCCGTTCCTGCTCCCCCCACCCCCCGCATCCCGCCCGGAGCCACACGTGGCCGGCCCTGACGGCTGGAAGATGGATTTATTGCAATGATGCAAAAATTAGTTTATAGAATATATATAAATAAAGATTTCCTTCCTTGATGGGCAAACTCAGCACAGCAGCAGCTCTTCTGGCAGGATTTATTAATCACCCCGGCGCTGCCTGTGCAGTGGCAACAGATTCCCGGGGCAAACTGGGCCAGTGGTGCTCTGGGAAGGGGCAAAAATTCCTCAATTTTAGCTCCTCCTGGGTCCAGGTTATTGCTGCTGTGGACAGGCCTGGCAGAGCGAGGCATCCCCCAGCATCCTTCCAGCTCCCTGGGGCATCCAGTGACAGGACAAGGGAGAAGGGCTTTAAGCTGAAGGAAGGCAGAGTTAGATGGGATATTGGGGAGGGATTGTTCCCTGTGAGGGTGGGCAGGCCCTGGCACAGGGTGCCCAGAGCAGCTGTGGCTGCCCCTGGATCCCTGGCAGTGCCCAAGGCCAGGCTTGGAGGGGGCTGGCAGTGATCTGGGATGGTGGAAGGGGTGGAACAAGATGAAGCATCCATCAACCCCGGGCACCCAAATCATGCTGGGATTGTGGGATTGGCCCTGCTGGATGAACATGGGGAAACTGAGGCACAGCTGCAGCGTGACTTGGCTGAAGCCGAAGAGAACCAAAGGGAGGAGTTGGAGCCTGGGCTGGCTGGAGCACCACAGGGGGCTGAGCTTCCCCATGGACCGGGGAGGAGGCAGCGATCCCGGCGGGACCCTCCCCGGCACCTGCCCGAGGTGAAGCCCCCGTTCCCGGCCGGGAAGCCCCGGGATGCTGCCGCTGTCACCGGCCTCCCGCGGGGGGCTCGGGCACGCAGGGCCCGCGGCCGGTGCCAGCGGGACCCCCCGGGCAGCCCCGCGGGGCGCCGGGCAGCGGCGGGGCACGGGCTGCTGCTCTCTGTGTCTCCTTGCTGGGCGGTCGATCCCCAGACAGACTCCTCGCCTTGCTGCGTGTGCTCTTTCGAGCCCATTGATTTCCCTGAGTAAGTGAGTTTGTATGGATCATGCAGCATGCAGGCTGGGCTGCCCAGCGGTGCAGCAGCCGGCGGGGGGGAGGGCTGCGAGGGGGGGCACCGGGGAGAGAGCAGAGCCGATCAATATGGACAGTGTGAAGTGAATTAATGGAAGACGTAGAGCCTGGCTGACAGCGCTGCCGGGGCCGCGCTGCCCTTCGGGGGCTGTGGAAGGCAGCTGGCCGTGCCCAGAGGGCTCCCCGGGGGCCCCCGCCCTGCCCGGGGATGCCGCCGGGGCAGGGGACGGCTGCAGGGACCTTGTGGCTCTGGAGCTTCTCCCCGACGCGAGTTTTGGTTCGTGAGGCGGTGCCCGAGGGTTCCCCCGTGGGGTCCCGGCCCGGCGAGGTCACCCGTGCCCACCTCCGCGGGGAACTCCGGGGTAAAATGTGGCAAACGCGAAGTTCTCAGGGAGGGTGTTTGCTCAGGGTTTCCACGAAAACCTTTTGGGGACGTGATGAAATGAAAGGGGAGACAAATTCCCAGTTTCCCATGACAATCTGTTGGCTTTTCTTTCCACAGCACCGCTCGTGCTCAGAGGAGTGGGGAGCAACCAGGGCCTGCCCACACCCCGCTCGGAGCTCCCACACCTCCTCTGCCTGCGCACAGTTTTGTCACGGGCTTGGAAAAAATCAAAACCTCAAAACCGCCCCAAAGGTGTTTCCCGTGGTGCTGAAGGGACAGGAGCAGCCTGGGACAGTCGCTGGGCAGCCTCAGTTCGTTCCCAGGTCGTGGAATGCTCAGCTCGGGGGCAGATTCCGAATCCTGGCAATGCCAATCAAACAGGAGCACGTGGGCAGCGCAGAAACCTCCCAAACTCCACCCAAAACGAGGCACTTTGCAGCCTATGCCCCTTGCTGAGGCTCACCGGGATCTTAATTCATTGTCACAAAGTCCCAGAACGGTTTCAGTTGGAAGGGACCTCACAGCCCATCTAGTGCCACCCCTGCCATGGCAGGGACACCTCCCACTGTCCCAGGCTGCTCCCAGCCCCGTCCAGCCTGGCCTTGGACACTGCCAGGGGTGCAGGGACAGCCACAGCTGCTCTGGGCACCCTGTGCCCCCTCAGAGCCAAGAACTTTTTCACAATATCTGACCTAAACCCACCCTCTCCGTGTGAGCTCGTTCCCCCTTTTCCTGTCACTCCAGTTCCTGATGAAAATCTCCTCTCCAGCCTCCTTGTGATTATCCTTCCTCTTCCCGGCTTGTCTTTGCTGGAATTGAGGCACAGAGGAGGCGACCGTGGCATTGCTGGGTGTCGGTGTTGAGGGATTTATGGTCGGGAGGGTTCCCTGCAGGGCTCAGCTCGGGGCTGGGGGCTCCTTTTGCCCGGGGGGCGCGGGGAGGAGCCACCGCGGCCACCTGAGAAAGCGGCTCCGGGCGCTGCCACCTCTTTGTCACTTTATAACGGGACCACGAGTGCCCGGGGGAAGAAGGGCACAGCCCCGAGTGTGTAACCCGGGATGCGGGATGGGTTTGTACGGGATGCCCTGAGTGCAGAGCAGCGGCTCTGGGGACACTTTTCCTGCTGCAGGGTAAATCCAGGGAGTGGCCAGCGCCACTTCGGGCGTGTTTGGAGCTTTTCCCTCCTTGGATTTCGAGCAGGAGGAGAAGCCATTGCCAGCAATGCTTTGGGAGCCAGGCTGGAAACACACTCCAGGTGTTCCCAGGAGCTTTGGCAGCAGAGGGGCAGCACCCCAGGGTGCAGGGGCTGGCCCAGAGCTGAGGTCCCTGTCCCCAAGCTCGCAGTGACAGAGCTCAGGGAGCCGCGGGGCTGGGCACCCTCTGCTCCCCAGAACAAGAGGAATCCTGTTGAGTGGGTGGGATGAGGGAGCTGAGGGATGCTGAGGAGGGGAAAGCTGTGTCCCTACGGAGCTGCAGAGAGGAGGAAGCTGCTGGTGGTGGCAGAGACGTGCCCTGGGGGTGGCACCCACGTGCCCCTCACACTGTGGCACAGGGACGTGGCACAGAAGGGGTGTGATGGGTGAAGGGTGTCACCACCAGCCCTGCCTGACAGGTGGGACCTGGGGACATGAGGCTCCTCTGAGCCGTGACACGAGGCAGATGGGCCTGGGGAGGGGGAGGAAGAGGAGCTCTGGCCCTTTAAGAGAATAATTTCGGAGCTGGCCTACTGAGTTATTGATTGGCGCTATGGTAACGTATATTAGATTATGTATGGCTGGAAATGTGTTGTGGACTGGGAGGCTTGTTTGGGAAGCCAGCACTCCTCTTCTTGTAAACCAGCTCCCTGCAGAGGTTTGGGCTGTGCAGGGTCTGTGGAGTGGCAGCTCCGAGGAGCTGAGCACAGGCAGCACTCAGTGCACGTGTGAGACCGAGGGATCCTTGGGATTCTCACCCCGGGGGCTCCCCTGGGGCACAGGGGTCCCTGAAGGGTCTGGGTTCGAAAGGGTGTTGTCAGATAGGTGGGAATACCTGTGGAATTGGCCACAAGTGGTGAAAGCCCAGAGCAAAGCCTTTCCTCCCAGAGCAGCCACAGCAATTCCCACCTCTGGTGTTCCTTGGAAAAGGCAAAACACCCGGGGAAGGAGTCAGTCCCGTGACACAGGGCAGGTGAAGTGTCACCCCAGGCTCTCCATCTGCCAGGGCTTTGCCTTTGGAGCTGGCCAAACACAGCTTTCCCCTGTGCCTGTGCCGCAGGGGCCCTGCAGGGAGGAAGGGGCCTGGTGGAGGAGTGTGGGTTTGCCAAAATCCTTTCCCAGCCAACTGCTCCTGATCCAGGTCCTTTGGTGAGTCCCAGCCCTGCGGCTCCATGTGCTGGGAGTGCTCTGGCATTGCAGGGGAGGCTCCATCCAGCCCCACTCCTGGAGTTGCACCGACCCTGAGAACAGGGAGAGGAGCTGGGCTGGGACCAAAACCCCTCTGCAGGAGGGCCGGGAGGGAACAGCTCCTGCCTGGGCAGGCAAAGCTCCAAATCCCAGCCAGAGCCCTCTGTGCCCATTCCCTCACCAGGAATGGGAGGGATGCACGTGGGTCATCCTGCTCCTGCTGGGTTTTCCTCCTCGGGGGGATGAAGGCTCCACGTGGATCCCACTCTGTCCCCGGGGCTGGCCAGGGTCAGCCTTGGGGCAGGCCCTGCAGTGGGGCCGAGGCCAGCCTTGGGGCAGGCCCTGCAGTGGGGCCGGGGCCAGCCTTGGGGCAGGCCCTGCAGTGGGGCCGGGGCCAGCCTTGGGGCAGGCCCTGCAGTGGGGCCGGGGCTTTGTGCTGGAGTAATTGGGCTTGGAAAATGAGAGACTTCAGGATCGTTCGGAAGTGGGGAGGGAGGGGAAGGCAACGGGGACAGGCAGCTGCTGGAGGGGCTGAGGGAAGCAGGGTCAGCCCCGGGGAGGTCACGAGCTGCCAGAGGGGGGTGGGATGTTCTTTGGGGTGTCCCCACAGCAGCCTTGGTGGGAGCTCTACTCTCCTGCTCCGCTCTTTTTCCTCCCTGTTTGCTCTGGAGCCACTCTGGATCCTGGTGCTGCTGGGTCCGGGGGAGCAGCTGCCTCATGAGGGGCCCCGACAGGGTGGGGGTCCCCAAACACCCCCACTGGGACCGATGGGGCCGTGTTTGGGGTCAGAGCAGCAAACCCAGGCCAGGACTGGGATGCGCTGGGGACAGGGAGCCAAGGGAAGGGGACGGGACCCTTGATGGTGCCCACGAGCAACGCTGGGGCAATGGGAGACTGCTGGGAGATGGGGCACGGAATCAGGGGGACAAAACAAAGTTATTTGTGGCCTCTTGCAGGGCTTCCTTCACATCTGGCCCCAGTGCTCCCAGCTGGAGATTCAGGGCTGAGATGGGACCCCCGGGAGCCACCAGGGCTGGAGCTGCTGCACTCCAGGCACTTCCCAGCCCCTGCTCCAGTGCCAAACACTCTGTCTGCTCCTCTGGCCTCTCCTCCCTCCCTTCCCCGTTTATTTTTACCTTCCTCCTCCCAGTGTAAGATAAAATCCTCTTGATCCCTCAGCCGGTGCTGTGTGTGGTGGGAGAGGGATGGAGCCCAAAATGCCGGTGGCTGCAGCGCCTGGGCCTCCTCCACCTGGGCTGCCCAGCAGCACCTCCCAGCCCCGTGTGGGGCAGCAGGGCTGGCCTGGGCAGAGCCATGGGCAGAGCCAGGGCAGAGCCAGGGGCAGAGACAGGACAGAGCCATGGGCAGAGCCAGGGCAGAGCCAGGGCAGAGCCAGGGCAGAGCCATGGGCAGAGCCTTGGGCAGAGCC
>VZDJ01000247.1:638752-670422 GCA_008694505.1 Cyanoderma ruficeps | reverse complement strand
TCCCTTCCCTTCCCTTCCCTCTTTAGTTTTCCCTCCTTTATTTCTCTTTCCTCCCTTTTTTTCTCTTCCCCTCTTTTTAGTTTCCCCCTCTTTCCCCTTCCCCGTTTTTCCTCTCTCCCTTTTTTTCCCTCTTCCCCCCTTTTTCCTCTTCCTCCCCTTTTTTCCTCTTCTCTCATTTTTTCCCACTTTTTTCATTTTTGGCATTCCCGAGAGGAGCTGGCAGTTCCAGCCCCATCTGGACATTAGGGAAAACGAATGGGCGGGAGGGGAGAGGGAGAAGCCGAGCTCGGTTTGTCGGATCCATATCGGCATGTGGCCCATCCCTCAGCAGCCCCGCAGCCCCGGGGACAGGAACGGGAGCGGAGAGGAAGAGGAGGGGGAAGGAGAGGGACAGGTGCTCGGGGACATCCCTGTGTGGGGCTGAGCTGCCACGGGGAGGGCAGGATGTGTCCTCTGGGAGCACAGCCTTGTGCTGGGGGGTTCCAGGGACGCTCCCCTGCCTCCCAAACACAGCAGTGTCACCACACCAGAGCAGCTCCCGTCCGTCCTGCATCCCGCGGGGCTCCGCCGTGGGCCCTGCCCGGGGTGTTCCGGGCTGGAAAGGCTGAAGGGAGACTATTTCTGCCGCGGTGGGAATGTGGCAGCGCTGCCCTGCACCCGGAGCTGGTGGCACCGGGGTGGCCACGCCGGGAGGCAGCTGGGGACGTGCAGCAGGTGCCAGCAGGGCTGACCCCAGGTGAGACGGGGGGTGACAGTCCTGCTGGCTCCTCACGGCATGGAGCAGAGCCAGGGATGCCACCAAGCTGCCCTTGGTGGCATAAACGGAAAGGGAGGAGGAGGAGGGAGGAGCTGTGGGGGTGCAGGGATGTCCCATCACTGTTTGTCCAGATTTTCCATCCCTGGAAGTGCTCAGGGCCAGGCTGGATGGAGCTCTGAGCAACCTGGTCCAGTGGAAATTGTCCTTGCTCATGGCAGGGGGCATTGAACATGAGCTTTAAGGTCTTTTCCAGCCTGAATTATTCTGGGATTTTTGGCCCAAGAATGAGGAGGAGGATGGGGGATGCCTACTGAGCATCCAGCCTTCCTGGGAGCGGGGTGCTCTGTCCTGGGGCTCCTCTCTCACTCACCCCCCCAAGGAGAGGGGGACAACCCTCCCCTCTCAGGGCAGGGGGACCACTGGGGCCATTGTCCCTCTGCTCTGCACTTTGGGGACAAACACAGACGAGGCATCACAAGAACCATGGGGGTTTTAAGTCCTTCTTTGGCTGTAAGTGCTCCTGGGGGTCGCCCATGGCCACACAGGCTCGGTGTCCCCAAGGTGGGCACAGACCTGCACCCCAGAGCCTCCGGGGAGCCCCGTCCTCCCACCACGCCTCGGCAGAGCTCCGGCTCCCCTGTCTGATCCCCTCATTAGCTGCAACACGGAAAGTGTTTTGAAACCTTCGCGGAGGGGTTTGTGTCCCCCCTCCCCTCCCCTCCCGCGGCCTCGGCCACTTTTCCCGTCACGCTCATTAGAGGCCTGAGTATCAATCAGGGGGAGATGAAAGCCAGCTGGGGATACATTACAACACCTTGGGAAGGGATGAAAGCGCCTCTTTAGTCCTAACAAACCTCTCCAAGCCCAATTGCATATGGATGCGAGCCTGGCGCTCTCCCTGCCTTTCATCTCAGTTTTTGCCTTTTGGGCTCTTTGGCTTCTGCCCCCACAGCAGCGACCCAGTGACACCACGAGTGTGACCGGCACGGCGGCCTGGGGACCCTGGCATGGGTGGCACAGCGTGCTGGACACACCAGAAAGATTATTAGGAGGTTTTAGAGGTTTCACTTTGCCCATTTACTCCCTCTGATATCTGAGGGCTGAGAGGATGACCCAAAACCTCCCCAGCAAGAGTTTCCATGGACACCTCTGGGTGCACATGGGTCCCACCCCAGCTCTGGGACGGTTCCCACCGAGGGAGGGGGGCAGGATCCGGCCCTTGCCACGCTGCCTTGCAATGGATTTTAAATTTAGAAATTGTTCAGATTTGTACTTTGGGAAAAAAAATCCATGGGGCATTAAATATTTACAGAAAATCAGCAGCTGCGTAAATAATAGAAAAATCCAATATTCAGCGAGTGGAGCGGTTTTCAATAAATTTGAAAATTTTATGATATTGTTATTATTATTTATTGCCTGTTTTATTTGCCGGTGTCTCTCCTCGCAGGCCGCATGGATCTGGGTGTTTGACCAGCCCGTGCCAGGCCAGGGGGCAAAACTGCTCCTGCCCAGAGCTCTGCCCGCTGAGCCCGTCCACTCGCTGCACACACGGGACGTGCCTGCAGCAGCCGCCGGGGACAGGATCCCTCTGCCATCCCCTGCCCAGGTGGTGCCCACCCTGGCACGGCCCCACGGTGTCCTGGGGGTCCCACAGGGCCATGGGAGCCCCGTGGGAGCAGAAGGCTGTGGAGGGTGACGGCGACGTAGCACCTCCTCTAATGGGATCCTCTCCACAAGTAATTAAGCTCCGGCTAATGCTAACCGTAATGTGATGTATGTATGCCTTTAACTAATCATTTATTAGCCTCGTTGATGGTTTGTCAATATTAATTCATTTATTTAAACAACTCCGAGCTGTAATGAAGATGTTTGCTTTAAGGGGGGAAAAAAAAAAAAAGAGATGGAGCTGCCAGGAGATTTTTTTGTTGACTCGATGTGTGTCGCCCTGCCCCGGCTGACGGGGCTCGGCAGGACGAGGAGCTGCTGCCGCTGCTCAGCCCGGGGCTGGTGGCCGGTCCTGGCGTGGGCGGGGAGCTGTCACCGCTGGAACTGGGAACAGGGGGAGCACGGGGAGCTCCGGGCTCCCCGCACCAGCCGGGGCAGCAGGATCCAGCCCTGCTCCCTGCCCTGGGCCATGGGGGCGTCCCGGGGGATGTGGGGCTCCAGCACAGCCCAGCTCACGCCAGGGCAGCTCCAGCGCCAAGCAGCTCCACCAGAGAGACTTTGGAACAATTTCCCTTGGTTTGACCTTAAAACGTTCGAGCTGTTCCTCAAAGCCTGAAATCAAACCCAAACGTGCTGCCTGACCCAGAACTATCAGGTTTTGCTTGACTTTCGATTTGTTAATGATTTCGGACCAGTTTTCATTTCAAATCAAAGTACTTCTATTTATTTTTTTTTTTTTTTGGAGCTGGGGAGTGGGAAACTGTCGATAAACTGAAAAGAAAAAATACTTTGGTCCTGTTTGATAAGCTGAAGTTGGATCAGATTTGGTCCTTGTTTTGTGCCCTGTGGGTATTGCAGCAGGTGGGATGCAGGAGCAGGAATGTCGTGGGAAGCATCCCGGGGCAGAGGGGTCCTGCCCTGGCTCTGGGCTGAGCACACCCTGAAGTGGAGCCTCTGGCCAGACATTGGATCAGCTGCTTCCAGCTCTCCTTGGCAGCTTCTTAATATCAACTACATCACCGTATTAAAGTTAACTTTCTCTTCAACAGGCATAATTAGCATCCTTCAGACAAACATAAATTAATCCTGGGTTGCTCAGGAGGATGTGGAGTTTCCCCTTGATCGATCTCCAGTCCTGGCTGGAGACAAACTCCCTGGAAAGCCGGGGCTGGTTTGGCATCCCTAAGGCTGCACCCAGGAGCTGGGGGCTCCTCACGTCCTGCCCCAGGCTGTGGGCACGGAGACCTGGCTCTGGATGTCACCACTGCCATGTGGGACCATGTGTGACTGTGTGTGACCACGTGTGACCACGTGTGACTGTCCACTGCCATGCAGGACAATGTATGACTGTGCACAAGCCACCTGAGCATTCCCAACCATTCCTCATCATCCGTGACCTCACACAACCCAACACTGCCCCGTCTGACCGCTCACCATCGTGTGTGACCTTGTGCAGCCATGGATGACCACACGGGGACATTCGCCACCACACACAACCAGGGACAACCAAATATTGCCGTGCAGGACCACACAGGACCACTCCCCACCATGGCTGACCATGAACGGCCATGGATGACCACACATGACCACTCCCCACCATGGCTGACCATGGACAACCATGGATGACCACACATGACCACTCACCACCATGGCTGACCATGAACGGCCATGGATGACCACACATGACCACTCACCACCATGGCTGACCATGTACAACCATGGATGACCACACATGACCACTCACCACCATGGCTGACCATGTACAACCATGGATGACCACACATGACCACTCCCCACCATGGCTGACCATGCACAGACACTCACCACCATCTGTGACCACACACAACCACACATGACCATGTACAGCCCTATATTACCATGAGTGACCACATATGACCAATCACCACCATGGATGACCATGTACAACCACGAATGACCATGCACGACCATGTACAAACATCCATGACGACACACAACCACTCACCACCATCCATGACCATGTGCAACCATGAATGACCATGCACGACCATTCCTCACCATCCATGACCACACAAATCCACACACAACCTTGTACAACCAAATATTACCTTGAACAACCATGTATGACCACATACAACCAGCTGCCGCCATGGCTGACCATGTGCAACCACGAATGACCGTGCATGACCATTCACCACCATCCACGACCTCACAAAACCACACATGATCACGGACATCTCCGTATTCCCATGCACAACTCTGTATGACCACACACAACCACTCAGCACCATCTGTGACCACGCACAACCACATGTGACCACACATGGCCACACACAACCCTCTGTTACCATGTATGACCATGGGCAATCATGGATGATCACACATGACCACTCACCACCATCCATGACCACACACAACCACACACAATCACGCATGACCATGTACCACCAAATATTACCGTCCACAAACGTGTATGACCACACATGACCACTCGCCGCCATGGCTGACCATGAACGGCCACAGGTGACCACGCATGACCATTCACCACCATCCATGACTACACACAACCACAGATGACCGCACACAACCCTATACCACTGTGCCCAACCCGTGACCACTCCCCACCATCCGTGACCATGCACAGTCGTGGATGACCACGTATGACCATGTGTGGCTATGAAATGTCCCCCCCACCACAGGGGCAGCCCCAGCCACTCCTTCAGCCCCCAGGGGCAGGGCTGATGTCTTGGCTGTGCATGGCCATGGATAGTTTGTCTGCCATGAAAATGCTCCTTGTTCCTGACCACCCTTGCAGTGTTGCAGCATCTTGCTGTTGCAGGGGACATTTCCATGGAGAAGGGCCTTCTCCTGCATGGTTTGATCCTGCTGCCTGATCTCTTCTTCTGGTGCCCTTCATTCTGTCCAAGAGGGACCATGGAGCAGGCTCCTTCTCTAGGCAAAAATAGGGAAAAGAAAGATGGAGATTTGAAAGGAGGTCAAAGCAACCTGGGGGTGAAAATCACCATGTTTTGGGAAACTGCTGAAAGGCTTCCAGCACAGCAGGGACCTGCATGGATCCCTCAGGAAACACAGATGGAAAAAACTTGGTTAATTCAGCTCAAATCATTGGTGGCATTTGCCCGTGTTGATAAAAACAATTAGAGCTACCTGAGATTTCAGTGGTCTTCAGTCTGAAATCCTGTGGGAACAGGGGATGAAGATACTTCACTTTGGAGGCAGAGAAACTGGGGCACGGAGGGTTGGACAGCCTTTTTGGGGTGCCACACCCATCTCAGCCCCAAACTCCTCATGCAGTGGGCTCAGAGCCTTGAAAGTCCCCCAGAGCAGAGTGGGATTCTCCCTTGGGAATGGTGATGTGCACAGAGCACCTCTGGAAGGCTCAGCACCCCCCGGGGAAACAGCGATGGGGGAATAAAGGACCCGTCGGGGGACTCGGGGGCCGGGTCCCCTCAGGGTGAAGGCACAGGGAGCCGCGGAGCCCATCCCAGCCGCCGGGAAGAGCGGAGGGGTGGGAGCGGGCCGGGGGCAGCGCGGGGCGGCCGGAGCGGGGGGGCTGCCCGGGCTGACACCGGGTCACGGAGCCGGGAGCGGGGCGAGGTGCCGAAGGGATCAATAGCAATTCTAATATCATACGAGTCAATTCTGACCTGTCATGGGCAGCGCGGCAGGCTGACTCCAGAGCTGCAGGACCTGATAAATGGGCTCTCAAAACCATATTTATAGCAAGAAAAAGCTCATAAAATGGAAACAGGGGCAGGGCGAGGGAGGAGGAGGCTGCAGCCTGGCCGCGCTCCGGCCATTATGTTGGCTGCGGGAAGGGGAAAGGGATGTGGGAAGCTGTCTGCCCTGGGGGGCTGTTTAGGAGCTGGGATTTGGTGCTGGAGGGGTTGTGGGGTGGAGACCCTGCCCATGGGGCAGCGGAGCACCAAATGATGGTCTGGGTGGGGGACAGGCGTGTGCATGGAGGGACATGTGGCTGGGGGGGAGTGTTGGGGTGTTAACCCCAGCAGACCCCTGACCCCAGTCCTCTACAAGCCCCGTTCAGCCACACACCGCAGGGACACGGCTGTGGGACAGCTCTGGGGCCGCCTCAAACCCCACTGCGGGGTCCTGACCCATTCCTGGGGGACACACCTGAGGAAGGCGCCGTTCCCCCACATCCCTCCCCAGGCAAACAAGACCTGCAGCTGCTCATGCCGGCTCCCCTCTGGCCCCATCCTGTCCCATCCTGTCCCTCCGGCTTCCCCACCCTGAAGAGCAAATCCTGCCTGACATTTCCAGGAGCAGCAGTTTTCCTCCAGGCCTTGATGAGGAAACAAAAAAATTGGGGGAAAATGAAGACAGACAGGTAGGAGTGTGCAGGGGCATCAGCTCCCCCGTGCCCCAAAGAGGTTTGTCCCCTCCCCTCTGTCCAGCCAGCAGGACACCCAGGGGTGACTCCTCATGCCAGGAGAGGCCTGAAGGGCCACGGTGCCCGTGTGGTTCCCCTGCCTTGACTTGCTCCTTCATCCCTCTCCTGCCTCTTTATCCTCCCTATGGATCAAACCCCACACTGTGCTGCACCGTTTCCCTTCTCCACCTTTTGGGGCATTTTTCCTGCTCTAACTCCTCCCCAGATGTTGCTCCCAGTTAACCAGGGAGATTTATCCCCCCAAAGGCCCCTCCCAGGATGTGGGCAGGTGGAGCAGGGGGAGGTGAGCTCCTCTCCATCCTCTCTGTGCCTTCCCGGCTCCTCTGGATGCCTGTGGGCACTCAAGGAAAGCCAAAGCACCCGGACACAGTGATCCTGATTTATCCAAACGCTGATGTGGATTTAACCAGGCTGCCTGGAGCCCACCTGTGTCACAGGTGTGATGTATTTGCTGGGCTCAGCTTGGGTCCTCTGAGGGGGGGGGGGGGTGTGAAGGAGGGCTCGGGAGGAGGAACAGAGGGTGCTGAGGGAGGGTGTGACATGGACGGGGGTTGGATTTGGCATCCAAGGTCCTCCCACAGGCGAGACTGATCCCCTGAGCTGTGTTCTCCATGTGCCTTGTGGCATTTTTGGGATGCTCCACACTGGCGCGAGGATGGATCTGCCAGGAATTTAATTTCACATTCATCTAGAGCAATAGAAGGGACAGGAAAAGTCCCACCTCCAGATTCCCCATCCTTGTTATTTTCATCCCCTTGGAGCTTCTCTCCCCCTCCCCTGCGCAGCAAATACAAAGTTCTGATCACACATGGATCGATGCACCCTGAGCCAATCACCCTGAGAGGAACCTGCTGGAAACCCAGCTCTGTTCCCTGCTGCTCCTTCCTCCTTTCCCTCCTCACCCTCCTCCTCCCAGCAGCCTCACACTCTCCTCCTGCTCCCTCCTGCTCCCTTGGCAGCAGCCCGGGGTGGCTTTGTCCCCTTATCGCCCTCCCTGACTGTGTGACAGGCTGCCTGTGCTGCTGTGACATGGCCACGGTCACCCAGGGCTCTGCTCCTGAGTGCAGGGGGACCACGGGGTGAGGAGGGGATGCACCCCCAGGCTGGTGTCATATCTCAAAATCCCAGACAAACCCTGTCCAGCCTGGCCTGGGACACTGCCAGGGATCCAGGGGCAGCCACAGCTGCTCTGGGCACCCTGTGCCAGGGCCTGCCCACCCTCACAGCCAACAATTCCTGCCCAATATCCCACCCAGCCCTGCCCTCTGGCAGTGGGAGCCATTCCCTGTGTCCTGTCCCTCCATCCCGTGTCCCCAGTCCCTCTCCAGCTCTCCTGGAGCCCCTTTAGGCCCTGCCAGGGGCTCTGAGCTCTCCCTGGAGCCTTCTCCTCTCCAGGGGAGCACCCCCAGCTCTCCCAGCCTGTCCCCAGAGCAGAGGGGCTGCAGCCCCTGGAGCAGCTCTGTGGCCTCCTCTGGCCTGGCTCCAGCAGCTCCCCGTCCTCCTGCTGTTGTTGCCCAGGGCTGGGGCAGCTCTGCAGGTGGGGTCTCAGCTGGGTGGGGCAGAGGGGCAGAATCCCCCCCTCCCCTGCTGCCCACGCTGGGGGCTCAGCCCAGCACAGGGGGGGTTTGGGGTCAGTGCCCATGGCTGGGGCAGGCTGAGCCTCTCCCCCACCAACACCCCCAAGTCCTTCTCCCCAGGGCTGTCAGTGCTTTGGCAATCCTGGGGAGCTGCTCCCCTGCTCTGTGCCGGGGTTCCTCTCATATCTCAGGAGGACAATGGACTCTCCTTCCTTCCAACCTGCCCTGGGCCAGGGTTGGACTCTGCTGTGCCGGGATAAAATCCCCGCAGGAAAATCCCCGGGGAATTCTTTCTCCAGGGTCAGCGAGCTCACATTCATCTGGGGCTGGTCCAGGCAGATTTCACAGGAACCAGCAGCTGACACCGAACAGATCGAGTCCAGAATGAATAAAATAACCCAAAAATCTGAGGGATTCTGGCTGAGGAGGGACTGACTCGCTGCGGCCGCTGCGCTCCCACTCCCGGCCAGGAGGAGGGCTGGGAGCCCACGTGGGAGCAGCGGCCGTGGGGAAGGAATCAACTCGTTCCTCGCGTTTTAATTCATGTATTCTCACAAAATGTGAAGTTTTCTGCTTCAAAACGGAGAGGAGAAAAGAAAGATCAGTGTGTTGGAACAGACAATTCTGGTTCTGTCTTCCTCCCATCTTTCCAAGAAAATCTACTGGTTTATTTATGAATTAGGCTCACAAAAACCTTTGAGCATCTGGGGGAAATTTTTTTGTGTTAAAAATGCAGTATTTCCAAAAAAAAGTTTTAACTATGGATTTTTATTGTTAAAATAAATATCTACGGGGAAAACGCAATGTATTTGAATCCCCATTTCTCACCATGTGGGGGAGTTTATTAAGCAGGTTTGTTGCAGGGATCTCGTTGAGGGTGGGACATTTTTCCCAAGCTCCCTGCTGGCAACAGGCAGGAAAAAGCCTTTCCAAAAGGCAGCCGTGCTGGGGGCAGCCTTTTGGGATGGAGCAAGGTGGGGAGCAGGATTCTGTGCTGGATGTAAGCATTTGGTCCTGCTCAGGGTGTTCATTGCACTGCAAAAGCCTTCTCTGCTCCCCGGGCGGGGAGAGAAAGTCACAGAATCGTGGAATTGTTAAGGCTGGAAAAGACCTCCGAGGTCATTGAGTCCAACCATAACCCAGCAGTGTTTCCCCACTGAGCCACATCCTCAAGGCACATCCACATGGCTTTTGAACACTTGCAGGGATGGTGGTTCCACCACTGCCCTGGGCAACCTCTGCCAGTGCCTGACCACATTTTCAGTGAAGGAACTTTTCGTATCCAATCTGAATGTCTCCTGGTGGGAGGATTTTCCAGGGGCTCAATTGCCACAGACATTTTTGCAGCAAGAGTTCTGGAACTCTGTTTTTTTCCCTCTGGTGAGGATCTCAGAAAAGCATCTGAGCAAAAGTTGGGCCATCAGGACTCAGTTTCCCTCTTTCCTCTTGGTGGGCACCTTGAGAACCTGGAAGAGGCTGTCTGGGTGAGTGGGTGTGTAGGGCTCATACCCTTCTGCTGTTGGGGTCCAGCAGGAGCAAGAGCCTCGCAGGAATCTGCAATCTGAGGCCACCAAGAGCTGCCAATTTGCAAGGACCTGTACCCAGCCATGTCCTGCCTGCCCTTCTCCACACGGCCACCACTGACATGACCCAAAGGCTTCCAACAACCCTGCCCCATTCCCATCTTCATGCTCCCATCTTGCTCATGTCCCAAACTCATCCTGTCCCAACTCCATCCTGCCCCATGGCCTTCCAGATGTCAGGCAGGATATTTTTGAATGGCACAGAAAGAAGGCAGGAAATGCCAGTTTAGAGGTGGTGTCTGGAGAGCCACCACTGTGGTGGGAGGTGAACTCATGACCAGCATCTGCTGGTCCTGACTGGAGCAGAACAGCCCCTGGGTGACCCCTATTGCTGTCACTTCTGGGCATTCACGTGGTGGTGGGCAGGGCTGACCCTGTGTCCACCACCAGCTGCACCATCTCCTGCCTAAAGGGTCTCCAGCAGCATCAGCTGCCACCACACCAAGGGCTGAGCACCCCAGCTCTGCTCCTGCCCCCAGGGATGGACACAGGGCAAACAACAACCAGGCAAAAGCAGTTTTCTGCAGTGCTGAGAAGCTGAGCCCAAGCTCCTGAGATGTGCTCCCACACCTGGTTGGGGCATATTCCCTTGCTGATGGAGACAGACGTGGCCCACAGGTTCTGCTCCATCCCTTCTGCTCCTTGGCCACCTGGGAGAGCCACTCCTTGGGTACAGACCCGTGCTCTGGCCCAGCCTGTTGGACATAACGCAACCACCGCCACAGCAGGCCTACCCCCTCCACGAGGCCCATTCCCCAGGCCTCCATCTCCTCCATGAGCCCCATTCCCCAGGCCTTCCTTTCCTCCATGAGGCCCATTCCCCAGGCCTCCCTTTCCTTCACCTTCTCCACAAGGCCCATTCCCCAGGCCTCCATCTCCTCCCTGAGGCNCCCCAGGCCTCCCTTTCCTCCATCTCCTCCATGAGCCCCATTCCCCAGGCCTCCATCTCCTCCATCTCCTCCCTGAGGCCCATTCCCCAGGCCTCCCTTTCCTCCACCATCCATTACTGGCCCAACGTGCCTCTGGAAAAAACAAGCTGGTTGTGTGGAGAACCCAAGCGTGGCAAACACCGATGAGATGGGGAGAGGACACCTCCCCATCCATCTCCTCTGCCAGGCCTTATCTCGGCGGGAAGGCGCATCCGGAGGGAACGAGGAAGAGCTGAAGGGGACATCTGGCTGCTCGAACCCTTGGCCCCCATCTCCATGTGCCCGGTGAAGATCCTGGCGTCCTCTTGACGGAAGCTAGGCTGCATCCCCGGCCTTCCTATCTCCTTGCAGAGCATGGCAGTTCCTGAATTGCCTGCCCGTGGCGGGCCCTAATGGCCCAGAGCTGATGTTTTATTGTCGGGTTTAAAAGTGTAATTAGTTCAAGTGTAAACAAAAAAACCTTGCTTAATTAAGAATTTTTAAACAGGGCACAGAGAGATTCCGGAAACATTAATGAACCCCAGGCAAGCACCATAAAATTGATCGAGGGAAGAGAGACGGCGAGGGCTGGGGGAGGGCTGGGGTGGGATGAGGGAGCGAGGAGAGGGTTTTACCGCAGGAATCGCCTCAGTTTACTTTGGCCGCTTTAATGCCGGAGTGCATTTGGAGGCTGCGTTTATGGCGATGGGTCTCCATAGAAATGCCTAATGATTTTTAATGCATTAATGGCAGCGATGGACAGCGGCAATGCATTGTTTAAGGAGATGGAGAGGATCCTTTTAAGGCTGACGTGTTATAGATCAAGAGTGACAAGGCAGGCCCTGCGATGAGGTTCCCTCTGCCATGGCCTGGTGGGGCCCACACCTGAACCAGGAGCAAATGTCAGGCTGGGCCTCTAAGAGTCCATAAAAACAACAACTAAAATCAAAACTCTGTTTTCCCACCATCCCATCCCTGCTCTCAAAGCTTCTTTTGGTTGGTGCTAAGACAAATACATCTGCCTTTCCCATCCATGGGCAATGGGTGGGAAGAGGGTCTGACCCTTTGCCATCCAGGCACTGCCAGGTGTGTCTTCAAGCTGACAGATCCTGTGTAGATTGAAACACCTGAAGCAGGAGAAGATGCCTGGAAGAACCTTCTTCTTCCTCCTGACTGGGAGGCAGCCACAGGCTCTGTTGGGCTCTGCCCAAGGCCTATGGGCTCCTCCCTGGATGGTTGGGTGGTGTGGTGGGAGGTGCTGGTGGAGGTCAGCCTTGAAGGCTCTCTGTGCATGGGTGTCCCATTGGAGATGGTGGGTGAGAGAATTGGAAGCGCCCAGAGTAAATGAAAGAGGAAGAAAAGTGACCTTCAGGCTGGGGAAAGGTCATCCCCCTTATTCCACAAGCAGGGACGAAGAGCCTTTTGCCCATGGGAGGAGTCCTGCTGCCTCTGTCTTGGGCTGAGAGCCCAGCTCTGCTCCCAGGGAAGAGCAGCCCCTGCTGTGGGTAGCTGGAGGACTTTGAAGGTCAAGACATGTCTTGGCTTTTCCCTTCCTGGCCCAGCATAAGGCCTCAAGGATGTCTTGCCCAGTGCTTTGGAGTAGCCAAGTCCTGGAGAAGTTCAGCAATTTCCTGTTCTTCTTGCCAACGTTGCCTTTGGAGACCTTTGTACCACACACAGTATCTCGGAGTTCTGCAGGAATGTCCTCCTTGTTCTCCCCCAGACCTCTGTAATAATCATGCTCAGGGCCACCAAAGGCCACCAAAATCCTCAGAGAGAAGCTGGCTGCTGCCCAGGAGTCCATCTTCAGCCTGCTTTGGTTTCTCCTGCCCTCTCTTATCTGAGATGGAACCCACCAGTGTCCTGTCCTTCTGGATTTGCTGCTCTATCTTGTCCCTTCTGGAGCACATGAACTCACTGCCTTCTACTCTTCCTCAAAGGCCAGGTTTTCCAAACCTCCTCTTCCTGTTCATTCCCTTCATGGTTCTCCAGCTTGTCCACATTTTCCTTGTAAATCTGGTGCCCCACCCCGGGGAGAGGCTCCAGTGGGGCCCTCACTGAAGCTGACTTGAACGAGGGGGTGGCTGTCAGGTCTGGTCTCGCCTGGCCTCTGTGCACTCCCCAGCCAGCTCAGGGCTTCTCCCAAGAAACCAGGGCACTGTGGGCCCCGTTCAGCACTCAAAGCTTGCTCTTCTCAAGGGACTGGAATGTGCAGGGCCACCAGGTGACACATCTGTCCTCAGTGAGACCCCACCCTGCGATCTGTCAGCTCCACAGCAGGGTTGGGCAGACAGAGGACGACCAATGAGAGAGAAAACAAGTCACGGAATCACAAAATCCCAGCCCGGTTTGGGTTGGAAGGGGCCTTGAAGATCATCTTGTGCCAACCCCTTCCTTGGGCTGGGATGCCACTCTCGAGACCAGCCTGGATGAGCTGTGCTCCAACTCACCCTTCCGACAGCTCCGGGAGTTACCCAGAGCCAGGAACGCGAGGTTTGGGGAGATGAGACCATCTCCAGCGAGAGACACGGCACATGGGATGGGCTGTACTGCCAAGGGAGGGACACGGAGGGAGGTGGAGTTACACCCCGAGCTCCTGGGAGAGATCCCAGGTGAGCAGGCTGTTCCCTGGGTTGTCCCCTGGGTTGTCCCCTGGGCTGTTCCCTGGGCTGTTCCCTGGGTTGTCCCCTGGGCTGTTCCCTGGGTTGTTCCCTGGGTTGTTTCCTGGGTTGTCCCCTGGGTTGTTCCCTGGGTTGTCCCCTGGGTTGTTCCCTGGGTTGTCTCCTGGGTTGTTCCCTGGGTTGTTCCCTGGGTTGTCCCCTGGGTTGTCCGGGTCTCCCGGGGCACTCCCGTCCCTGGAGCAGCATTCAGTGCTTGTCCCTCTCCCGATGGTGGCGGGCAGGGAGGGACAGTCGGCAGTGCTGGCCCTGGGCACGGTGCTGAGGGTGCCCCGCACCTGCCGCAGGGACAGAGCCCGAAGAGGCCGTGGGTACCCACGGAGAGTCCCGGCCCCGCCGTCCCCGCTCCCGTCCCGTCACAGCCGGGGTGGAACAGCCCCCGCGGGGCACGCCGGGCTCCGAGGGCTCCCCGTCCTCTCTGCCTCTTCCTTCATTATTTCCCCGCTCCTCCCACCCTCTCCCTGCCTCTCCTCCTTTCCCTGGCTTTTGTTCCTTCTCTCCTCTTCCCCTCCCTCCTCCCAGAAGCCTTCCCCCATCTCCAATCCCTGCTCCGGCTGCCCAGCCTGTGTCAATTAAGTATCGATCCCCTGTTCTCTATCAGTGGTCAGCTGAGCTAACCAGTCCTGCTCGCTGCTTTTCACCGGGATGAATAATAACAATAATAATAAAGGGGTAGGGGGGAGGCAGCTGCACTTCGTGCCTGCAGCCCTTCACCTCTCCCTACCCCGCGCACGCCCGCCCTCGCCCCCTCCACAGCTACAGGCAAAATCGATAGCTCGCGGAGTCAGGAATGGAATATTTTTATCCTCTAATTGGGAAATGTGCTTTGACAAAGCCCGAGGAGCAGGGAGGGGGCCGGCAGATACTGTACTGAGAGCCAGGGAAGGCGGCAGAGCCCGGCCAGAGCAGGGACGCCGGGGATTTTCTGCCGCAGCCGGGAGGAGGTGGCGGTGGTGGGCATTTGGGTGGGTCCGGGGCACGGCTCTGCAGGGCTGGGGCAGTGCTGGTGCCATGGAAGAGCCAGGCTTGACCCAGGGGATGTCAGTGAAAGGATGAAAAGAGGACAAAAAAGCCCATCCTCCCCCTCAATTCCCTGCCGCCGCTTTGCTGTTGCAGTCGCAGGAAGGAAGGGAGTTCCCTGCTCCCGGCTGCCATCCCAGGACTCCACAGCACAGGGCACTTGAGCCTGCCCCAGGTGGGACAGCTGTGCCTGGGACACCACAGAGAGGTGTCCAGGGAGCCATCAGCCCTCCCTCACATCCCTGGGAGATCCTTACCCTGCCAGGCCAAGGCAGCCCGTCCTGATGTGGCTGCAGGGATGTGGGCTGGACTCAAGGATCTTAAATCCCTTTTCCAACCTGAATGATTCCATGACACAGAATGACTCTGTGCCTGCACAGGTGACAATCCTGCCATCAGACTCAGGGGCAGCTCCGAGTTTGTCACACCTGGAAACTCTTCCCTGTCTCCAGCTCGGCCAGGGCAGATGTGTTGTCTCTGCCCATGGTAGGGGTTGGGATGTGATGATCTTTAAGATCCCTTCCAACACAAACCACTCTGCAATTCTTTAAATTATCCCCTTCCTTTGGTCAAACGAGCTCTGGTAGGTTCTGAGGCACCGCTGAAACCAGACAAGGCCATGGAGAAACACCAAGACACAAATCCCAGTCTCTGGAGGGATTTAAAGGAGATGTAGATTAGGGACATGGTTTAGTAGTGGCTTAATAGTTGATGATTTTGGAATCGTAGAACCATTGAGACTGGAAAAGGCTCCCTGGAGCTGCTACCAGCCTGAACATTGGGGCTACACTGGGCACATTCTGGAGATGGAGATCTGAGCCTTTTCTCTCAGGTAATAAGTGACAGGGAGAGAGGAAATGGCCTCAAACTGCCCCAGAGGAGGTTTTGTTTGGTTATTTCCATGAAGAAAAATTTCTTCATGGGAAGAGTGGCCAGGCATTGGCAAAGGCTTCCCCAGCAGTGGTACAGTCACCTTCACTGGAAGTGGCCAAAACAATGTGGGCATGTGGTGCTCGGGGCCATGGGTTAGTGGTGAACATGGGACTGGGTTAATGGTAGGACTTGATGATCTTGGAGGGCTTCTCCAACCTGATGATTCTGTGATTCCACTGAGTCCTCACTCTGCAGTCCAGCCCCACTCCCTTCCTCAAGAGTTTGGTGGATTTGTTTTCTGTGAATTTGTTTCCAGTCCTCAAACTGGGAGCATGTGGCACCTTCATGAGAGTGCTCGGGCAATGCCAGGGTGGCAGGGCTGGAGAGGAACCCAGCTGGGAATGTGCCAGGCTCTCGGGACCTCAGGCTTTCAATAGCTGCTGAGGCAGGAGCCTGGCTGCTCTCTTGGAGGAAAGCTGATGTGAAAATCAAAGCAAAGATGAGCAGAAATGGAACCTGTGATGTGACAAGTCCTTCATCAGGCAAACACCAGGAACTGTGTCGACTTCAGCCGAATGAAGTGGGTGAGGGAAAGCTCCGGAAGGAAACGCTATTTAAAAGCTGAAATTAAATACTTTGACCTGCCAATGCAGGATGTTTCAAATGGTACTTAATTTCCATGTGTAAGGTGCCTGTAATGCTCCTGAGTAAGTGAAGAAGTTACTCGGGTTTAATCTAATTGTGTCTTCCCCGGGTTTATTTCATGGGAGATGTTGACAGGCTGGAGCTTCAGGGGGAAAAAAAATGCTGAAGATGATTTTTTCTCATGACTCTGGGCCAGACCTGTGGAGGTTGTGCTCCCACTCAGCCTCTGTGTGGGCTGCTGACCCTGGCCCTCAGCAGAAGGGTTGGACGTGGCTCGTCTGCCCCAAAGGATCCTGAAGGAAGCACAGTGTGACCCAAAAATACGTCCCACCTGCAGAATTTGGGATGTTAAAACCTACTGAAATTCTGTCCTCAGCAGTAGATGGCAGGTGGGAAAGGGACAGCAGAGCCCTCCAGTGCAGGTGCTGCTTTGAAGAGGCATTTCAGATGAATCTGAGAGGATTTGGGTAAACACCAAGGTGGTCCTAATGAGGCACCCACAGCAGGAAACCCAAACCCAGCACAAACAAATCTCCTCATGCAGCTCGGGGAGGGGCTTGTGAGCAAGGTCTTGGCTTCCCCAGAGTGTGAAGGAGATGGGGCTGGGCTGGCCAAGGACCCAGAGGGGTCACAGCTGCGGAGGTGTGAGGAATGTCGGTTGGACTGCCCAGATCTCCCCGTGTCATTTACTTCAGCCTCAACCCACAATCTCCTTGAGGAGTCTGAAGTGATGTGGAGAAGCCTGAGGGGTTTTTACACCATGCAGTGCCTGTCTTTTTGATCTGGCTTTAGGTTTGCTTCAAACCTTTTAAACATCTCATCCTCTCATATCCAGCCCGTGCCGTTGCCCTGAGAGCACTCTCTGGCTGCCCTTGGCTGGGTTATTTTTATTTTTAAGCATCTCTGCCTTGCTGTGGCCATGCTCATGAAACCCTTGCACGGATGGAGGGAGAGACCCGGCACGGAAACCACAACTCTGCTCTTTTCCACCCACTTCCAAACACTTGCAGCCCCCAGGTTTTATTTGTTCCTGGCGGCCCTTCAGCAGCCCAGCAGTGCCCGGCGGGTGAGGTGCCAGTTTGCCCACCCAAAGAGAGACGGGCTCGGGGCATGCCTGGGGCTGGGGCTGAGCCAATCTTCCCGGGAATAGAGACAGACCTGCAGCTCTGCCTCCACAGCAGGGCAGGAGTGATGCAGTTGCCATAGCAGTGTCCTCTCCCTCCAGCCCTCCCTGCCAGCCTGGTTATTTTTGGCTATTGTTTTCCAAGCTGTTTTGAATGAAACTAAAAGGGAGGAAGAAAGTGAAGTTGGATTCCCTTTCTTCTCCCCTTGTCCAGGGGTGCACAGGGGAAAGCTACTGGGCAAATTGAGGTGGTTGTGGGTCTGCTGCACCCTGTGGGACACAGTGAGGCTGAAAGCCAAGGGGGGGTGATACAGCATCTCCATGGCTTGGTTGGGAGCCACAGAATCCTCGAAATCCTGAGTGGGAAGAGACCCCCAAGGATTGAGTCCCACCCTGCACAGACACCCCAACAATCCCACCCTGAGCAGCCCTGAGAGCGTTGTCCAAAGGCTCCTGCAGCTCTGGCAGCCTTGGGGCTGGGACCATTCCCTGGGCAGCCTGGGCAGTGCCCCAGCAGCCTCGGGGGGAAGAACCTTTCCCTAATGTCAACCCTGCAGCCACCCCAGGAGAAAACAATGGTGCCCAGTGGGTGTCATCCCTGCCCACGGCAGGGGGCTGGATCCAGGTGATCTTCAAGGTCCCGTCCAACCCAAACAAGTCTGGGATTCTCTGATTCTGTGAACGTCCAGCAGCTCTGCAGGTTCCCAGGCCAGAACTGCTCCCATGGGATCCCAGGCCAGGGAATGAACGGACTGGACAGACAGAGCTCAGGACAGACAGAGCTCAGGACAGAGCTCAGGACAGAGCTCAGGACAGGCAGAGCTCAGGACAGACAGAGCTCAGGACAGACAGAGCTCAGAACAGAGCTCAGGACAGACATGCACCTGCAGGACAGAACAAGGGCTGGGAGACACGGAGACAACCCCTCGATGGCAGAAGCCTCTTGCTGGGTGAAGGACCTTCCTCAACATTCCTGTTTATCTTACAGGACCTGTTGCTGCTTCCACGTTCTCCAGAAGTAGATCCCTCCCTTTGCAGTGTCCTGGGCCTGCAATAGGTTTGCTTCTCCTGGAGAACCTGGGACCAGGACCATGACCAGGTGGTGCCTGGATACCAACCCTCATGGAGGATTTCCATGTGAGGTCTGCAGGGATCGGCTCTGGGGCCCATCCTGATCCGTCCCCACAGTCTTAAATTATTCAGAAAAAAAATCAGAAAATTCAGTGATAAAGCTTGGTGTGGAGGCAGGGATTTTCATGGAAGCTGCCACAAAGAATGATTGGGAAAGTTTGCAGAAGGATCTCAGGAAGTGAGGAGGCTGGGCAATAAAAGAGCAGATGAAATACAATGTTGATAAATGCAAAGACATGCACAGGAGGAAAACAACCTTCACCACCTCTATGGGCTCCAAATTGGCTGCTGCTGCTGCTCAGGGACGAGCTCTTGGAGTTAATGTGGGGAGTTCTCTGGAAATGTCATCTCAATGCTCGGCTGGAGACAAAAAGGCAAACAGGAGGTTAGCGATGATTAAGAGAGGAGCAGAGGAGAAATCAGAACAGATCATTTTAGCCCTGTGTCAGCCCATACTCAATAACCCCTCTGCTCCTGCCCTGGGAGCTGAGCAAGGACAGGCACCGAGGGGGAGACTGCCTGGGACTCACATGCAGGGAAATTAAGGGGCGTTTGAGGAGCTCTAAAGATTGAGATCAGCCTGGAGAAGAGGGGAGATGGTTATTTTCTTGTTTTCCTGAGGGAATGTGGAGGTTTCCAACTCTCTCTGAGGGCAGGCTCGGGGCAAACCAAAAGGAATCCTTTTGTCTCTGGGCTTCCTTGTGCACAGGAGCTCCCTGAATTTTGGAGGAGCTGGAATAACCCCTGAGGGCAGATGCACGAGGCCAGCGCAGCCTCAGTGGAGTAACTCGTGAAGCTGAAGTTAAGGAGAAGTGGTTTAGAACGACGAGGGTCACCTTATTCCTCACCAGCTTCCCTCTGGCATCATTCCCAGGAATCAGGGAGGGTCCCAAGGCTCTCCCCACGTTCAGGGCAGGGAGGAGCACACCCGTGGGCCAGGAGGAGGTGGCAGAAGGAAAGACTTCACGTCGGGCTGATGGAAGGGCAGCGCTGCTCCGGCCTGACCCTGACGCCGGGCTGTGAGAGAGGGCTGGGCTGGGTCTGTGCTGCCTGCATCAAACTCCAGACCAGGAGCCCTGGTCCTTCTTTCCCTGCTACAGTTGTGCCCTTTCCGATGCTGAACTAGGAAATGAGCTGTGACAGCCCCACGTTTCTGTCCTCACCACGCAGGAGCTCCCCTTGCAGCCAAAACTGGAGAGCTCCTTGTGGGAGCCCCTGGGCAGGGGCTGAGGGCCATCCCTCCCTCCCAGCCACGCAGAGCATCCTGCAGCTCCTCTCCTCAGCTTAACCATCTGTGTGGCAGAGGGGCAGAAGGCAGAGGAGGGACACGGGAGGCTCCTGGGGAGGGGAGGTCGGGCTCCAGTGCCACTCCCACCCTCAGCACTCCCGTTAATGCCTCCACACTACCTCGTCTGTCAGTGGCAAACAATAAAGCTCAAGGTGAGCATCACCTCTGCCCTATCTCTTAGATTCTCCTCTCTCCTGTCCATCCATCACTCGCCTGCTCTCCTGCAGCCGATTGCAGCCAACCTGCATCAGCTATTGATTTATTGACACAGGCCGGGGCTGGAAGATTCAGGGAAGCAGCTCCCCACAGAAACGCTTTTCAGAAGTAGAGATTTGATTTTTTATTTATTCTTCTCTTCAATGTATGGATTTAACAAGCTCTAGGCAACAAAGAACTTACTTCTCCAGCATGCAGGCTCTCACACTCCCTCCATCTCCTCCCCTTCTCCGACACAAAAGTCATTTTTAAGGGATTACTCTTTAAGGGCAGAATGCAGCCCTGTGGATGGAGGCACCTCCCCAGGGCTCAGATGCTCCATAACCTCTGTGCTGACCTCTTTCACAGGGGTAAATGTCTCCCTGGCTCTCTGTGTTTGTCATGAGTTTGTGTTGGTGTCAGCCTGAGACCAAAATTTCCTGGGTTTTTTTTTTTCTGTATCCTGATGATGAACTTCCAGCCCAAACAGGTGCAGTGGGCCAGAGGCACCTGTGGGTGAATGGTGTGAACAAAACCCCACAATCAATACATGAAGTGATGCATTCCCATCGTGAATGAGAAAATGTGTGTGGAGAATATCCTAAAAACCCTGTTTTAGGAGGCTGCACACAGCTCCTGTACTGGGCACTTCCCCAGCAGGGCAGGGCACAGCTGGCAACATCTGCACCTCCCTCCTTCCCGTGGCTGCTGGCGGGTTCAACGCTTGCTTTGGTTTTCTTTCCCAGGAATTCTCTGGCCAGGAGTTTGGAGAGACCAAAACTAGGGGAGAAGGCCCTTTGACCCTTGTTTTTCCCAGCTCCAAAGCACCAGTCTGTCACTCAGCCTTCAAACCTCCTCGACGCTCCTGCTGCCCCAGCTGGGATGTCACTGCGGGGTCTGTTTCTCCCAGGACATCCCACCACATTCCCTGTCCTGTCCCTTCCATCCCCTCCGCCTCTGGGGGCAGTGGGGCCACTCTGGAGCCCCAGGATGGTGCGAGGGGTGGGCAGGGAGTCTGAGGAGGAGCAGGAGGATGAGGCCAATGCTGCTCTCCAGAGTGATTCCCACGGCCAGCCCCGAGGGGAGGGGCAGCAGGGCCCGGGGCGCTGGGGAGATGCTGCCCTAACAAACTGGAAGTCAATTCCTGGGAGAGCAGCAGGTTCTGAGACCTCACCAACCCCTCATCCTCCACAAATCTGTATTGTTCTGGTTCATATTCTTGGTTTTGCTCCCCAGCTGGGCTTTGTTTCATCAGGGCCGTCCCCTCCACAGGCCCTGCAGGCAGGTGGAGCCCCATGAGCAGAGCATGGCTCCACTGTCCCCATCCCCACCCCAAAAATGTGGCACCAGCCCCTCCCCAGGTCCCCCTGCTCTCAGTCCAGGGGGATTGGTTGGGCCAGTCCTTCACAGACCTCTTGGTTTGAATAGTTAATGATGGGTGATTTCATTTGTGGCTGCATTAAACATCTGATTACTCTCCTGTGGAAGACTAATTTACAGGCAATGGAGACAGATGCTTCCCAAACTATCAGCCAAAAGGCCTAATTCCTGCACAGCCAACTTTTTTAATTTGCTTCCTGGCTGATTAAAAAAAAATGTTTTTACACAATAGCAGGGGGCAAGGTGATGCAAATCCTGTCAGAGACACTCCAATGGCATCTCTGCCCAGGAGCTGCCAATGCCTGGGGCTGCTGCTCTGGGGCTCCAAGGGTGAGATTGCAGAGAATTCCAGAATCCCAGAACTGGTTTGAAAAGGATCTTAAAGCCCATCCAGTCCCACCCTCTACCATGGGCAGGGACACCTTCCACTGTCCCAGGCTGCTCCAAGCCCTGTCCAGCCTGGCCTGGGACACTGCCAGGGATCCAGGGGCAGCCACAGCTGCTCTGGGCACCCTGTGCCAGGGCCTGCCCACCCTCACAGCCAACAATTCCTGCCCAATATCCCACCCAGCCCTGCCCTCTGGCAGTGGGAGCCATTCCCTGTGTCCTGTCCCTCCATCCCTTGTCCCCAGTCCCTCTCCAGCTCTCCTGGAGCCCCTTTAGGCCCTGCCAGGGGCTCTGAGCTCTCCCTGGAGCCTTCTCCTCTCCAGGGGAGCACCCCCAGCTCTCCCAGCCTGTCCCCAGAGCAGAGGGGCTGCAGCCCCTGGAGCAGCTCTGTGGCCTCCTCTGGCCTGGCTCCAGCAGCTCCCCGTCCTCCTGCTGTTGTTGCCCAGGGCTGGGGCAGCTCTGCAGGTGGGGTCTCAGCTGGGTGGGGCAGAGGGGCAGAATCCCCCCCTCCCCTGCTGCCCACGCTGGGGGCTCAGCCCAGCACAGGGGGGGTTTCTGGGGGCCAACACTCATGGCTGGGGCAGCCTCTCATCCACAACTGTCCCAGGAGAAGTGTGGAGGACAACTGCCCACCTTCAGGGACGTGTAGGTGATATTCCAGACCTCTCCAAGCTCCAGATGTGACTCTCAGGGCTTCCAGCCTGTCCCACTTCCAACCATCTCCTCCTCCACCGCCCTGTTCCCTTTGCTCACTGCAGGAGGGGCACATGGAGTTGGCCATTGTGGCCACCAGGAGCCCTTTGAGCCGTGACGAGGGGACGTTCCCTGCAGTGGTGTCCCATGCCCGAATTCACGGGGGACGTGG
Source organism: Cyanoderma ruficeps (assembly GCA_008694505.1). Taxonomy (NCBI): domain Eukaryota; kingdom Metazoa; phylum Chordata; class Aves; order Passeriformes; family Timaliidae; genus Cyanoderma; species Cyanoderma ruficeps. The sequence continues at coordinate 647,936 of VZDJ01000247.1, read as the reverse complement.
AATGGGAGCAGCCGTGTGGCTGTGCCTGGCCAAGGTCAGCGCTGCCTGCAAGGACATTTGCAGCAGGGCCTGGCTCGTGCTGTCCCCCAGCTCCACACGAGCTGCATTGCTCGTAAGGGCTTAATGATTACCCTGAGATAACTTTATTGGCTGGGAATTATTGGCTGTGCTGCAGCGCCAGCCGCCCTCCTCTCTGCACAGCCAGGCACAGGGACACCCGGCGGGGAAGGCGGCCCAGAGAACCCCCCGGGTCCCGTGGCCTGGGCCAGCCCCCAAGGGCTGCTCTGGGGGCTTCAGGAGGGTTTGTGCCTCAGGGTGACTTTCTTTGCATGGAAACAAAGCAGGGGATGTCCACCCTTGGCTGGGCAAACTCTGGTTCCATTCAAGGTTTCTGACCACTTTTCTTCCATTCTTTTCATCGCCAGAGCACTTTAAAAACGGGATCTAATTAATTCCCGGGAGCCCCGGGGAACGGAGGGCAGGTAGGGAGGTGGGGCCGGGATCCACAGGAGCTGTGGTTTCGGCTGTGGCCTGTGAGAGCGAGGGAAAACGGGGCGAGGATCCTCTCCACTGCTGCATGTGTGATGGTGACACCTCATTGTCACTTGGTGTGAGGGGCAGGACCAGCTCGGGGGGGATTGAGCCCCATTCCCGAGGCCATGAGGGCAGCGGGATCCCTCAGCAGGGGGAGACCCCGGCGGGACCAGGGCTGCCCGGCCGTGGGGTGCTGACGGGGGTCCCCAGCAGGGCGCGGAGCACAGGCCGGGGCGGCGGGAGAAGAGCCCATCGCCATGGAAACGGAACATCCTGTGGCGAGGCTCATCCTGCCAGGGTGGGTTTGCTCTCCCCTCCCTTCCTCTCCTTCTGCGAGACCTCGGCATTGATCCGGGAACGTGCTCTTCGCATGTATGATCCATGCAAACACCGTGTTCCTATTGATCAGCCTGCTCTGCTGCTTGGGGTCTGTGCTGGCAGCAGAAACAAAGGCCGGAGGAAGGAGGGAGGAGATCACCCAGCCCCACGCCGAGCCTTGGCAGCGCCCACGGGGTGTCCCTGGATCTGCCTCCTCAGCCTCCCCATTCCTCCCACCTGCCTTTGGTTTTTCCCTTCCTTCATCCCTTCTCCATCCTCCCCCTTGTTCCTGCACGCCAAAAATGGGCCGAATTCCCCCCTTTGCTCCCCTTTGGTGACTTCTGGGGCCTGTTTCCAAGAACCAAGGCGCTGGCACATCCCTGTCCCCCTCCCAGGGATGTGGGGGGACACTCTGAGTGTGGTGGGGTCCCAACCCCACCTCCTTTGCCAGCCCAGCTCTGTGTAAGCCTTAATAATTACAGTGGCGAGTCAATAACAATTAGGCCTAACAGCCACTCAGCAGAATTGACGCAAATTATTTTAATTTTATGTTTCTATCGATGAACTTTTCCAGGTTGGCACCTTCTCCCCCATTCCCAGCCCCCCACTTCCAGGGCACACTCCCAGATTAGGGGATCACTGCTGGGGACTCCATCGGCCTTTTCCCACAGATCCAGGGCTGGATTTGGGTGAGGGTGAAAGCAGGAGAGGGTGTTTGTGCATGGGCAGCTTTTCTTCTCTCAGGAGACAAACCTCTGCTCTTCCAGGTGAGGTGGTTCCCTGTTGCTCCTGAGGCACAGCCGGAGGGGACAGGATGGGTTCAGGCTTTGTTCCAGAGAGCTGAGTGCAGCTACAACACGGGTTTTAGGATATTTTACACACATATATTCTCGTTCATGGCGCGGATACATCACCTCACCTTGGGCTGGTATGGTGTCAGATTGTTTTCATGCCATTCTATACAGTTGACCCACTAGGTACTTTTATATTATATAGAAATTATAATGACTCTAATCCAAATGATGCCTCAAAAGCAAAGCTTTTCATGTCTAAAGCTGTCGGAAGTGGCCTCACATGGGAAATGCAGCCACAATCCCCTGGGCTCAGGCTCTGTGCTGGGGACCTGCAGCACCTCCAGCCCTGGCAGCAGCCAGAGCCAAACCCTGGTGCCGCACCCCAAGCAGGGAAAAAAGCACAGGTGATCTTTTGTCATGCTGCCTGATGGTCAGTGAATGATTCCTGGGAGTTTTTTCTTTCCTGTTTACAGGACCGAGCCATTCATTAACGGCACGGCCTGCTCCACACCCCTGGGATGCTGCAGAGCTCCCCCGTCCCAGCAGTGACCCCGAGCTGAGTCTCCCACCCGTCCCACGAGGGAGCCCTGCGGAGCCTCATTCCTGTTCCTTTCCTCCTCCTGCCTCTTGGGGTGTTTTTCCCGGAGCTGGGAGCTGGCCCTGCTCGGCTGTAAATTGCCTGCATCCCGGCACTGCTGACCTGCATCTTTTCTCCTCTCCTGTCATTAGGGCGAGGCAGCCCATTCAGTGGGTGACAGGTGCTCAATTGCTCTTAAGTGGCTCCCAGATAATTGGGGAGGTCTTTAGCTACTTGTAACTTCCAATAATAAACAATAGAGAGAGGGGGAAATATCCACACAGAGCACTTAACTGATGGCCTCGTTGTCAAAACTGCATTAGGGCTCTTCTTCTTCCCGTGGGCCAGCCCCGATGACACTGTGCCACCCTGACAAGCGAGAGGCACCTTCTCGCTGTCACTTGGAGCTGGTGGGTGACAAAGGATGAGAGCCCGGGTTCAGCCCCACCACTGCTGGCATTTGGGGGGGCTGTGTGGGGAGGTTTGGAGGTTTGTGACGCCCTCTTGGGGGTTTGTTTGGGTGGAGGGGGTGCAGGTGCAGTCTCAGGTCCAAAAGCCAAGTTTTACATCTCAGGAATTGCTGCTGCAGCAAAAGCTGCTCTCAGATGCCCCGTGGTCAGCACAGTTTGCACCTGGCTGAGCGTGAGCTGATCCTGCCCCATCCCTGGAGTGTCCAAGGCCAGGCTGGACAACCTGGCCCAGTGGGAGGTGTCCCTGCCTGTGGCAGGGGGTGGAATAAGATGGGCTTTAGGGTCCCTTCCAAACCAAACATCTCCATGATTCCACGATCTGTTCTTTAACTCCAAAGCAGGGAGTTGCTGCTGCCCGCTCTGAGCCAACTGCAGTCAGTCCCTGCTGAGTCCCCCTGCTCTGAGTAAGGATCTTCCCATCCCAAAGGCAGCTGAGAAAGGGCCTTTCCCCAGAGCTCCCCCATGGCTCTGCAAGGAGGACAGTCCATGGGGCTTCCCCCCCTCTGCTCGGGTGCTGCTGCTGGTGGAAGCCCCATCCCTGGCAGGGGGGAAAGCAGGAACATGGGATGGAGCCCTGGAAAACTGCTCAGTTCAGGTTTGAAACTGCAATTCCCTCAAAAAGAAGGTCTCAAAAACACTTCTCTATCAGGGAAGGGAAGGNTCAGAGACAGCAGGAGAGATGGGAGGAGGGTCCAGCTCTGCTGGAGCTTTCCTTGCTTTCTCACTCAGCAGTTCCCTAAAGCTCTGGAGCGGCTGCACCATCTACGGAGCTGCCCCAGGAACCCCACCCTGCTCTCCATTTCTCCAGAAGATCTTCCTCACAGAGTGAGGCCCCTGCCCCAGGCTGCCAAGGCCAGCTTCCCACAGGAGCCAGTGGGGATGTGAGGAGACACCTTGGATAACGCCGTGACCTGTGTGTGTCCCCAGTGTCCCTGTGCATGGGGCGCTACCCCCGTGGTTCAGGTGTTGCTGGGGGGTCTGAAGTCACCCCTGGCACATGGAACATCCTCCCCTTGTGCTTTTGTGGCTCCCCCAGGCAAGGCCAGGCTTGACTTCGGCCAACAACCAGGAAATCCCTGTGGCTGTGCCCGGGTTGGGATCTCTGTGCCCAAGGCCCACGGAAAGGGTGATGAATCCCCCACTTCTGGCAAAGATTTCTGTCCCCACAGCCAGTGGCCCCCCAATAGTGGGGATCCTCTCCCATAAATTCTCCATTGATTCACCACCAGAAGAAAAGGGCCACAAATATTATTCCTGATGAATAATTCAGGCAGCTCTAAGCCCTGCCTCGCGCGTTCATTACCCTCCACGAGGACCTGGGGGATACGGCTTGAAAGGCCCTATAAAAGGAAACTGGGGAAGATTTATTTTTAAGGATGGGCAAATCCCGATAACCCACGGTGGGAGGGGTCGTGCCTGGTGCTGGTGCGGGGCTGCTCAGCCCTGGCTCCGCTCCGTCCTCCCCCTCGCTGGGGCTTTGTTAAAAAAGGAAAGCACTTACGGGCTCAGGCCACTCTCCTTTCTTCCCCGCCGAAGCTTTCAGGGATGAAAGCACTCTGAAGTGCTGGGAGCTGAGGAGGGAATAATGCTCCTCCTTCAGCCCTCTGCCTGCCTGCGAGGTGGCGGCAGGGTCACCGCCGGAGCCGGGAGAGAACTGTCGCTCCGGGGACGGGCTGGGCTGTGCGCTGGGGTCTCAGGCAGCCCACGGGGCCGTGAACCACCTGGTGCCGCCAGGAACTGGGAACCGAGGCCGGGAACACGGACAGGCGTGAGCAGCTTCTGCCCACCCTGTCCTGGGGCATCAGGTCCTGCTGGGGCAGGGGGCCGGGGCTGCTGCAGGGCTGCCCTCCCTGCACGGCCCCTTGCACCACCCCAAACCCTCCCAAGGGCGGCCACTCACCTGAAAGTTTGACTTTTGAAGGGCCTGACTGAAGCTGCGTGGAGAGGGAGGCACTTTTCTTGGAAAATTGTCTTTTATCTTGCAGGAAAGGTACAGGGGTTTTGCTCTTCTGTTTTAGGAAAGGTGAATACAAAGGGAGGGTCGAGGTTTTGGTGCGAGTCAGACGCTGCTGAGGTTTGGAGTCAGTGTTGGCTCTAGCCCAGGGTCACTGGTCACTGGCTCTGCAGGTCACCCAGTGGGTCAGAGCAGAGTCATGGAGCAGTTTGGGGTGGAAGGGACATTAAAGCCCATCCAGTCCCACCCCTGCCATGGGCAGAGACACCTTCCACTGTGCCAGGTCCAGCCTGGCCTTGGACACTGCCAGGGATCCAGGGGCAGCCACAGCTGTTCTGGGCACCCTGTGCCAGGGCCTCCCCACCCTCACAGGGCAGAATTTCTCCCAATATTCCATCAATTCTATATCCCAATATTCTATCTCCTTTCTTCCAGGTTAAATGCATTGCCTGTCCATGGTGCTGAGCTCCTCGGAGCAGCTCCTGTCCCTGGGCATAATCCCCCTGCTGGGGCACTCCCATAACCAATAACCCTTCTGCTGACTCCACACTCCCCTGCTCGTCCAAAAAGCAGCTGCATTCCACCAGTGCTGTGCCCGTGAACCTCCTGGCCTTGGAGACTTTGGCCTCCCTGACTGGCACTTCCCGCTGCCCTCTCTGTTACCCCGGCCGATAAAACCTGCTCTGAGGCCGAGCCCTGATCGATGGTGGCAGGATCCATCTCCCACCCCCTGAGCAGGACCAGTGTGAGGTGGCCGTGGCAGCTGGGGGGACATCTGTCCTCCTGGAGAGCACCATTCATCCTGGGCAGTGGCCAGCAGAGGGGACAAAGGGCTCTCTGAGGGGGCAGATCCTTCTCTGCTGGCCTCGGCCTGGTGACTGCTCTGGATTTAACTCCTTCCCTTTGGGCAGCTCAAGACTTGGGGCTGGGGAAGCTGCTGCTGACCTGGTCTGGCAGAGGCTCCCCAACCACCTGTCCAGTGATTCCAGGGACCAGTGACACCCAAGGGCTCAACTCGCTGAGATCCTGGGCAGGAGGAGGACTCTGCTGCCTTCCTCCATGCCCAGCCAGGGCCTCTGATGTGTTTCACTGATGCAGGAAATATCTTGGGTCACTCACCTCTGCTTTGGCCCCTTGTCTGTCAAAGCCAAGGGGAGATTCCCCCTCGTTCCCCAGGCTCAGCAGGGTGAAGGTCACCAGGAGCATCCCAAGGGACTTTTGTGGACTCACAGAACAAGAGAATCACTGAGATTGGAAAATTCTTCCAAAATCAGCCTTTGACTAAATACCTCCCTGCCCGCTGAGCCGTATGGCAAAGTGCCCAAAGTGCCACATCTGCTCTGCTTTCTGAGCACTTCTGGGGATGGTGACTCCACCACTGCCCTGGGCAGCCTGTGCCAATGCTTGATCACACTTTTGGTGAAGAAATTTTCCCAATATCCAACCTAAACCTCCCCTGGCCCAGCCCGAGGCCGTTCCCTCTCCTCCTGTCCCTGTTCCCTGGGAGCAGAGCCCGACACCCCCGGCTGTCCCCTCCTGTCAGGGAGTTGTGCAGAGGCAGAAGGGCCCCCCTGAGCCTCCTTTTCTCCAGGCTGAGCCCCTTTCCCAGCTCCCTCAGCCCCTCCTGGGGCTCCAGACCCTTCCCAGCTCTGTTCCCTTCTCTGGACACACTCCAGCCCCTCAATGTCTCCTGCAGTGAGGGGCTCACAACTGGACACGGGATTTGAGGTGCAGTGCCAAGATTTTGTTCCCCTCTCTCTCGTGCCATAGTTTCCATTATGAGAAAGGAGAGGCAGGGCACTCTCAGCAGGAAGATGCCCAGTGGCAACTCAGAGTGCAGGTGATGGAACACCCATCTCGGTGGTGGATAACTGCTGCTGATTAATTACCCCGGCTATTTAGAGCCTCTGCCTGGCTCCCAGCTCATATTCCAGCAGCACCAGAGTCTCATTAGGTCTCCATCCCAGAGCCCCAGTGTTGGTATTTGAACAAATCCACCTTTTAACCTCCTCATGTGCCTGTGAAACAGCCTCAGACCAGCAGTGTGGGCGTCACACTCGGCCAAAAGATGTCCCAGTGCTGTCAGCCCTGATCCCAGACAGAAGGGGAAGGAGGTGGAGGGTCCACAGTCTGTTGGGACAGGCACAGGAGGAGAGTGGCCCCGTGTAAACGTGCCTGAGTGGGGCTTTGCTGTGGCCAGGAGGCTCAGCAGGGCACAGGGACACCCGTCCCTCCCCTAAAATCCAGCTGCTGGTGCCAAAGCTGTGCCCCCCAATGGAGCCTGGGCCTGCCTGCTCCCAAATCCGGACCCTGCGCTCCATGGGACCCTCCTCAGGCCCGGCCTCCATCCCTGCTGCCCCCAAACAGCCCGGCACGGACAGCCCCATCAAGTGAAAGGTGGAAAAAGGTAATTAATCTACAGAGAAAAAAGTGTTAATACCTCTAAGACACCGGGGACACTGGCTGTCAGCTTCCACCAATTAGTCACCTAAAACCCTGCCTGTATGATCTCTGTGGTACAGCTGAGTTGATTACTCTAATTAATTTTGCATTGATCTGCATGGATCTGCAGCAGCAGGGCCTATCAGGGCCGGAGGAGGAGATGGATGCGGGAGCCCTGCTGGAGTGTGGAGGAGGGAGCACATCCCGGCCCCGCAGCTCCTCTCGGTCCCTCCCCGCCCCGAGGCTCCCACAGGCAGAGGTGACACGACAGTCCCCAAAGCAGGGCCAGGGGAAGCGGCAGCGACTCGTTTTGGGAGTGCCCTGCCAGGGGTGGGACATCCCTCCTGCCCCACCCCCTGAACACGTTCCTTCATCCCTCGGCTTCTCCCCATCTCCCAGTTGTACCTTAGGGGGGTTTGTGAGCAAGAGTGACTTTTGCCATCTGATATCCAGGAAATGCTGTGGGGCTCCCGTAACAGCGGGGGGCTGCTGCTCTCTGGGAATCACAGAATGGTTGGTTTGGAAGGGGCTTTAAAGATCTCCCTTTGCCTTGTCAAGGACAATCCCACTGCTGCCGGTTCCCCCTTTGCATCGTGCCTAAGTCTAATCCACCTCAGGCAGGCTCACCCTCCCCTTTTTGGGGACTCCATGTTTACTCTCAGGAATGTTTTGTGACAGCAGAAAGCCAAACATTTGGTGCTTTCAGATTTTATTTTTTTCCTTCACACATTTTCCCCTCCTTGCTTGGCTGAAATTTGACCTAAATTTACCAGTCTGGTCTGAACATCCTCCAAACCCAAACTCCAGGTGGCATTGGCAGAACCTGTGTGGAGCAGGATCCATCACTCTCCTCCTGTTTAGGGATTAATTTCTCCCATCTCATGAAGCCTTTCAGCAGGAGGGATCCCTGGCTGCCATGAGGAGTTTTCATGGCTCGTTTTCCCATCTTCCATCACTTTGTGCAGCCCATGCTCGAGCTGGGATCACCCTCCAAGCCCCGTGGGCGGCACAGCCCCAGCATGGTTTGCTGGAGGAGCATCTCCTGGGAGCCAGGACAAGCTGTCCTGTCGCTGATGAGCCTTGTCCCAGGACCTCCTGCTGCCTCCCATGTGGATTTTGCCAGAGTTTCCAGGAATGTGCCGCTCCTCAGCTCTTCAACCTGTTCTTAACCCTTCAGGAGGCTGGACCATGTCTCCACCAGACTTGGTGTGGTGGGGGGACACAGCCCCTGCTCTGCCTCATCCCAGGGCCAGGAACCAGCAGCTGGAGTGAAATCCCTCCTGGAGTGAACCCATCCTTGCACTGAGACTTTGCAGAGCGCCCCAGCAGCTCCCTGAGCCCGCTGCTCATCCCAATCCCAACCATCCCCCTGGCTGTTCGTTAAAGGTTTGGCTCTAATGAGCGTTCCTCACTCAGTGCTTTAACCAGTGCCACCTCCAGCTCTGGATTTACCCATCTTGGAAAAGGGGAATTGAGGCCCAGAGGGATTTAAACCACCCAAAGGTGGAATGAGCAGGGAATCCTCCTTGCAGACCCCTAACAGGCAAAGGGTCGGCCTTCATCAGAGTAATTTCCAGGGATTAATATTAAAAATGTTTCTAATGGCTCCCACTTGTTTATTAAATACCCAGCGTGGAGATAAGTTATCAACCCTGGCTAGAATAGCTATTAATCAAATATTCAAATCCGTGCTGCAGTTGGCCACAATGGGACGTACACATAATTCTCCAGCTCTGGTAATAATTAATCTTTTTTCCCCCTTTTCTTCCCTTCTACTTTGGACTCCTGCAAATATCTTTTGGTGTTAAGAGGTCCCCAGAGAGACCTGCCTCTAAATGAGGTGTAAAAATCTAAGCCGCACAAAAAATAGCATGAGGCTGGGATCGATATTCTCTTCACAGCTACATCGATTAACAACAATATTCTTCATTTATTAATTATGAAGGGGAATTTTCCATCCTTGCATCTCTTTCTCTGTTTGTTGCTTGGGTGGGTCCGCGAGGCCTCAGTGGACCCTCCCCAAGCATCCTCTGGGTACCAGGCCGAGGAGGAGCTGGAATCTGCCAGGGGAGCTGGGGCTGGATGGGGATGGATG
>VZDJ01000247.1:608755-630062 GCA_008694505.1 Cyanoderma ruficeps | reverse complement strand
AAAAAGCCCTGCTGTACAATTAATTCCTTCTAACGGTCATTTCTCTGGCTGCCATTTAAGGCAGACACTTGGGAAGTGCCGGGATATCGATGGAGAGGAGGAGGAGATGGCAGGACCTCCATCCCCCTGCCCCTCTGCACAGGCTGTAAGTGCAGGGCCCGTGATTTATTTAGTATCCATGAATACTGAGTGAAATCAGAATAATGGGGCACTTAGCCAAGTTACTGAGAAATCGCTATTGTGATGCAATTTACTTCAATTAATTAAGCCTTTTTTGTTACCATTATTCCTTGTTTTACATTTTGTTTTAAATTTCAACTGATTGGGCGCATTGTGGTGGGAAGCTGATAGCGCTGGTCGGGCCCTGTGCTCCGAGCCGTAAATACCCAGAGCTGCTTCTCCCAGCCCCTCCCAGCCCCCGGCCCTGCTGCCCTCCCCAAAACCAGCAAAGACCGCAGGGCTCCCACTGCAGCTCCCCTGCAGCACCCACTTCGGTGCCCGGCTGGATTTAATGCGCTTTAATGCAGCTCCTAAGGATGCTGGAAATTTGACCTGTGAAGGAAAAGCCTGAGCTTTGAGTGCAGTGAGAGAAAAGGAGGGTGTTTTTCTCATTGTATGAAGAAGGGAATCACAGACTCACACAACTGGGTTGGAAGAGACATTAAAGTTCATCTCATTCCACCCCCTGCCATGGCAGGGACACCCCCCACTGTCCCAGGCTGCTCCAAGCCCTGTCCAGCCTGGCCTTGGACACTGCCAGGGATCCAGGGGCAGCCACAGCTGCTCTGGGCACCCTGTGCCAGGGCCTGCCCACCCTCACAGAGCAGAATTGGTCCCCAGGATCCCCTCCAGCCCTCTGACAGTGTGAGACCACTGCCAGGTACTGGCACAGCCCTTGCAGCGTGGAGGGAAGGATGCATCCCTCTCCTGTGGCTGCAGAAGGAGCTTTCCCAGGGCAGGAAGGGGAATTTCACCAGGTGCCCTTGGTGTTTCTGTGCTGATCCTCTCCAGGAGACCTTGGCCAAAGCCAGAGCTCCGGGAGGAGAACCCCAGAGCAAAGCAGCCAGCACCAGGCACGGTGGAGTGGTTCACGTCCCCCCAGGCCATTGCCCGAGGCAATAACCTGCAGCAGGTGGGGCCTGGGACCCCCTCCCCAGCACAGCTTATGCCAGAGGAGGACACCCACATCCCGTGGGACACCAGGAGCCTCACCCTCCTGTCAGGGGCTGAGGAGGTGAAGCTCCAGCTGGACCTGTTGTGCAGAGCATGGCTGGGTCTCTGTTTTCCCCAAGGGATGTGTCTGGGGCTGGATCACAGCCCCAAGGACACGGCTCTGGTGGCAGGAGCTGAGCCCTGAGCAGACTGCCCTGCCTGGCTCTGCTCAGCCCCGGCTGCTGCTGGGCTCCTGCTCAGGGTGAAGGCTTGAAGGTTCAACTCGAGCAGGATCTTGCCAGGACCCTGCAGCCCCCTGCCTTCCCCGCCCTGTGCTCGGGATGAGTCCCTCTGGCAGACAGTGAGCCCGCAGGGGAGCTGAGGCTCGGCCTCAGAGCACTCCCATCAGGAGGATCCCGACCCCACAGGGGCCTCAGTGCTGGGTCAGTGTGGGTTCAATGCTCTTGGAAGCCTTTTCCATCCTCAATGACTGTGTGACTCTGTGATTCTATTCTGGTCTTCCCACATCTCCAGCTCAGCAGCCCTGGGAGCTGCTCAGCACCCCAAGCCCCTGCAGCATCCCTGCCCCTCTCCCTGCAGCCCCAGTCTCCAGCACCATCAGAGTCAGGGCTGCAGGAAGGGCCTGGCAGACGAAAGGGGCCGTTTGGTACCGTCAGGAGTTCTCCTTCCAGCCCTCCGGGTGATGCCATTTAACCTCCAGTGGGTTTCAGCCCCGTGTAACTGTTCCAGCTCCTGCACTGACACATGAGGGGCCTCTGTGTGGGGCTGGTGTTACCTCTTTAATGGAGGGAAGAGAAAACATTGGTGCCTCGGACCCCCCTGGGAATAAATTCATACTGCGGGATGGATTCGATTTTTTCCCTCCTTTTGCCTGATTCCTGGGGCCTCCTGGGTAACAAAGATTAAGCTTCAAGCCCTTCTGATATTACTTTGAAATGCAGAAACCTTCAGAAAGAGAGACGAAATCTTCCCTCATCCTGCAAAATGGCAAACATCTTTGGGGATGGGCAAGTGCTCGGCCATTTGCTCCTTCTGTCACCCCTGGGGTCACCGAGCCCCACACCTCACACACCCACATGGGCTCCACGGCTCCTGCACCTGCCCAGGGCTGCCTTTGGCTCCCTCAGGATTCACAAACTCCCTCCTGTGACTGGTGCTGAGCTGCGGCCGCCAGCACGGGCAGCAGCCACCTTAATACCCGATCAATTAATTATCAGCCCTGTTAGGATGAAGCTGCTGAAATGTGGGCTGGGAGGACTCCGGAGCACAAGCACAGAGCTCTCATTTCCCCAGTCCCACAGCCACTGGAGACAGCCCTGGCCCTGATCCTGCTTTCACCGGGATAAACCTGGAGCAGCTCCAGGTGTTTAATTGGGGTCACTCGGGAATGAGCGGGGACAGCAGCATCCAGGCCTGGGGATGGGATCCTGCCCCTCCCTGTGTCTGCAGCCCCTCCCCAGCTGGGGACAGCACGGCTGGCAGGTTCACTGGGCACCGAGATGGAAATTTAGGACATTGAAGGGAATTGAGGANGAGGGACGGGACAGGGATAGGGACAGGGCTGCAGGTTTTGGCGTGGCCGTGGGGTGTTTGTTCTCCAGGCTCTGGGGCTGCACTGCAGCCCTGAGTAGGGGGCAGCTGAAAAAGTCTGAGCAATTGAGGATTTTTGTCAAACCATTCAAGACACTTTTCCCCATGTCTGGGACCTTCCAAGTCAAGTTTTTGTCACTTGAGTTATTTTGAGCTTTTCCTTGGTCTCAGCCACACATCTCCTGTCACGGGGCGGAGCTGGGTGTGTCCCAGTTTAGGAAGACTGGAATGAATCTCAGGAGACGGCTGTTGTAGAAAACTCTCTCCCTAACTTTATTTTGACTCCAGTATTTATAGATATGCACAGAGGTCAAGGGATTGGCTGCACAGGTCGCTACCCCTTCAGCCTGGATGGTGGACACCACCATCAATCATTTCTTCTCTCACAGGAGAAGTGTGTAAACATTCCAGGAATAGACATCATTTACATGAGGCTGCGTGAGAAAGTTCTACAAAAAGACAAAAGGCAGAAAACTCAGGGCAACAATTTCCAGTACAGCCAAGTCCTTCAAGTTGGTGATGTCTCCCAAAATGCCATCCTGGGTTCCTTCCTTTGACATCAGAGTCCTCAGTCAGCCCAGACTCCTCCTTGCCTGGTTCCCCTCCCAGGCTGGGCATCTCCCTTCAGCCAACAAAGCCTCTCACAGCCAAGGCCAACTTTGCTGCTTCCCTTTCCTGAGCATCCCACAGCCCTGGACAGGCCCTTCCAGCTCCCTGCCAGCTTTGCTGCCTGCCCTGGTGTCTCCAAAGGGGTTTTTCCCTGCTCCCAGCCCCTTCCTGACGGCTGCCCTGGGTTACATCTCCCTGCCAGGAGGTTGAACATCCCCTTCCCTCGCCTGGAGATCTGGAGGGGATTCCACCTGAAGCCCAAACTCCTGGATGTGTTGACTTCCATGTCTGCTTCAAATAGGCAGCTCTGGACACGAGTCTGTCCCTGGAAAACCTCCATGTTTTCCATGGTGGCTTCCATGCCCATCCCTGGCAGTGTCCGAGGCCAGGTTGGATGGGGCTTGGAGCCCCCTGGCCTGGTGGAAGTTATCCATGGCACAGGGATGGAGCTGGGTGAGCTCTGGTGTTCCTCCCAACCCAAACCAGTCTGGGACTCAATAAAAATTCCCTTTGAAAGGCTTTGCCATTGAGTTTTGGCCCTGCCCAGGGGAGCCCAGGGAAGCCACATTCACCGTGCGTGTCCCCAGGTCACTGCTCTCCAAAGCCAACCTGGAATTTCAAGGCAGGGACTTTTTTCCCCTCCAAACCCTCCCAGGCTGCGAAGGGAGTGAGATTCTGACTCTATTTTTCTATCAATAAAGTTTATTGTCCTTTTCTCGCAAACCCTTCAGCAATTAAAAAAAAAAAAAATAGAAGAAGAGGAGGAAGAAGAAGACAAAGGGAGTTGATGTTTGACTGCTGGGCTATCACTTAAGTCCTTGTTCCTGTTTACTCAGGACTTATTAGAGCTCATTCAATGCCTATAGCATGGCTGGATCAATACCTGCTGGGAGCAAGAGAGATTCCGCTTGGCCACTGTAGCCCATGTTGCAGAATTGATCTGCTTGGCTGCTGCAATCTGAAAATCCATCTTTTTTGCGCTCCCTGCCTCTCTCCGCCGCGGGTTGCTAAGCAACGGGGGCTCCTTGGGATGGCCATTGGCCAGCGCTCGGCCGTGCCGTGGTCCTCCCTGGTCACTTGGCCACTTTGGGCTGCCAGTCCTCCTCCAAGGCTGGCTCCGGGTGCCGGGGAGGTGGGGAAAGGGCAGGGAGGAAGGGAAGGGGCTGGGGGGTGGTGAGAGGAGGGACGAGGAGAAAAGGGAAATCGATATCACCTCACATTTAACCTTTCTTTAAAAAAAAAAAAAAAAATCTTTGAGAAAACTCTATTGACCCATTCCTTATCACTTCTCGCCACCGCAGCCTCTGCACCAGGGCTGCACTGCCCGCTCACTCCCCATCACCTCCCCTTCCCAGGGCACATCGCACTCCTGTCCTCCCTTCTCCCCGTCTGCCTCACCTTGGCTGGACACAAAGTTATGCCAGGTTAGCTAAAGGTGTCTTTTTAAACTGATTTCATTAAACTGGGGCAAAACCTTTGTGCGGATGTACTGGGATCAATGTAAACCCCATTTGCATCGATTTCGCTTCGCTTTGGTAAAGGAATCGAATTATACAAACCAATACCAACCTGCTTTAAAATGATTTAAGAGTGTCTACACAAGACCAATTTTGGCTTGCAATTTTGTGTGTAGACAAGGTCCATCCCTCCTCCCAAAGAGCCCTTCATGAGGCAAAGCCCAGGCCATGGGAGGCTCGGAGCTCCAGCTCCCTTGGTTGTCTTTGCAGCTCGTCCTAAAAGGTTTGCCCATGTTTTGCTGTTCCTGCACCGGATGCAGATCAGGGTGGGAGGTGCTTTCCCAGGGGCTGTAGAGGGTTTGCTGTGCAGGTGTTGGTGCTGCTCTGGCTCCATCACACTCCAGATGGAGGCACCTCGGGTGTGTCTGTGGCTGCAGTCCCTGCAGGAGCCCAAACTCCTCGTACCAGAGGTTACAAACCCTGTTTTGTGATTGCTCACAGGGCCAGGAGACAGAGGGGTCAATACTGGACCACACAGTGTCCACCATCTGGACCACAGGTGCTCCCAAGTGGATGTTTCCCCTCGGGAGACACCCAAGGGAAGTGGCTTCATTTCCACAAGTGCAGGAGGGCTCCCACAAAAGCTGGGAAAGCCACGTTTCTCTGGGGTCACCAAACCCAAGCCCTTTGATCAGGTCCCACAAGAGGTAACTCACACCCAGGGACGCTCCCCAGATGGAAAACGAGCTCAGAGCTGGCTCAGGGAGGTTCTGATCCCACCCCTCAGCTGTCAGCACAACCTCTTTGACTCAGTAAATCCCAGGATCCCCCATACTGGCCCGTCCCTACTGTCCCTGGTGTTCCCTGGGTTACCCCTTTGATGAATTTTGGGGTTCAGCACTCAGCTCTGGGGCTCTGCATCAGAACAGCTCCTGCTCACACTGGGGGGAGAAGCTTTTTCCTGCTGGGAAGGTGAGTCAACGAGGGCCTGGCTCACGTCTGGGGAGACTCTGGCTGGTGATGGAGACAAGGAATCCGCCCGCATGGGCTTTGATCTGAGCCCCTGAGCGCTGAGAGCAGCTTCACGGACCCTCGCCTGACCTTCAGCCCAAGGAGGAAGCACCAGAGGACAGGAGTGTGATTATCCCATCTTAAAGATAGATTATTCTCTTATTTTAAAGATACACTATTATACTGAAAGATAAATTATTATCTTAATGTAGATTAAAAATTCCGGTAGTTTTTCATCCAGAAGAGCTGGGCATAACTCAGACCAAGGCAGGTGCAGTTACTCAGACTTTACACCCAGGCACTCAGGTAGGGCTGAGTTCCCCGTTCAGGGTGGCAAAGGAAGCAAATCCTTTGTTGAGAGGAGCCCTCCTGACTCTGCTGCTGCAATTTTCTCCTCCTCTGCAGTTGCCCTTTGGAATTTTCTGGTCCTACACTGATTTTTTCCACGCAGAGGAAGGGCAGGACACAAACCTCGGAGGAGAAGTTGAGAGCCCTGTCGATGCAGGGCTCTGTCCCTGGGAGCATCTGAAGCCTTTCCACACCCAGCAGAGATCAGGGGTAGTCCCAAAGTTTGGAAAATCAGAAAAAATGTCACTTTATCAAAAGAAATCGTTCTTCCAAAGGAGCCACTGCTTCTGCTATCTCCCTTTTCAAATCTTTCATTGACCATGTGGAAAGGAGTCATCAGGATATCCTGCTTCAACATTTCCAAAGGAATCATTTTCCTCTTCCAGCCCTGGGTGATTTTATTTTCGTTTTAAAATCATGATTAATTTACACTAAAAGGAAATTTGAAAAACCGCCCGAACTTAAATTTAGCTGCTACTCTAAAGCCTGTCAGAACCCCCTGCCTTGATTGACAATGGTTGGGATTTCTTTTTTCATTTTCTTGGGGTTTTTTTCCTACATGAAGACATTAAAATTCCCATAAATCCTCGCAAAAGGAGGATCCCGTCAGATCCCAAACCCCTTCTCCAAATTCCCAGGGGGTTTAGGCAGGTACTTACAGGTTCTGATGAATAGCAGCACTTCCTCCAATCGGGGCAGTGATTTCCCTCTCCCCACTGGGATTTTTGGGATATTTTGTTTTATACACACGGTAATGGCTGCTGAATGATCACTTTACTGAGCAGCCCCTCGCAAATCACCTGCCCCAGGCTCTGCGAGGACTCCCCGTGCCCAGAGCAGGGCTCGGCAAGACCATTAACTGATTTTTGCTTTCACTTAGAGCTGCAGCATTGACGGCCCTGCTCGATATCTGACAAGCCCTGCACAGCCCCAGAGCTGAGCGGCGTCTCGGGAAAATATTCCTGATCCTCCCCTGCCACAGACACCCTCCGTGCTGAGATCTTCAGAAATCTTCAGCTGCAGCATGCAGGCAGGGTGGGTGCTCCCCAGAGCTCCCAACCCCCTTTCCCAGCTCTCCAGGTCTGAGCAGCTGCTCCAGGGTGCCGGGGTTGGGTTTGGTCCCCGGCTCGAGCCCTTTGGGGTGTCCCCACAGTGGGCAGGACTGTGGCCATCCCTGCCCCAGCCCCCCCCTGGCTTCCATCAACACCAGCCCAGGTTTCCTGAGGGGGTTGTGAAGGTCTCCATGGGCTCAGGAACTCTCTGCTGGGTTTGTGACACCTTGGGACACAATGACCCCCGTCCCCTCCAGTGGGGCCCATCAGGCACGGAGCATTAACCAGAGGCTTGGCCTAACGGGTGGGGTGTTCACTGGGGGAAGAGAAGGACCCAGGGAGAGCCCAGAGCCCCCTGCAGGGCCTAAAGGGGCTCCAGGAGAGCTGGAGAGGGACTGGGGACACGGGATGGAGGGACAGGACACAGGGAATGGCTTCCACTGCCAGAGGGCAGGGCTGGATGGGATATTGGGCAGGAATTGTTGGCTGTGAGGGTGGGCAGACCCTGGCACAGGGTGCCCAGAGCAGCTGTGGCTGCCCCTGGATCCCTGGCAGTGTCCCAGGCCAGGCTGGATGGGGCTTGGAGCAGCCTGGGATGGTGGAAGGTGTCCCTGCCCTGGCAGGGGTGGCACTGGACGAGCTTTGAGGTCCCTCCCAACCCAAACCAGTCTGGGATTCTCTGAGAACATCGAGAGGAAAGAAGAGGAGGGCCATGAGTGGGAAGGAGAGCGAGACCCTTGACAATGGGAGATTATTAGTTTTGCAGAAAATAAAATTCATTCTACAGTTTTTTTGAGAAACATTGAAGGTTTTGTTCTTCAGGCCCTGTTTCTCAAAGCTCCTGTTCCCTTGCAAAGCCTGTGAACACCTGAGAGGCTTCTTTGACATCCCCTTGGAAGCTTGGGGGAGGAAACAGAAGCTTCTCCTTCCCACCGTGGTGAGTTTGTTGTGATTAACGTGAGACAAGTGCTGAGGAGCAGAGCCCACAGCCAGAGATCCCCTGCCAGGAGACCTGGGAGCCCGGCTGGGCGGGCCATGATGCCAGCAGGGACAGGCAGTGCTGGCATTTCGTGGAGTCATTTCAGCTGGAAAAGCTCTCTGAGATCGTGGAGTCCAACCATGAACCCAGCCCTGCCAGGCCCAGCACTAAACCACGGCCCTGAGCACGTCTGCTCAGGGGTTTTGAGCACTGCCAGGGAGAGTGGCCCCAGCACTTCCCTGGGCTCCCCACGTCACAGCCCAGCCACCCAGGCAGGGCCCCCGGGGCCCTGTGACAGCGTCTCCTCAGCAGCTGACTGCTCCCAGGGGGTCACATCTCCAGGGCTGGGGGCTCTGGGGGGCTCTGGGGGGCTCTGGGGGGCTGCAGGTCTCCACAGAAGATCTCCAGGGTGGTTGGATCAGGAGCTCCTCCCTCCCCGCTCAGGTCCCTGTGGACATGGTCACTGCTGCTCCAGGTCTGTGGTGCTTTTCCAGCTTCTTTTTCCTCTCCTCTCTCCTGCAGCTTTTTTTGCAGCCCTCTCCATCTGCTCCTCTCCACAGAGCTTAGCTCACCGCCCCTGGGGGGTTTTCACCCCCCACCACCCCTTCCACTGACCCCAGGCCTCCCTGAAATGCCACGAGAAGGACTCAGTGCCCAGGGGAGAGGGAAGAGCTGCGGAATAACCCGGGAGGCCGGGTGACACCGGCTCTGTTTGCACATCGGATAAATCGGCCGCAGCCTCCCTCCGTGTCCAGAGCACACGTGTGTGCACAGCCCTTTACAAATGAAGAGCAGGAAACAAAAACTTCATCCATTAACATAATGACAGGTATTTCCCTGTTCTTAAGCCGGGCCTGGCCCAGCAAAACACTTAAGTACATGATTAATTTGAAGTCTAAGAGACTTAAGCACATGCTTAAGTGTTCCGCAGCCCCGGACCTAACGACGGAGGTTTCCACAGAGCAATCCGTGCTCCCGACATGTTCCAGTGGTGCTCAGATGTATGGATTAAGGGTGCCATAAACAGTTGAGATATTCTGTTTAAACAATCATTTGTTGACAAGACTATTCTAAGCCCATCGAATCCCTAAGTGATGGATGTATGTTGTCTCTCTGAGTCTCATGCTGTATCAGCCATTGATTTTTTCCAGCCTGGATGCTAAGGTAACCTTTACCTGAGAGCTCAGGCACAAAGCCGTGGGTGTGTGCTCACCGCGCCGGCTGTTTGCACGGCTGGGCTCGGCTCGGCATCCGTGCCGGTGGCACAAGGCTGCCCCGGAGCGCTGCGAGGGCCGCGGGTGAAGGAGCAGCTCCGGGGCTGCACTGCACAGCCTGGGGATGCCTGGGAGATGCTCCCCCCCTTCCCCAGAGCTTTTTCCAGGCTCGCCCTCCAGCCTCAACCATAGCTCAGGGTGGTTTCTCATCCTCCAGGGAGCAGCGATCTTGTCCTGCCGTCCACGTCCCCACTCCAGGAGATGTTTCCTCACAGGTGCCCCGCTGGCTCCATCCCTTGTGTCGGGACACCCTTCTTGGAGATCTGTTTTAATCACATTTATACACTTTAACCAGGGGAAGGAATCTATTGACAGTCTGTCTTCACATTTCTGTCAATTCTTCCGGAGACATCATTAAATCCAAGAGTGGATCTTAATTTAACGTGTTAGCTAACGGATTATTTAATTAGTTTTCAATAAACCCCCCCCCCNCCCCAAAAAAAAAAGTGTGGGGTGGGGAAATGGGCTAAGTATTTAGGGGAGAAAAAACCCAGCAAAGCAGAAGGCAGGATGATGAACACATCCAGGTTTCCCGGATCTGCAGAGAAATTGTCTCCTCAGCCCCTTCACCCCTTCTCTCTCACAAGAAAGAGCCCTGTTGCATTTTCCCCCTCTCCCCACTGTGTTCAATAATAAATGAAAATGGTAAAAAGCAATTCATACACAGGCTAAGCGTCTGGATTTATTATCAAGACAATTACACCGAGGAGAATTCCCGGAAAATTACTCTTCGAAGTCTTTCTCTGGCACCCCCTCCTAGTTTGGATAAATACAGCAGCAATTACTGCCGCGGGAGGGAGGAGGTCGAGGGAAAAGGGGGTGCCAGCGCCTCGTGCCCCAGCCAGGCTGGCTCTTGGGTGGCATCTGCCCCCGGGGGCGTGTCAGGGGGCGGTTTGTGCCGGGGAGGTGGCGGGGTTGGCAGGAGGGGAGGGTTGGGGGGTGGCTGCGCGTTTCCCTCGGGCGGCTCCGTGCGCCGGGGTCGGCTCAGGCTGCTCCGAGCGTGGGGAGCAGCCCCGGCGGGCTCTGAGCCGCCCGGGATTGTTTTGGAGACCGGCGCAAGTCCGGGTGGGCGAGGGGCAAGGCCGGGCATCCCAACCTGCCGGGACCCCCCGGCCGTCCCCCAGGGCAGCTGCTCGCTCTGGCCGGGGTGGGCAGGTCCCTGCCTTGTCCCTGCTTCGTCCCCGCCGGTTGTTTCAATTTCTGTTTTCCCTCATCCCCGTCCCTGCCTTGTCCCCTTCCCTTTCTCATCCCCATCGCTGCCTCGTCATCATCCCTGCATCATTTCCCATTTTCCTCACCCTCCTCCCTGCCGTGTCACCATCCTTGCCTTGTCCCTGTCTCCTTTCCCGTTTCCCCTCACCCTCACCAGTGCCTGTCCCTGTCCCTGCTCGTCCCCATTCCGGTTTCATTTCCCATTTTCCCTCTCCCCAGCCCTTCCTGACCCCGTCACTGCCCCCCACGGCTGTTCCCGCAGCCCCGGGAGGGACACCCCGGTACCTGTTGCGGGGCTGAGCCGCCGGGCCCGGGGGGGTCCGGGCCCGCTGCCCCTCCCCGAGCCGCTCTGCAGACCGCACAAGGCCCTGCCTTCCCTGTGCCCTCCTCAGCGGCCAGACAACTGTCCAAAGCCGGGATCTGAGCGAAAAAGCACAGACGGCTTCTCCCGAGCCAGGTGAAGGAGCCTGAAGAGACAGGAAAATATCTGCGGGAAACAAAAAAAAAAACAGAGGGGGAAAAATAAAAAATATGCAGCATATATTTTAAAAATCGCATTTATATTAAATAAATCATCTCGCTTTCTATATAGATATTATGAATAAGATACGTTATGAGTAAGAGACTGTAGATGATGTATTTTGTGTCTAAAGTGGCTGCATGCGGCTCGCGTGCTGCCGGTGCACGGGGGACGCGGGCAGAGCGCTCCGGCTCCCTCCCGTCCCCTCAGCGTTTCACCGGCTCCTGCCCCCAGACCCCCGGGCCTCGGAGAGCTTTTGGGGCGCTCAGAGACGCGGCTTTGAAGGTCTTTAAAATGCAGAAGGAGCAAAAAGTGGCAGAAGGCAGAGCAGGGGGACCAAGGACATTTCGGAGGTCTGGGGGGCCACCCGCGGTCCCGTCCCGTAGAGCACGGGCGAACTCGTTCCGTGTGTCCCACTGGGGGACACCCGCACCCCGACCCCGCTCGGGGATGGCCGGGCCTGACCGGAGAAAGGCGGAGAGAAAACGGGAGGAAGGGGAAAAATTAGGGAAAAGAAAAAGAAAATTCGATTGTATAATTTTTATGTCTCGCAACTGGGCGAAATCCCGGAGATTTTTCCACGCTTTTCCCCCGAAAGCTCCGAGGGGGTCGAGCCCTGTCCGTGCCGCTGCCAGGGTGTAAAGTTCAGCGCTGCTCTGCGGGGAACTTTTGAAAACAAATTGCGGCTGAAAGAGGCTCCCGGACACTCCGGGCGGTGTCCGAGGGGCGGGGGCAGCGGGGGGGACCCGGGCCCCGGTCCCGGGCCGAGGTGGGTGCGGAATCCCGGGACCGCCCGGCCCCGGCCCGGGATGCGCCGCGGCTCCGCGGGGCCGCTTCGTTCGGGGAAAACCCGCCGGGGTTACATCGAAAAGAGACGCGGCCCTTCCTCAAGCTGCCCCCCCGGGGTGAAATCGGACGGGAACCGCCCCCCGGCCCCACTCCCCGCCGCCGCCGTGACCCCGCCGCCGCCTCCCGCTGAGTTTCGAGGCGGCCCAAAGTTTCCGGGTAAACGAGAAAAGTCTCCGGAAAGGCCGTGGAGGGGTCGGGTCACCCCCTGGCCCTCCCTCCCGATCCCCCCGCATCGCTTCCCCCCGGTGCTGCCGCTTTTCCCCCCTCCCAGCGCGGCCCAGGCCCGACCCACCGGGACCGGGGCAAGGCGGGCGGCGCGGCCGGGCGGGGGACGGGGCAGGTCCCGGGCCGAGCCCCGCTCTGGTCCTGACCCTAAACACCTCCTGGGCCGAATCTGCAGAGAGAATGAACATTTTCACGCGGGTAGGGCATTAAAAAAATTATATTATATCCCGCCAAAGGGAAAGGGAAAGGAAAAGAACTCGGGAGGGGTGGGGAAAGGGCCTCATCTTGCAGCTAAAACTGTCTTAAAATCGAAAAAAAAAATAAATAAAAGCCTGGCAGGGCGCAGATCTCGACGATCGGTCGAGGGGGGCTGGAATTTTAAGGAGAAGAAGCTGCCGCTGGGGAAAGGGCCGGAGTTTTTTTCCCGGCCGGATCCCTTCCCGGGGCGCAACAAACCACAGTGCAACGCGACTGGGCGCCGCCGGCAGAGCGGGGAAGGGAAAATCGCTCCCGAGCAGGCGGGACAGGGAGGGAAAGGGGCAGGAGCGCGGGGCTGCCCCAGCCCGCGGCCGGCCCGGGGGGAGCCGAGCCCCGCGGAGGGGCCGCGGTGGGGCCGGCGGGGCCGGGGGGTCGCGGTCCCGGCGCTGCGCCCCCCGAGCGGCTTTCTCCGTATCCCGCTTTAATGACCCCAAATCCAGGCGGAACTTTTCCGGCGTGGCTGGTTTTTTTCCTGCTTTGTTTTGTTTTGGAAGCGAAAGCGTTTGAATCCCCTTCAAGAACCGGTATCAAAGACTCTTTTTTAAAAAGCTATTGATTGCAAAAGTCTTATTTAAACCAACACATTTTAGTTTCTCACATTTTAAAACATCATCTGGGGCCCATTGTATGGAAAATCGATTAGCAGGAATTGCCACGCTCTTTGCCTCCCGCTTGATTGTTGGAAAATCGAGACATCCATAGGCGAAGGCTGGGCTGGGGAAGGTTTGGAACCTAAATGAAAGGGCTTCCGAGGGATCTATAGGCACTAAATAATTCACCTGCCAGGCGATGGTGCTGTTATTTTGAAGCCTTAAAGAACTTTAAGGAACTTTTTGGCTGCCGGCGGGGTGCGTGGAGCCGCGTTTCGGCTCCTCGTCTTCCCGTGCCCGGTAAAGCCGGCGGTTTGTTCGGCCGGTGCCCGGTTCCTGCTCGGCGGCGGCACCGCCCGCGCTGCGGCCCCTCCGGTGAGGCCGGTCCTGGCCGGGGCGTTTGTGCCTTCGCGCCGTTCCTGAGTGCAATGGGAAAAAAAAAGTAAATAAAAATAAACCGGATTTGAGTTCAAAACAGCCCTCGAGCGGCGCGGCAGCACCGGCGGGCCGGGTACCGGCAGCAACGCCCGATACCTCCCCCGGCTGTGGGCACCCTCCGGTGCGGGCCGGCCCGGGAGCCCCGCACGGCCCGGGGGCAGCGGGGCACGGGCGGGGATGCCGAGCGCAGCTCCGGGAAGCTGGAGGGGCTGGGGAGGGGGCTGCTGGCTCCGCGGACCTGGCGGGGGGCCGGGGGGGCTGCCCCGGGCCCCGCTCCCCCTCCGCACTTACCGCTCCGCGCCCCCGGGTGCCCGCACCGCCCGGCTCCGCTCGGAGCGCTGCCCGGGCGGCTGCGGAGGAGCAGAGGGAAGGGAATTAAATAGGGAGAGGGAGCTCAGGAAGAAAGAGGTGGCGAGGGAAGGGATCAATAGCATCCAGCTGGCGAATGGAGCCGGGGCCTCTCCCCCGCGCTGCGCCCCGGCCCATGGCCAGAGCCTCTGGGCGCTCCGCGGGGCTTTCCCCGGGCCGGAGCAGCGAACCCCGCGGCTCCCACGGCCCGCAGCGGCTCGGCCGGGGCCGGACCCCGCACGGCGGCCCGGGGAGCTCCCGCCGCCTCCCCGCGGCCCGGCCCCGCGTGTCTCGGTGCCTCTCGCCCTAATGATATTGCATCGATCGGGGAAGGGCCGGGGCCGCGGGGGGGGGCAGGAGGGGGGCGCGGGGCTACCGCATTACTCAATTATGTCGCACTAATTACTAAAAAGTCTCTCTCTGTTTTGCCGTTTGCTCGGTGTGAAGCTCGGCGGAGGGCAGAGTCCAGCGCCCGTCCCGGGGGGCTCCCGGTGCTGCGGGCCCGGCGCTGCCGGGGATGGGGGGAGGCGTCGGGAGCCCGGCACGGGCCCGCGGTGCGGGACGGCAGCTGCAGGGATAGATCTATCGATGGGCGGTCGATGCGCTATCGCCATTATTGCGCTCAATGAAACCCTTCCAGACGCGGCTGCTCCATCCCTGGTTTGTTCCCCACCTCCTCCTCGCCGCTCACCTCGACACCCCCGCCCTCCACGCTCTGGCTCTGTCCTGCTCCGGGCCCCCTGCCCACCCCTGCCCGGCTCCGAGCCTTCCCCTGCCCACCCCTGCCCGGCTCTGGGGCTCCCTGCCCGCCCCTGGCACCTCGTCTTCGTCTCCCCTCTCATCTCTGCTGGCCTCCAGACCGTCCTGTCCATCCCCGCCCGGTTCCGGTCCCGTTACCTGCCTCAAAGCCTCCCCCGC
Source organism: Cyanoderma ruficeps (assembly GCA_008694505.1). Classification (NCBI taxonomy): domain Eukaryota; kingdom Metazoa; phylum Chordata; class Aves; order Passeriformes; family Timaliidae; genus Cyanoderma; species Cyanoderma ruficeps. The sequence continues at coordinate 615,211 of VZDJ01000247.1, read as the reverse complement.
CCAGCTGGATATCGGGCACTCGGCGTCCCCGGCAGACCCCCCGGGACGGGCTTCCCTCCGTTTCGGGGGTCTCGCCCACGGCCCGCGGGCCCTCCCGGCAGGCACAGGCCGAGGGGGAGCCAAGGGAGGGCCCGGAGTCCCTCCATGGCCCGGCTCGGCGGGGCCCGCCCCGGCTCCAGGGGCCGATCTCGGTGTAAGGGGCACAAAAAGGGCTGAGGGGAGGACCCCCCTCTCCGTCCATCATCTGCCTTTGCTCTCACGCCCCGGGAATTTGCGGGGCTTTATTTTAATGAACTGGGCACTTAATTGACTTCCCGGAGAGGGTGTCAGATGGGATAGAAAACCGTGGGATGGATGGGATGGGATGGATGGGATGCGATGGATGTAACGGACGGGTGGGGACGGAGGGAGGTGAGGTGGCTTGAGCTGGCTCGTGCTAAAAGCACAGAAATTGGACGGGATGTGAAATTTGGCTGAATTACTCCCTGAGCAGGCGGGTGCCGGGTGGGTCCCCGCGGACACCCCCGGGAGGGCCGGGCCGCTGTCCCGCCGCTGCCGCCCCGCACCGGAGCTCCCAGGTCCTCCCGGGGTCCCTCGGCTGTGGGAGCCGCCTGTAGCCCGGCAGTGGCCGGGAACTGAGCAGCCCACGCGGGGCTGGCGGGCCCCACCGGCAGGAAGCGATGGATTTTATTTTTATTTTTTCGGTCTGTTCAATAAAGCTTGGGAAACCGGCAGGTGCCGGCCGGGATGAGCGGACACCGCCGGGAAAGGCCAGAACTGCGCGGGGAGCCCAGCTCGGGATAACGGGGCTGGGGGCCGCTGAAAAATTGTCAGGAAGGACACCGAGAGCACCAGCCCCTCCAGCGGCCTAAAACCGGCTCACGTTGTCTCTTCATCCAGTCCTCCCTCACCCTCCTTTCCTCTACCTTTCCATTTCCCTTTTCCCTTTCAATTTTCTCTTTCCATTCTCCATTTTCCGATTTCATTTTCCATTTTCCCTTTGCGTTTTCCATTTTCCATTTCAATTTATTCTTTCCCTTTCCTTTCCTCCTTCTTTTTTTTTTTTTTCTTCCTCCACCACTGCCGGTCAGGGCCCTGCAGCACCGTGTGTCGCCCCAGGCGTGTCCCTGTCACCTCCCCTCCCCGTGCCAAGGCGACCTCCCCGTTCCCGAGGCAGCGCCCGCCGAGGGGCAGGGGAAGGGTGGCGATGGGGGGACACGCGTGGGGAAGGAAGCGACGGGACGGAATATCTGGGGCGGATTGGGACGAGCAGGCCCTTGGGAGGGGCACGGGGTGGGGAACGGGCCGGGGGCTGCGGGGGACTCCGGGGACAGGCACATCCAGGGGCGGCTGGCACGGCCAGATGTGCGCACAGGGAGCGGCCGGGGCTCAGCCAGATGTGCGGGGGCGCAGGTGGGCACTCGCCACCTGCAGCGCGGCCGGACGCGCGCTGGGAACCGGGTGCGGCGGGGAGGGCGTGACACCCGGTACGGGGCGGGTCACCCCCGTGGCCGGGGTCACCCCGGGGCGGCGGTGTCACCCCGGCGCGGGGGGAAGGTGACCCCGGCGGGGGTCCGGGTGAGGGCGCGGCGCTCCCCGCGCTCCCCGCGCCCGTCCCGGCCCCGCCCCCGGCGGCACCGGGAGAGGTGCGGGGGGGGCGGCTCGGTCCGGCGGGGGTGGGCGGGGCGGCGTGACGTCACGCCGCGGGCCAGAGCGAGGCTGCCGGGAGCCGGGAGCCGGCGGCCGAGGCTCCGCAGCCGCCCCGCACCGAGCCCCGCGCCCCGCGCACAGCCCCGCGCCAGCCCCGCGCCCCGAGCCCCGCGCCGAGCAGGGCGGGCGGCGGGCGCATCATGCCGGCCTGACCGCGGGGCGCGGACATCGATCCCCGGGCGCGGAGTCTGAATTAATCCGGGCAGCCGGCGCGGGGAGGGGGGGCGACGGTGGAGGAGGAGGAGGAGGCGGCGGCGGCGGCGGCGGCGGGGGGGTGGGGGAGGAAGGCAGAGAGCGAGCGGGCGAGGCAGCGGCAGAGCCCGGCGGCCACCATGGAGCTGGCGATGGAGAACCTGGGCAGCCTGCACGGCGTCCCGCACTCGCAGCCCGCCGAGCTGCTGAGCCCCGCGCACGGACGGCAGAGCTCGCACCGCAACCTGGTGCCGCACGGCCGGCCCGCCATGGTCTCGGGCATGGCCTCCATCCTGGAGGGGGGCGACTACCGCGGCGAGCACAGCCTGGGAGCCCCGCTGCACCCCGCCATGAGCATGTCCTGCGAGTCGCCCTCCGGCATGAGCCTGAGCAGCACCTACACCACGCTGACTCCCCTGCAGCACCTGCCACCCATCTCCACCGTCTCGGAGAAGTTCCACCACCCGCACCACCACCACCACCACCACCACCCGCACCAGCGCCTGGCCGGCAACGTCAGCGGCAGCTTCACCCTCATGCGCGACGAGCGGAGCTTGGCCTCCATGGGCAACCTCTACAGCCACTACCCCAAGGACATGCCGGCCATGGGGCAGCCCCTGTCGCCGCTGCCCAACGGGCTGGGCAGCCTCCACAACGCCCAGCAGCCGCTGGCCCCCTACGGCCCCGCCGGCCACTTGCCCAACGAGAAGATGCTCTCGCCCAACGGCTTCGACTCGCACGCCGCGATGCTGTCCCGGGGCGAGGAGCACCTGGCGCGGGGGCTGGCGGCGCCCAGCTCGGCCATGATGCCGCCGCTCAACGGGATGCACCCGCACGGCCACCCGCACGGCCAGCCCGGAGCCTCGCTGCTGGGAGAGCGGGAGCGCCCGGCGCCCGGCCCCGGCTCCCAGCCCGGCGGCTCCGGGCAGGTGGAGGAGATCAACACCAAGGAGGTGGCTCAGCGGATCACGGCCGAGCTGAAGCGGTACAGCATCCCGCAGGCCATCTTCGCGCAGAGGATCTTGTGCCGCTCCCAGGGGACCCTCTCGGACCTGCTGCGGAACCCCAAGCCCTGGAGTAAGCTCAAGTCCGGCCGGGAGACTTTCCGCAGGATGTGGAAATGGTTGCAGGAGCCGGAATTTCAGAGGATGTCGGCGCTCAGACTGGCAGGTAGGACGCGGCACGGCACGGCTCGGGCCGCCCGCCCCGTGGGTGGGTCGGGGGGTGCTGCGAACACGCGTGGGAACCCTCGGGGCTTCCGGGGTTGCCATCGCGAACTGGGGCCGGGCTCGGGCGGTGTTACCGACCCGGTTTGTAACCTTGAGAGCAAAGGGAAGTGGTTTATATTAAAGGTGAGTTATACCTAAGGCGACCTCCCGCCTCCCCGGGCCTGCTGCTGCCCCCGAGAGATGCGGGGTCGCGGGTGGAGGAGCCGAGAGGTGCCCGTTCGCCGCCGCCCGTCCGCCTGCCTCGGGAGTTTCCCTCTCGGTGCTGCCGAACCGGCCCCGTGGCGCCGGCAGTGTCCCGGAACTCCTCCGCGGTCCGTTCGGCCGCCGCCTCTCGGTACCGGGGCCGCGCTCGGGGGAATCTCCGGGCCACCCCACCGGGGCCGCGCTCGGTACCGGGGCCGCTCCGCTCCCTCGGCGCTGCCCTCGGCAGGAGGAACGAGCCCCGCCTGCCCCGTGTCTCCGGTTCCCGGCCGGGCTGAGGTCCCGCAGCGCCGTTCCCCGCGGTCTCGGGCCGGCGCTGGGCCGAGGCTTTGCTGGAGGAACGCGGGGGTTCCGTGCCGAGGGCGGGCGGGGGTCGCGGGGGAAAGGGCCGGAGGGTGGGACAGAGGGGACAGCGGCCAGCGGGGCCGTGCCCGGTGCTCCCCGCCAGCCCCGGCACGGAGCCGCTCCCCCCGGAAACGACCGGAGCTCTCGGCTCCGCGGGGCCGAGCCGCGGCGGACAAAACACGCGTTAGTGATTTTTAATTTATTTTTTAAGAAATCCGAGCTCCCCGTGGGGACGGGCAAAACCAGCGACGAGGACCCGCCGTTATTTATGGGGAAGAGCAGCGTTCATATGTATTTAGTGTAATTCAGTTGCTCTTTAATTAGGGCAGGGTAGTGGCATCTTTTAGTTCCAGTCGATGCCCTATTGAAAAGCAGTTAATAGAATGCAAATTGTTCCTGGCTTTACAAGGTTCTGGTAAATAAAGATTTAAACACTGCCGCGATCGGCCGTTTAATGCCCCCGTTGTTGGGGCTAATTGAGCGGCGGGCTTGGGCTTCTGCCTCGCCAGAATTGGAAATAATAATGAATAATTCAAAAATAATAATAGTAATAATAATTAAAAATATCCGTGATGGTGATGATAAAAAGGTGGCCGCAGCTGGGGGAAGCTCAGGGGGAACCCTCTTCTCGGCCCGCCTCGAGAGGTCCTTGTGCCCGGCCCGGGCCAGGGATCCCTGTCCCCGAACCGCCTGGGAGGGTCCCTGTCCCTGCCGTCACCTCTTTGCTCCTCGCGCCGTCGTGGGAGTTTTATTCTCCCCAAAATGATTTTTCTTCGCCGGCGCCGTTTTCCCCGGCGCCAGGGCCGCCATGTCCCCATTATTTACAGGAATTAACCCCCCAGATTTCCGGGGAACGGGGTTTGTTCATTTGCTGTCTGGGAAAACAGGAAAAAAAAACCCACCAGCCACCAGCCCAACCTCCCGTCGTGGATCCGCCCGTGTCGCGCCTCGCTCCCCACGCGGGCCCGGCCGCCCCACGCGGCCCGTGGCGGGGCTCGGCCGAGCTGCCCCCCCGGTCCTGCCGCTTTGTTCCGGCCCCGAGCCCCGCTGGGTCCCGCTTTCGTTTCGTTCCTGCCGCCCTCCCGCCCTCCCGGGCCCGGCCCTGGGGTCCGCCCCAGCCCCTCGGGCTGAGCCCCGGCCCGGCTGGCCCGGGCAGCGGCATCTGGGGGAAAGGGTCGCGCTGGGGGGGGCCGGGCCCGAGCCCCCCGATCGATGCCGTGAATCCCCCGCCCGGCCCGGCTCGAGGCCTCGGCTTGAGTCCGCTCGTTCTTTCCGGCTGCCCCGGGCTGGGGGCCTGGAGTGGCTCGGATGATTGCAGCCTTCACCCCCCGGCAGGCAGGAAAGGGACCCGGGCGGCGAGCAGAATTTTTCCTTCCCGGTAAAGAAAAATAATAATAATAAAAAAAGTTGGACGTGTGGCTCTGCCGGGGCAAGGACTGGTACAGGTTCTGATCCTATTCCTGCTTCTCTCCTGGTTCTATTCCTATTTCACTTTCTGGTCCTATTCCTGCTCCTCGTTCTATTCCTATTCCTGTTTCAGCTCCTGTTCCGGGGCTTGGTCCTGGTTCCGGTCCCCTTTCTATTCTTATTCCCATTCTTTTATTTCTTTCCTATTTTTGATCCTAGTGCTGGTCCCGGTCCCGGTGCGGGGCCGCCGGAGTCCATCTGATGGATTAGTCCGAGTCACTGAGCCGCGGATCGATGGCCACGCCGGGCCCCCACAAACGGCACCCGCCGCTTTTCTCCTCTTTCCACCCCAGTTCCTCCGGTCCCGCCGCCCCCTCCGCAGATGAACCATTAATTATTCAGCTGGGAGATGAGGGGGCTGCAGCTCCGGCCGCCCCGGGCTCCCTCCGGCCCCGCTCGCCCCGAGGGGCTCCGAAAAGAGGAGGGGTCCCACGGAGCAACATCTGGGCAGCAGCTGGCGGTGCCCGGCCCGCCCCCTCGGGCCGTCCATCTCCACGACCCCAAGGGCGGCCGCAGACCCCCGGGCCCGCTCCACATTCATCCCCACAAACTTCGTGACCGCCCCACGAGGCCTGCGAGGGCCCGTGGGTGACGGAGAGCTCCCACGGTGGCACTTTTGGGGGTCCCCTGCACGGGTCTGACCCCCACCCGCTAAACCCCGGGCGTCGTGCCCTGGGGGCGGAAAAGGCACCGGCTTCTTCCCCGGGGGGTGATGTGGGAGGTGGGCGCGTTCCTGCGCTCCCATCCCCGCGTGTCCGCGGAGGGCGGTGGGTGCCTTCCCACCCGGCGTGTCCCTCGCGTGGCTGTGGGCGCTCTCCCATCCCAGCGCCGCCGCCAGTGGGATCCCCCTCCCCGTCACGGATTTATTCCGACGCTCAGGACCAGGAAAATCGCTCGTGATTATTTCTCGGGAGGGTGACCAGGAAAATCGCTCGTGTTTATTTCTCGGGAGGGTGACAACACCGTCGCGTCTCTTTCGCGACACGGCGCTCCCCGCTCGCCGTCTTCCTTCACCCCTCGCTCGAAGGGGCGCTCGGGGTTCCCTCCTCCCGTGGTTTTCCCCGGCTGTGCGTGGAATCCAGCCCCGCGGGTGGGGTGCGGCTGCCCCGGGGGGCCGCGGGCCTGGGCAGCCCTGGGAGCCGGGCAGCTCCTCCTGTTTTACACTCGCTTCTCCTTTTTCCTCTCCAACCTTTCGTTTTATTTTTCCATTAGCACTTCCACCCCTCATCCCCTACCCCGTTTTTTCGTTCTCCATTTTAATTTTTTGTTTTAACTTGCTTTGTTCGTTTCTCTTTCTTTCTTTCTTTCTTTC
>VZDJ01000247.1:587973-598598 GCA_008694505.1 Cyanoderma ruficeps | reverse complement strand
GCCCACGCTGGGGGCTCAGCCCAGCACAGGGGGGGTTTGGGGTCAGTGCCCATGGCTGGGGCAGGCTGAGCCTCTCCCCCACCGACACCCCCAAGTCCTTCTCCCCAGGGCTGCTCCCCATGGCTTCATCCCCCAGTCTGTGCTCATGGCTGGGATTGCCCAGACCCTGCCGGCCTGGACTCCTCCACCTGTGTGCCAGGTGAGAACACCTGGGATTTGGGGTCACAGTGGAGCTGGGCTGTGCCATGGGCTGACAGAGGGCTGTGAGCTGCCTGGAGAGCCCCAGGGCCTCTTGGAGTGGGGCCTCACACCTTGGAAAGGCTCCAGCCTGGATCTCCCTCCTGCCGTGCGCTGCTGGAGCTCAGGGATAACCCGGAGCAGCCGATGTCCCTGTGATGTCCCTGTGCAGAGCATCCTGCCCACCTTCAGAGGCTCCTGGAGACACAAGCCCTGAGGATTACATACCCTCCTGCTTTTCCTTGCACCACAGAGGAAGAAATCCAGCAGCCCACTGAGAACTGACTCGGCCAAGCCCCAAGGGACCTTCCCATCTCACACCCGATAAAAGCACCCGGCACCAGACTTAGTCAGGAAATGCAGGAAACTCTTGGGTTTTTTCCCCTCCACTGCTTTTTCCCTTTCTCCAGCACATGTTCTGTGGCTGATGATGGCTCTGGGCCCTCTCTGGACACCGTCTCTGCTGAGACCAGCTCAGGGCCAACACACACTCTGATGAAAGATGTGTCATGGACACTGAAGTTGCTCATTGTCCCTGCTCAGAGTTCCAGGCAGGAGCAGCTGGAGGCAGGAACAGGCTGAGAGAATTCCGATGCCAAAGGGAGATCCTTGTGCCCCTCTCCTGTATGAAGGGGAAGGACAGAGTGGAATGCACAGCACCCTCAGCCATGAGTGGGACGCCACCCCAGAGTCCCATCACAGGCTCCTTGTCCGGCATCACCTCATTCTCACGGAGCAGAGAATCCTGGAATATCCTGAGCTGGAAGGGATCCTCAGGATCATCAGTGCAGCCCCTGTTCCTGCACAGACACCCCAACAATCCCACCCTGAGCAGCCCTGAGAGCGTTGTCCAAAGGCTCCTGCAGCTCTGGCAGCCTTGGGGCTGGGACCATTCCCTGGGCAGCCTGGGCAGTGCCCCAGCAGCCTCGGGGGACAGAACCTTTCCCTAATGTCTGACCCAACACCAGCCCCCTTTGTCATTGTGACACAAATCAAACCCCAAACTCCCCTCAGTCCCCCCAGATTCCGTAGCTGGGGCTCTTGCCCTAACACTGAGCACCAACAAGTCCCGCTGACTCCCAGGAAAACTTATTTCAGGGGATGGAGGTTTTCCAGCCGCACCCCCTCCTCATCCCCTCCCCGCTGCCATCCCTCCGGGCGCTGCCGCTGCTGCCTGACTCCGGCACTTCATTAGCACCAATTTGCTCTCGTCACGCTAAGTGGTGCTGACTCGGGAGAGGAGCAGGAGAACCGAGCAGCCGCCAGCACTCCCAGGGCTCCTGCCCGGCCCTGCCTCACAACAGCAGCTGGTCCAGACCCCGGCAGCAGCTTCCCCGGGCCATGGTCTCCACCGGAACAAGGAAAGCAGCTCATCCTGATCCAAAAAAAGGTCTGGAAAGGGAAGAAATAGGACAAATGGGGGAAGCGACTTTCCAGCAGAGCCAAGAGCTGATCCCGGCTCCCCCGGGTGGTTGGGAGAGCAGGGCAGGGCACCAGGGCTGCCTTCACAAAGGTGTCTGGAGAAGCAAGTGGAAAATGAAACCTCTGCAGAAAGGAAATGCTTTTAACAACAAACTCACCTTTTTAAGTCATGTGAAGCTGTTTGGATGTCCCTGAGAGGGGTTTGGTGGCTGCCACCAGGTCCAGAACAGCTCACCTGGAAAGGACAAGAATAAAACCAGGGCAAATGTGGAGGATGGAGCCAGGCACAGCTGCAGCAGCCACAGCTCCTTTGCATCACTTCAGCCTCCCTCCAACCCAACAAACTGCCTCAGTGCTGGGAAAGCTGAAAATGCCACCCATGGAAGAACAGGCCAAGCCTGAGAAGTGCAGGAGAGGAAACGAGGTGTCCTGGAGGCTGTTCTGTGTGTTGGGACAGCTCTGATGATCCCAAATCGGGAAGAGATGGGACCCTGATCTCAGGAAGGACCCTTGTCACCCGAGCAGAGGACAGAGGGCTTGTGCTTCCTTTTCTAGTCCCTTCCCTCCAGCTGCCAACCCCTGGGAGCCCCTGGGCTGTGGGGGATGTCTGGGGCCAGAGCTGCTCCCTGGGATGAGCCACTGAAACCTCGGCGTGGGAAGGGAAGTGAAGAGAAGGGAAGTGCAGGCGGCAGAGCTTTGTCTCATCTCATCTCATCTCATCTCCTCATTTGCAGCATTCAGAGGAAGATTTAATTTGCCGGGCTCGGGGAAGCGGCTCCCCCTGCAGCGCTGGCTGCATACCAATGACCAGGGGCTCTCCTCGTCCTCCCGAGCTGCCAGGGACACCGCGGGGCCGCCTGGCCCCACCGAGGCGGGGACACGTGGCACAAGGACACGTGTGGGGCCGGCAGCCCCGGCTGGGCCCTTTCCGTCCGACCCAGCCGGGCTGGGAGGCTCTGCAGGCACCTCGCAGCTCCTGACCACATCTCTCAGACTCTGAACGGCCTCTGGTGAATTTTTGTTTTCACTACAGAGTGGCTCAGATGCTCACCACACCCAAAATTTTCTCCACAAGCTTTGGAGCCCAGAAGGTGCTTTGTAAACTGTGTGCTGCTGAAGTCTGGGGGATCCCAGGGATGGCCCTGCAGGGCAGGCTCTGCTCCAGTCATTCCATGGTTGACGCCACATCCCCTGTGCCCATCTGATTGTGGTTGGAACCAAATGGGGTTTCAGGGGAAAAAAAAAAGGCAAAAAGGACATTGAGGTTTGTTTTTTGAGCACTTTTTCTTTGTTCTATACTGCTGCCTGTCCCATCAGCATTGTGTCCTTCCAGCTGGAGCAGATGTGAATTCCTGCTGGAGACCCCTATTTGTGACAAATCCCTGTGGCCTCTTTTCCTGCAGTGCAAAGAGAAGTCAAACCAAGCTCTCACAGTTGCCCCAGCACCCAGCCAGCCCCACCGTGCACCGAAGGGTTTCTGGTGTGGAGATGAAGCTCCCTGATCCCTGCCCCACACTCTGCTCCAGCTCTGGGGCAGCAGATGCCAGAGGTTCATTCAGACCCTGGGTGAGGCTCTGGGCTCCGAGCAGCAGAGTGGGGGCTGAAGCGGTAACACCCAGCCCCTTCTCTGGGGAGTCAGATCACAGGGCCATGGAATTGTCAAGGCTGGAAAAGATCTCTCAGATCAAGACCAACCATCAGCACAGCACCACTCCCGTGTTTCGTGCTGAAACGTCCCCAGGTGCCACATCTGCACATTTTTTGAACACTTCCAGGGATGGTGACTCCACCATTTCCCTGGGCACCCCGTGCCAGGGCTGGGCAACCCTTCCCATGAAGACATTTCCCCTAATATCCAACCTAAACCTGCCCTGGTGCAACTCGAGGTCATTTCCTTCTGTCATTAATTACTTGGGGGAAGAGACCAACCCCCACCTGGCTAAAATCTCCTTTCAGATCACTCTGCCCCTTCAAGGAGAGGGGGAAACTGAGGCAGTCCAAGGGCTGGGCCCGTGCTGAAGGCTCGGAGAGAAGCCAGCTTTGCTCAGGGCCATTTCCCAGCCGGTGCCCACCAGGGCCATCAGCCCATCCCACCTTCGCAGCCGGGAAACCTGTCCCCACCCGGCCAACCACATCCACGTTCCCCGTCTCGGTCCCTTCCTCCACCTCCCTCTGAGCCCATAAATGCTCCTCGGTCCCCTTCCACCCCCGTGAGATGATTTGACAAGGAGAAAAGGAGAGAAACTGGTGGGGTTTGTGCCGATTTCTCCCCCCCCATACCTTGCTTACCGCCGGCCTGCTGGCTCTGAAAGCCCCTGGCTGTCTTTTGTGATTTCAACAAATCACCAGCACTTAAGCAAAGTGGGCAGAAAATTACAGGTTGTGTTGCAAGTGAATGGAGAGGGAGAGCACGCTGGGGCCGAAAAACAGAGGTTTGCGGCTATAATAGAGAAAGCAGGGATCGCAGGAAGCCTGCAAAGCCATCAGGTATTAGTTAAACGCTTCGTGGGGTTCACGCTGCGAGGCATAATCGCAGTTCCTGAGCAGCGGCCATTTGATTGTCTCTATTATGTCCCCTCTGAAGTGATTTGGGAGATGTTTCGCTCGGAGCTGTCAAGGTTAAGTCAAGGAAAACGCGCTCCCTGTGACACGAGGCTCCCGGGAGGCAGAAACCCTCGGCAGAATCCTCCGGGGAGGAGGGTGGGATGCCTGTGCTCTGGGAGCCCTTTCCTCCTGCTTTCCCTGCCCGAGGCTCCTCCTCGTCTTTGCTCCTTGTGGTTTTTTTCTGCAGCCGGGTCAGAGCCGCCTTAGGGATGGGATTGTGTGGATGTCGTGCCCGGTTTGAGGAGGGATTGTGCCCTCACCCCGTCCCGCCGCGCCTGGCGGCCCCTCCTTGTCCCTTCGGGTTTGGAGGGTGAAATGAGCTGGGGAGGGGCCGAGGGAGGAGAAAACCCCCGCTGTGGGTGAGCCCAACCCCTTATCAGCCAACGGAGCATCCCCCACCCACGGGAGAGCTCAATCCCTCTCTCCCACGGTCGGTCCTGGTGCTGCTGTGCCCCAGGAGGAGCAGCACAAGCCCGGAGTAAATCCCGTCCTGTCCTTTGGGGCCACCATGCAGAGGCCGGGCTGGGAATGTCCCCATCCCCACGGAGCCAGAGAGCCGGGAAGGACATGATGGAGAGACATTAAACCAGGGTTGGGTTGTTTGGATCTTAGAACTTGGGGGGCAAAAAAGGGGTTTTGAAGCACAAAGAAAATACCTCGGCCCCGGCTGGGATGGGTGGGAGTCAGAGCCGTGCCCCTGGCTGCCCCTTGTCCCTGGCTGCCTGTGGGGACACGGGGACGGCCACCGCCAGCCTGCCTGGGAAAGCAGCGCCCAGGGGATGGGGAATGGGAAAAAGATCCTCCGTTGAGGGGTTGATGGCTGCCGTAAATAGATCTGAGCAGCGTCCCCATCGATCGCTGCTGTGCGGAGCTGTAATTAGATTGAGCCGGGGGAGAGGGGTGTTGGGCTGCGTCAGCAGAAAGGGAAATTAATAAATAAACAAACGAGCACAGGAAATGTGGGATGCGGCCGCCGGTGGCAGCGCAGGCCAAAAATAACCCAAACTAGCCGGGGGGCTCAGGGGCGAGGAGTGGGATGTCACCTGTGCCCGAACAATGACACTGGGTTTGCTGCAGGAGCCCAGTTTAGGGCTGGCCCTGACGGTTTGTGTTTGCCTCGGAGCTCAGGGTTGTTCATGGGAGGCTGGGCTGTAATAATCCCTCCGAAAAAAGGAACGGCAGCTTGGAAAGCTGAAAACATGAATCTCGGGCTGGATGTCCAGCGCTGTGGTGGGAATGGGTGCCAGCAGGCAGGAGAGCAAGAGGACAGGCTGGCCTGCCAGGGTGACAGCTGGGTCACATCCACAGGTCCCGTGGGGACGTGGGAGACGTTCCAAGAGCCATCGTGCAGGGCAAAAGCCCTTTGGAGAGAGTGTGAGGAGCCCACCTTGGACACAGGAGGAGCTGAGCATGCCAGGGGCGCTGGGAGGGCATGGGGAGGGCGGGTGAGGGGCACAGGTATGGGGGGAATTTTTCTGTTTGTTGTTTGCCTTGGGGGGACTTTGTGGGGGGCGGTCTTTTTTTAAATTCATGTCTGGGGAAAAAAAGTCAAATTTTCTATAAAGGCTTTTTTTTTTTTTTTGTTCTTTTTGCAAGCATCTGATGGTCATAGGGTAGGTTTCCACATTCTCTGCTGGCTGTTTGAGTAAGGTACCCCTGGGACAGGGTCCCCTGGCGTCACTCAGAGTGTCCCTTTGTCCCTGAGGATGGTGGTGTGCAGCCAAACCTGCCCGGGGGGGAGAAGGGGAGGGGCAGGTTCTGCACTGGCTCTGCCAGGGGCGCCTGATTTGGACTGAGAGTCACTGGCTGTGCCCGACCCGGTGCCTCCCATCCCCTGCCCAGTGGAACCAGAACTGGTGGCTCTCAGCACTGCATGGGGACAGGGCCAGGGCCGAGCCCAGCACCTGGGACAGAGCTAAATCTGCTGGATGAATGGTCTGCTTCCTGAGCTCCAGACCTCCCCAGCTCTGGGTGGAGGGGGTAGATCTCACCCTTCTCTCTCAGCTCTAGGTGATGTGAAGAGGCCTTGTAGTGGAGGCAGCTGAGGAGGAGGAGAGTGCTTGTGAGGAAGAAATGACTCCAAACACCCTCCTGGGCTATGCACTGCCTCCCCTTTGGCTGTGGAGGCGTTTGGAGAGCAGGAAGGGGTTTAGCCCAAGGGGAATACCTGCCCCGTGCTGCCCCATCCCTGCAGCATTTCAGCCTTGGCCTTTGGCCCCTCTGAGCTCTGTGCTTGGAGCTTGGAACTTCCTTTGATCCCTCCAGGCCAAAGAGGCTCCTGCAAGTGCCCGAGAGAAGCGAGTTGAAATCTGCCACCCAGACAGCAAATGTCTCAAGGGCCTGAGCCTTCCCTGCAAAGTCCTTCAGAAGTTCTGAACCAAGAAACCCCAAAGGCTGAAAACTGCTGCTGCCCCAGGCAAGAGCAGGATTTCCTTTGGGAAGTCTTTAGCCCACAGTTTGCTCTTTCTTTTTTGTTTTCCTTTTTTTCTTTCCCAGGAGGAAATGCTTTGTCCCCAGCCGTGTAGGGTCAGATCCCTGCCCTGCCTTGCCCGTGGCATCTCAGGTTCCTGCAGTTCCGTGTCTGGTTGAGTCCCTGAGCACTCAGATCAAACCTCGACAGCTTCAGGGTTGGCCCTGCTTTGAGCAGGGACTGGATCAGCCATCTCCACCATTTTATGGTTTTCTAGGAGAATATCATGGCACAGGTCTCCTTGTCCCACCTCTTCCACCACTTGATATCCCCACAATTCAAATTCATATATTTATTTATTATAGTCACCTCCCCCTCTGCCCTCTGCAGCAGGCTGGGGCCAGGGGGGCTTTCCTGGCTGCCCCCCTGTGCTGACCTTTGGCTCAAGCCAAACCTGCAGGGAAGGCTTTTCATTCAAATGTGCCACAGGATCAAGTAGCAAAGGCACACAGGGGAGACAGAATTTCCTGGAGCCTCCAGTGACTCAGGCAGGAAAATCCCTTCCCAGAGCGGGTAGATCCGTGATCTGTCCTTCCAAGCTGGTGCTGTGGGATTAGGGCTGCAGAGTGACCTTTCCATTATGTCCCTGTCCCCTGTCCCTTCCCTGCATTTCTGGCTGGCAGCTGGGTGAGGTGGCCAAGAGACGCCATTTCCCTGAGCCCTCCAGGGAGATCCGCAGAGGTGATGAGGAGACGAGTGAGGCCATGCTGAGGGAGGCCCATGGATAACCCCCCAAATTTCGGGATGAATCCCAATAGCCCGTCTCTGGGAGCAGAGCAGTGCAGGGGCTTCCTCAGTCTCTAGTCCCAGGGTCAGCTGGAGATGCTGAGACTTTTCCCGGCCTTCCCCCAGGCTTTTGTCACACAGGTGTCACAAGAGGCCGTTGTCCCTTCTCAGCGGCGCTCAGGAGGGACAGGGAGGAAGAGGAGGGAGCGGTGGGACACCAGCCAGCAAGTTTCCTGGAGGGAAGGACCTGGATTTCGGGAGGCAGCTGCGAGTGGGCCAGGGTGGGGAGCCCCAGTTAACGGCCCTGTTCTCTCTTTTGAACGTCCCCAGCTTGCAAACGCAAGGAGCAGGAGCAGCAGAAGGACCGCAGCCTGCAGCCCAAGAAGCAGCGCCTGGTCTTCACGGACCTGCAGCGCCGCACCCTGATCGCCATCTTCAAGGAGAACAAGCGCCCGTCCAAGGAGATGCAGATGACCATCTCCCAGCAGCTGGGCCTGGAGCTCAACACCGTCAGCAACTTCTTCATGAACGCCCGCCGGCGGTGCATGAACCGCTGGCAGGAGGAGCCGGGCGCCAACCCCGGGGTCCCCTCGACGTCTACAAGCACTTTCTCCAAAGCATGATGTCCCCCCAGCCCTCCCCGCCCCTTCCTGGACGTCCCCCTCATGACAAAGCCAACCCCAGACCCACACGCACGGCCTGGCCGGGGTGGGTGCTTTAGGGGTGGGTCCGTTCGCCTCCCAAACCCTCAGCGGGGTGTCACCCGTGGGCGCGGGCCTCGGGCCACCTCCTGCTGCCATGTCCCGCCAGCTCATGGAGCAGGGACAGGGTTTGTGACCAGGCCAGCTCCATCCCTGGGGGGGCTCAGAGAAAACTCACGGGGAGCAAGGGGTGGCGTGGGATGGAGGGAGGAGCGAGGCTCTGTTTGGAAGGAAGCATCCCTGGTCCTTGGGGATCACAGAGCCTTGTCTTCCCCTGCCCATGGAGGTTTTTGGGGAGAGGGGCCCATCCTGACCTCTCCACCCACCTTGATCTCTGTGGCAGCCATCCTTACAGCTCCCACAGGGGAGGGGAACAGGTGGGGGTGACACAAGAGCTGGTGTCACAGGCTGGACTCCGGCACAACCCCCCTGGGCCAGGGCCTGACCTGCCGTGGTTCAAAGGGGGCTGAGCAGGGAAAGAGCTCCAGGTGTGCCTGGAGGGCTCCCGGGCTCCTGCCTGGTCTCTGCTGGCTGGAGGTCCTCCCCTGCTGAGGTGCAGTGAATTCCCCAAGGCAGCCAGACCCTCTGTGCCAGCCCCCCATGGCACTTCTGTCCCTTGAGGGGTTTGGAAACCTGGCTGAGAACATTCCTGTACCCTCCGTTTCCTCCGTGGGCATCTTCCTCTGATCCCCCCCGGGCAGTCCCAGGAGCACCCACCCCCCAGGCCCCTCATGCACCCACAGCCCCTGACCCACGAGAGCAGCCCGGCCCCAGATCCCTCCCGGAGAAGCTCCACAGTGAAGGAGTCCCCTCCTGCCTCCACGGACCCGAGCACCCCCGTCCCGAGGGCACCCCACTGCTCCGCGTCGCCAGGCGCCCCAGCAGGTCAAAGAAGCACATTTTAGCCACAGAAATCGGGTATTTAACAATAACAATTGTTCGAAAGGAGACGGGAGGAGAGACTCGGAGCGAAGGATCTGCTCTTTCCTGGTGACTGGCTCCACCTTTCACCTCTGGATTTCTGGTTCACTTTTCGGCTGACGAATGGACACGGACAAAGCAGATTTGTTGGCTTTGCGTCTCGCCCCATCCACCCCTCGACACACACTCTTGCCCCCTCCCGTCCCCCCTCTTCATCTCTGTTACCAAAGAAATTACAAAACCAAAAACGCAACAACAACCAAAACAAATTCCCTCCTGGGAACCAACGTCGGTGCACGGTGGGAAAAGAAAAATCCAAGGGATCTGGTGGCAAAATCCAGCCCTGGGTGTGAGAAGGGGGAAAACTCCCCGACGAGATTGAAAGGGAAAAAAAAAACCCCAACCCCCCCCAAAAAAGGGATAACAACAGAAACCACAACCAAACAAGCTCAACAGAGACCGGCAACTTACCAAAAAGACACCAGATTTTTTTTTTTTTTTTGTGCCAATTAACAACCTGCCTTAAACGCGGATTTCTGGAGCAATGGTACTTAGCTTCAAAGGGATCGTTTCCTCCGAGCTCTCGATGGTGACTTGTGCCATAAAAAAAAGCAATCACGAGGCCAAACCCTTACAATCAGCCCTCTCCCAGCCCCCCGAGGGCTCCTTGCCAGCCCAGGGTGTTCTCAGGAGGAGCAGGAGGTGCTGCTGGGGACAGGGAAAGGCTGGGAGAGGCTTGGGGATGAAAGGGGAGGCAAGGTCCCCTTCTTCCCCCACCACTTGGGGAAAAAAAAAAAAATCCTCCAAAACCAACCATCAACCAAAAAAAAACCAAAGGGACACACTAGAATTAATGCGGGTAAAAAGTACCATCTGTGTTCTAGCGCTATGGTTTCTTCGATTCACTTTACTTTGAGAGGGATCAGTTGTGTCACAGGAAGGCACCTTGTTGAAAAGAAGGAAAAAAAAAAAAAGAAAAGAGAATAAAAGGGTATGTGTTCATCAAAAAAAAAAAAACCAACAAAACCAAAACCAAAAAAAACCAATATGCACCCCAAAATAAAGAGAAAAGAAAGGACAAAAGAATGAAGAGAGAAAGAAAAAAAACCCCCTGCACACGAAGCCCTGAGCGGGCAGGGTCAGAGGACGTCTGGAACCAAAGAGCTCCTGGGGTAGGTGGGCGGTGGAGGGGCTGGGGGTGTCAGACTGGACACGGTCACACCAAACTGAAGCAAAGCTTTGCTGGAGAGAGGGCGGGACAGAGGGGCGGAGAGAGGGCAGAGCGGGAAGGGGCAGGTGCCGCAGCGTGTTTTGCCAACCAGAACCCGAATCCTAATGGGAATCTCATCCCCCCAGGACCCCGCTCCCCGCCACTGATTTTTTTCCCCTAATGTTGTTTCTTCGTCTTGTCGTGACGTGGTGACGATGGTGGTGGATTCCTGAACCCCATCGAGTAGTATTCAAGGGCTGAAAAGCCAGGAAGGGGGCCTTGGTTTGGGAAGTGAAAAACACAATGGGAAAAAAAAGGAAAAAAAAAAAAAAAA
>VZDJ01000247.1:573467-587960 GCA_008694505.1 Cyanoderma ruficeps | reverse complement strand
AAAAAAAAAAAAAAAAAACAGAAAAGAAAAAAAAAAAGAGTAAATGCCACAGGCCCTCAAGGATGCAAAGACATTTCTAGTGAGAACCCGAGACTAAAGGCTACCTCACTTGAGTTTTCAATTTTTGTGATTTGAAAATCACGTCTGATACCAAAGATTTTGTTGCCTTGTCTGGTCTGTGCTGGAAACGCCACTTTCCCTGCTCCCCATGGCCAGGCCGGGCCCAGAGCCCCCCAGCTCAGAGCCCCCGGCCACCCCCAGCCCCAGCCCTGTGAGTCCCCAGAGAGCGAGGGAGGAGGCGAGCGAGCGGCTCCGGGATGGCAGCGTGGTAGATGAGTGCCTTTTTCTTGTACCAAAGGTGTGTGGCCATTTCTTTGCTCCTCTGCTTTGATCCTAAAGACTCAGTGTTACCTCAGCTCTCCACAGGGACAGGTTCCCACGGCTCTCGTAGTCTCCGGGTGTTGGGATGAAGGAACGAAAACCCAGCCCTTGTCCTGATTGAAAACATCCCCCTCGCTGAGGGAAAGGTGCTGGTTCCCCAGCATGTCCCCCCCTCTCAGATGTCCCTGTGTCCTCTGACCTGGTCCCCAGGGTCCCTCCATGCAGCCCCTCTTGCCCCAGGAGCACAGACCTGCTGTCCAGGGACGCTGCTGCTCCCAGGGGAGAGATTTGCCTCCAGGTCCTTCTCCAGCCTCTCAGCGCTGGGCCCTGCAGAAGCCCTCGAGGTGACAAAGTGAGTGTCCTCATGGGCTGTTTTTGCTTCACTCAGCTCAGATTTGAGCTTCAGTCCCCACTTTTGGTAGCACAGTTTGTGGCATTTCTGTTTGGACAGACCAAGGCAGGAGCAGTGCAAATCCTCACCCTGAGCTTCCTCCAAACTCTTCCTTCAGAGACGGGCTGGAGCTGTGGATCCTTTCAGCAGGAGCTGTTTCTAAGTCCCCAGAGGGGCGTTTCTGGCTCGCTGGGGAGGATCTGTGCAGCCAGGTCTGCTCCATTCTGCCCCTTGGCTTCAGCAGAAGGCAGCGGGAGGACCTGCCCGAGATGCTCTTCCCCAGCAACCTCCAGAACGCCCAGTCTGGGGAAAACTTGGGTTACACTGTGCCTGCCTGCTTCAGGCTCTGGCCAAAGCAACTCCCTTGAGTTGGACCAAACTTGCCCAGGGCCAACCCTGGTGTGATTCTTGGGGTTGTCCTGTGCAGGACCAGGAGCTGGACTTGGTGATCCTTGGGGGGGGTCCCTTCCAATCCAAGAGATCCCAGGATTTCAGTGCCCCTGGTGCAAACAACCCCATCCGGGTTCCCCATCCTGCTGGGCAGCCTGAGAGGGCTGGTCAGACCCTGTCCCCTCCCTGTCCCCTCCCTGTCCCCTCCCTGTCCCCCTCCACACTATTGCCTTGGCCAGGGCTTGCCCTCCTGGCCACGCCACCCCCTTGTCCCCAGTGCCCCCCTGGCTTGTGATACCAAAGACGTTCTCTATGCAGGAGAAAGCCTTCATTGCCACCCAGCACAGACCTTACAAGCCTTTGACAATGTTCTCTGAAATACCTCAAAATATTTAATGTATAGTTTATGTGATAAAAAAAAAAAAATTACTTAGCTAGTTTTTGGAATTTGTGACTTGAAGCTTTATACTGTTAAATTATAATTTTGCAGAAGACGGCATGTTCTTATTTCTTTGATGCGTTCAATGGGAGACATATTGAATGTTAAGGAAATGAAAGCTGGATAGTTTCACGATTTAAAAAAAAAAAGAGAGAGAAAGAGAGAGAGAGAAAGAGAGAGAGAGAAAGATTAAAAAAAAAGGACCCTTGGAGTTTACAGATTTCATATTTAAACAAGTCCTTTTAAAAAAAAAAAAGAAAAAAAAAGAAAAACTAATAATGATGACGATACCTTTGCGTTCAGATGTGTTACTTTTCTCTGAGTCATGTCGTACAAGAGTATTTATTATATGTGTTCTGTGTTCAAATGTAATTTAAAGAAGACAAAAAAAAAAGAAAAAAAAGACAAGATGAGAATTTGATTTATGCATGAAAAAATATACTCTTTCTTGAAGTAATGTAATAATTATTGGGGATGGGGTGGTCGGGTGGGAGCGGGAGGGGACAAACTGTGCTTTTTTTGTCCACGAGTTTTTGGTTGATAAAGATTTCTCTGCATGGATCACGGTTCTGTTCCAACTCACAGCCACGGCAAAGTCATCATTTATCCCCTCGGTTTCTTCCTTCACCTCTTTTGTTCCTTTGCTCACCCTGAGAATTGCTTGGCAGCCACGGGGGCAGGCGGGGGCTGCTCGGGGACCCCCGGGCAGGGTGGGGGGCACAGCCTGGCCCCGTGCCCAGCAAACAGGGTAAGGGAATCTGGGACACGGGACCCTGCCGTGCCCACCCTCCTGCCTCCCCACTGAGGTCTGGCTCCTCACTCTGCTTTGTGTTTTCTGTTTGTTTGGGGGCGATGGGTTGTGGGTTTTGGGTTATTTTTGCTTTCTCCAGCTCTGGGGGTCAAATCCCAAGTGCAGCCAAGAGGAGGAGAGACAATCAGCCACCACCACGACCTGAGCTGGCAAAGCCCCGGGGCTCCTCGTGTGCTCTGAGACAAGGGAAACAGCCCCGGGCACCCCAAAACCCCCCTCAGGGCTGAGACCTCTTCAGGTGATGCTCCCAAATCCCCATCCTTGGGATGACCTCACGGGCTGCCTCTGCCCCTGCCCGGCACAGAAAGAGGTGCTGAAGATGGTGCTGCTGCATCAAGGCCCAGCTGGAGCCAGGGGTGGGCTGGAGTGACCCATTTCTGGGGTCTTTGTCCTCAGGAGTGTGGTTTGGGTCCGAGGCACACCCAGCCCTCTGTCCCTGTCACTCTCCTGTGCCACCAGCCTGGCTCTCACTGCAAAGACACCTGCCCTGGCTGAAGAAGAAGAGTCCAGGCAGTGGAAGAGCCCCTGGAGGAGCCCAACCCACCTGATGGTCTCAGGGCGCCTGGAAGGGCTTTGGAGCTTTCTGCAAATGCCTCGAGTCCACGCCTTGAGTGGCTCCTTCCTCCCCCTGCTCCTCCTCCTCTCCCTGCCTAAAGACAGGAGGAGCATTGAGAAGCCACATTGAGGCCAGGAGGGTGCTGGGGACCTGGAGGAGGCAGTGGTGCCATTCCCAGAGCATTTCCCTGAAACTCCTGGAAGGGCTTCCTCAGCCCTTTCCAACATCTTTACCACTCGAGGTGGACCCAAAGCTCAGCTGACCATGAAGAAAGAGACCTCAGCTCCTTCAGGCCCCGCCAAGGTGGCCCCCCAAAGCCAAGGGAGGTGTTTTTCAGTCTGCAGCTTTTGTCTGGTGCCACGACCCTGCAGCCTTTGCCACCAGCACTGCTCAGCACCAGGCGATGGTGGCAGACCCCCTGACCAAGGGCCTGGCCTTTAGGAGGAGATGGTGTTGGCTCCAGCAGCACCACTCATCTGCTGACCAACCCTTCTGTCCTCTGGGGAGCTCAGCGGCCCCACCAGGCCCCTCTTCCTCCTCCAAGACCTTTTCCACCATGAGAAACTTGAAGGCCAAGCCTGCAATTAAAACTGCAGGAAGGTCTGGATAGAACCCCAGTCCTCGGACCTTACAGAGACCGGCTGATTCCATCCTGGGAAGTGATGGGTTGGGAGATCCTGGAGAGGCCGAGGTCTGAGCCCTGTTCCCTGTCCTTTGGCCCAGCAGGGCTCAGCTGAGCCCTGCCCACACTGGGCCTGGCTGTGCCTGCTGCCCACACCAACCAAAATGCCTTCAGGAGCAACTTGCCATGATACCAAAGATTTTTTTTTCCCCTGCAGGTAATGACAATCCGAGCTCTGTCCTAAAGACAATTCTCTTGACCAGGGTTGCACCCAAAGGGCATTTTTGTGCTGTGGGGAGCAGGAGTGAAAACGGGGCCCTGGGAACACCTCCAAGGGCGATGGAGGGCAGTGAGGAAGAGGAAGAGACCTGGGATCTCCCACTGAAACCTGCTAGTTCATCCTGGCCACCGTCTCCTGCTTGAATTGTGCAGGTTTTCAGGGGTTTGGGTCATTTCATGACCTGTGATGCCCCCGGCCAATTCATTTCTTCCTGGAGTGGAAGTTTTCCAACGATGGCTTTTATACTTTAAAACCCCACACAGGCAGTGGGGCGGTGCTGTCCCCATCCCACTGGGGAAGCAGGAGCCTCTTGGGGTCAGTTTTGAACATTTTTACCCCACTCTGGCACAACCAGAGCCAAGTTTGCCCTGCTCTAACATCAGCTGTGCCAGCAGGACACTGGCACAGAGTGAGAGAAATGGCTTTGCCAAAAATTCATCGTTCACCCTGAACACCCCAAGCCTGGGTGGGGAAGAGGATCAGCTGCTCTTTCCCTCTCTCCACGAGCCGTGTTGGCACTGTTTGGTTGTCACTGCCCCGCCTGCCTGTCCCTGTCACCACCACTTGTCCCCAGCACAGAGCTGGCTCCTTTCCCTTGTCTCAGAGGACACCCAGCCACGGGAGCTGCCACAAGGAACCCACTTCCTCTCACACCTTTGTTTGGCGTTTTGAAAGAGAGGAAATTAAAAATGCAAAGAAAAAAAAAATTTGGGTTTGTTTTGGTTTGTTTTCTTTTTATTTTTCCCCTTTGATTTCTAAGGGAAACAAAGGAGTCAGACAGAATCCAACCTCGCCAGGGAGAACCCACAGCCTCCTCCAGAAAACAAAGCTCATTTTTCTGTATAGCAATAGGTGACACTCATCCTTGTCCCATGCAGTCCGAGGGCCACATCTCTGAGTTTTTAAATTACTTTTTCCTTCTAATTAAATTAACTTTTTTTTTGCTGCTGCTGCTGCTTCATTGTTACTCTCATGGGATAAGTTTTATTCTACAGCGAAATGCAATTGTTACTCCTCTGTGTCTTGCAACTATATTTGTTTAAGCTATTTACAAACATTAAAAAAGAAAAAAAAAATAAAAAAAGAGTCTTATGTGTCAGGCACTTTATCCAAACTGTGCTGTGTGCTCTGGAGTTTGTTCCTTGTTCTTTGCAATGACTCACGCAGGGGAAGTTATCAGGAAACTTAACTCCAGCCTGTCAACAGGTTTTAAAAGAGAGAAAAAAATTAATCTCTATTTGTTCATCCTCTACTGGTCATGACTGTGTTGTATTTCTGCAGCTTTCTGTTTCTTCAATAAATTATTTTCTAGTCATTCACCCTGGCGTGTGTGGCGTCCTGTGGTGCTGAGGGGTCACCTCCCTCCCCACGCCCCGTTCACCTCCTCACTCCCCTCACAAACCTGCCCTGGGACATTCAGGGATCGTGCCCAGGACACCTGGGAAAGCTTCTCCCCCTGTTTTCCACCTGGCAGCTGCAGCAGTGGGAGCTTTCCCAGAGGAAAGACTTTTATTTCTTGGCACCATCCAGGCCCTTCTGGCCCGAGCCCAAGGGAAACACTTTAATTCTCACAAACCCAGCGCAGATGAGGCCAAAGCGCTTGTAAAACAAACCCATCGAGTCACGTGTGCTGCAGGCAGGGCCAGGCCCCCCTGGATGATTTAACTGTGCATCTTTTTACCCAAATCTCTTCTCCTACTGTGCCTTTTGCCATGGCACGAGCACTGCTGGCAGAGGCCAAGGGACCACGGGATCTTTCAGTGCTGCTTTCACCCTTCATGGCACTGCAGAGATTTCCAGGATACAAGAGAGAAGCTAAAAAGTCCTTTTAATTAAAAACCAAAACCCATAAAAAGGGTGACCCAGTCACCAGTCAGTTGCACACACAACTTCTCCAGCAGCCACTGCTGGTGGCCCTGTGGGACATGTCCCCTGTGCCCACCAGGCACAATTTATCCACATCCTCCCCAGAAGTGCTTTTTGGGACTTTGCAGAGCCCGTGGCCGTAAGCTGTCCCCAAAGGTGGGGACAGCAGACCTGGGGGAGAGGTGTGGAGATGGGACAAGGCACAGAGAGGACACTGCCCCTCGTGCAGGGACAGCAAAGGCAGGGGAGGGCTGCAGGACAAGGAGGCTGCAGGAGCCAGGCTGCTCTGGCTGGGGAAGAAAAACCTGCAGGTGATCAATCAATCAATCAATCAATCAGTCATACCTGGCTGCCTCTCCAGAAATTAGGGGATATTTTGAAGTTCCACTGCTGGAGTCTGAGCCCCCTGGGCTGGGGGAGGTGACCCTGCCCATGGCAGAGGGTGGGATGAGCTTTAAGGTGTCACCCAAACCACTCCCAGATTCTGTGAGCGGTTCTGTGACAGAAAAGCCACAGGACTGACACCAGCCCTTGGAGGAGACAACAAGGCTCTTGGTGCAGCCGCTGCAGCTCAGGCCCCTGCGGGTGGGAATGAGCCGGGGTGAGGTGCTTCACCCCCACCCAGCCCCACTGCTGCTCCCCATCGGGACATTTAATTAATCCAGAGCTGGTTAATGAGTCTGGGACAGCAGCGCTGCTTTTGTGTGTCCTGCCTGGGTGGGATGAGCCTCACACAGGAGGAAGCCCCGCTCCGAGGGCTGGGCAGAGGGACGGGGGCTGGGAAGGGGGCTGGGAAGGGGGCTGGCCGCCAGCCAGGGGTCTCAGGCCAGGGGCCGAGCCTGGTGGCACCGGGCAGTGGCTGTCACAGCCCCACAGCCCTGCAGAGGCCATGGGCACCCACCGTGGGGGTCATGGAGCCCCGGCACGACTCGGCACAGAGCTCAGCACCCGCAGCAGGAGCCCCCCAGGCCGGGCCAGCCCCTCTGCAACCGCAGGGGCTGCAAAGCCACCAGGTGAGATGAAAGGTGGCCCCGGAAAGGAGGGAAGCAGGCAGGTGTGCACCCTGCTGCTCCCGCCCTGTCCCTGCAGCTCCTGCCCTGTCCCTGCAGCTCCTGCCCTGTCCCTGCAGCTCCCGCCCTGTCCCTGCTGCTCCCGCCCTGTCCCTGCTGCTCCTGCCCTGTCCCTGCGGCTCCTGCCCTGTCCCTGCGGCTCCCGCCCTGTCCCTGCTGCTCCCGCCGTGTCCCTGCTGCTCCCGCCCTGTCCCTGCTGCTCCAGCCCTGTCCCTGCAGCTCCTGCCCTGTCCCTGCTGCTCCTGCCCTGTCCCTGCAGGACGAGGCCGATGGCCGGGGCAGCTACACCGAGGGGCAGTGAAGGCAGGACACCGCCGGGGTCCCGTCGGGGCGCAGGGGAGCCGGGGCAGTGCCGTGGGTGGCCCTGGCACGCAGACTGTCCCCGCGGGTGATGAGGCCGGCGTAGCCCTCCTGGTGGGAGAAGGCGTAGCTGGAGCGGCGGCGGAAGGAGCCGCGGGGGACGTGGGATCGCAGCTCCACCGGCGGCTCCGGGTCCCGCTTGGCCTTCAGGTGGATCTTCTGCAGGGACATGCGGAGATCAGGGCTGGGGACACCTCCCGGGAGAGCCCTCACCCCAAGGGGGGACAGGGAGGGAGCACAGGGGCACCTCCACCAGGGCACGGTTTGGCTCCCAGCCCTGCAGTGACCTGGTTTTCTGTGGGGATGAGGAGTGTGGGGATTCTCCTGGGGACCTGAACAGCTCATGGGGCTCTGGAGGAGAGTGTCAACCCCTGCTCCCACACGGGCTGTGGACATGTCCCAGGCAAACCCTCAGGCCAAGGTGGGACACACAGTAAGCACAGGGACACCCTCCACCAGGAGAGGGTTTGGATCCCAGCTCCACCAGGACAGGGTTTGGATCCCAGCTCCACCAGGACAGGGTTTGAATCCCAGCTCCACCACGATCTCTTTTTCCATGGTGGGATGAGGGATGTGAGGAGTCTCCCAGGGGGCTGCAGAGCTCACGAGGCTCTGGAGCACAATCTCAACCCCGGCTTCCACCTGGGGCTCTTTTGAAGGTGAGGGTGAGCTCCACCAAGGCTGGGGTGGCACCGGGACCTGCACCCAGATGCTCCTGGGGGGTCCTGGAGGACAATTCCTTCCTGCAACCCTCTCCAAGAGCTGGATCAGGTCTCTTGGCCCAGGCCCCCCTGCGGGGCCATGGAACAATTCTGGGAGAGGCCTCTGGAGTCAGAGTTGGTGCCAGTGTCACGAAAGGCCACCATGAGTGGGACCACCAAGGAGAGGGGACATGTCCCAGCACTACAGTCCAGGCTTCCCTGGGGAGCCTCCCCTTGCCGTCCATCACCAATCCCCGACACCCACAGTGGGGGAATGAGGACCTGCCCCTGCCAGCCCCCCAGCCCCCCCAGCCCCCCCAGCCCCCCAGCCCCCCAGCCCTCACCTGCTGGGTGGTGGCCGTGCCCAGGATGGCCCGGAAGGCACGGACAGTGAGTGAGGGCAGGGTGCTGACCACCAGGGACAGCAGGACCACCAGCAGGACATAGGGGTCGGTCAGGGCGTTCCAGCTGGCATCTGTGGACATGGAGGTGATGTTTGGGGAGGGAAGGGGCAGAGGGAACAAGTGCTGGGGGACAGGCCCCCAGCCAGGAGGGTGCTGAGGGCTCTAAAGGGGAGATGGCTCCTAAACTGGAGTTAAGAGTCGACAGCAGTTGGAGAAGTGGCAACGAGGAGATGATCTACAGGGTGGGAAACAGCTCCCAGCACCGAGGCCAGGGAAGGGAAGGGCCGGGGGGATCCCCGGGGCACCTCACCTGGGAAGCGGAAGATGGCAGGGGCTATCCTGAAGGCATCAGCGCTTTGGGTCAGGAAGGAGAAGAGGCAGAAGAGGAGCAGGCTGGCCGTGACCATCAGGAAGGACAACACTGTCCAGTACTGAGTGTCCAGGACAATCTGTGGGGACGAGGGCAGAGCACACAGTCTCACCAGGGCCGTGGTGACCCTCTTCCATTCAGATGCTTTGTCCAAATTCCTCTTCCATCCCAGGGAGATCATCCCCCAGCCATAAAGCCACTGGGGATAGTCCCAGAGCCCAGGGACCCTAAAGATCTGCAGTGGGGCAGGATGAGGAAGAGCAGATCAGTGCTCACCTCCACCAGGACTGACAGCAGCGCTGACAGGGCCACTGTGACAGAGAAGGACTCGTAGTCACCCACGGCCTTGGTGCCAGCGTGGTCCTCAAAGGCCCAGAGCGCGACGTAGAAGCTGATGAGGGAGGTGCCCACCCCGTGCAGGAGGGTGACACCAAACACACGGTAATTGAAGAGCTCGTCCTGCTGCCCCACCATGTAGAGCTCAGGGAATTCCAGGCTCTTCTTGGCACTCACATCCTGCCGGGAGAGAATCCCAGAGGGGATGCAGGGACTGGGGGAGGGAGAGAATCCAGAGGGGATGCAGGGACTGGGGGAGCAGGATGGGGTCGCCCCGCCCCACACACCCTCTGGGAGAGCTGCAGTGGGTCCCTCTGCCCGGTGACTTTGGGGTGACTGGGGACAGGCACCCCAGGAGTGAGGGTGAGCTCCAGATGCCCACGGAGCTGCCAATGCCGTGTCCTGGCACAAAGGGCTGTGGGGACGGGTGCAGTGACTGCTGGGCTGATTCTCACCTGCCGAGGGTGGCACAGGGCTGGGTGAGTCTGGGGAAGCCATACCTGCTCCAAAAGGCCCACGGACAGCACGGGGTAGGCAGTGTAGAAAATGTTGTAGAGTGCAATGAACCAGCCGTCATACAGAGGCTAGAAGGGAACAGGGAGAAGCCGTGAGCTTGGAGGGGCTTTGGGAAGACTCACAAAGGATGGGCAGGCCCCAGGACACTCAGATCCAAACATGGAAATCTCCTGGGACTTGCCCCGTCCCCTGCATCAGCCCCACATTCTGTGGGGTCCTGCTGCAGACAGAGGTGGGGCTGGAGTTCCACATGTTGCTAGTCAAGAGATGATGGCCCTGGGATCAGCACTCCCATTTTGGAGGAAAAACTCCCATTTTGGAGGAAACCAGCTGAATGCACATGGGGCCCTGCCTGTGTCCAAGACCGAACTGCAGCTCACTGGGAGATCCCAAGGTTTTTCCCAAGTGTTTTCCCAATCCAGGCAGGTAAAAAGCAGATGACTGGTGCAGACCAGCGGTTGTGTCTCAGTCAGGCGACCGCAGGGAATTGGACAGGGCGAGGGGGAAAAGGGGACCGAGGTGGTGATGTGGACACGTGTCCTCCAGGCACCATCCCTGCAGGGGATCCCGAGCAGGGGGAGTTGTAACTCTGGTGTAGAGACCTCCAGGGGATGGGTGTGACCCCGCACCCCTCACCTGGGCCGTGAATCCGCTGTGGAAGGCGAACCACACCTGGGCCAGGAGGCCGGCGAAGGTCTTGTAGAAGAAGCAGCGCAGGAACTTGCAGATGCGCAGGTAATTCCAGCGGCCGTGGACCAGCAGCAGGCGCTGCAGGAAGGAGAACTGGGCCAGGGCGTAGTCACTGCACTGCACGGCCTGCAGCCCCTCCAGCCCGCTGATGCCCACCCCGATGTCCGCGGCTGCGGGGCAAACGCACACGGGGAGATTTGGGGAGCTGTGGGGAGTTGTGGGGGAGCTGTGGGGGAGCTTNGTTGTGGGGGCAGCTTTGGGGGAGCTGTGGGGGGAGCTTTGGGGGAGCTTTGGGGGGAGTTGTGGGGGCAGCTTTGGGGGAGCTGTGGGGGGAGCTTTGGGGGAGCTTTGGGGGAGCTGTGAGGGAGCTCTAGGGGCAGCTGGGGGTTTGATTTCCCCATGGGTCGTCCCCAGGAATGCGAATCCAGGAGTGACAGACAAAGGGAACAAGCCCCTCTATCCCCTGTCCTGGGTGTCCCAGAGCACAGCCCCGTGTCAGGGCTGCTGGGAGGGGCAGGGAGGGCTCTGCCAGCTGCCCACCTTGGGGTTTGAAGTGTCATCAAGGCCCATCCCTGATGCCAAAAGCACGTGGGCCACCCTGCGCTTGTCCCTGTCCTGTGCCTCTCGCTCCCCTCCCGGCACAGCAATGTGGGAACAGGTTTGGGGCTTCCCCTCCCAGTTCCTCACCCCACAGGGGAGGGTGGGGTGGTGGAGATGACAAACGGGGCGCCACCATCAGCAGTGGGACACACCAACAGAACCCTGACCTCCCCCTGCCCGAGCCTCACTTTTGATCATGTTGACGTCGTTGGCCCCGTCCCCGATGGCCAAGGTGATGGCTGCCTTGTGCTTCTTCACCAGCTGCACCACCAGGGCTTTCTGCTTGGGGCTCACCCTGCAGCAGATCACGGCCTGGCAGCTGGTGGCCAGGTCCACAAAGGCCTTCTCCACCAGACCTCCCTGCTCCTGCGAGGCCTCGTCCCCATCGCAGCACAGCCTCCGCCACAGCCACCCCTTCCTCTCCTTCACCTCTCCCGTCTGCAGGATTTTGTCCTTGAGGGAGAGCACAGGTGGCTGGGACCTCACCCAGAGCCCTCAGGGCCCTCAGCCCCTCAGCATTGCTCTCAAATGCCCCAGAAGAGTGACTCTGTTGTTCTCCATCCCAGAGCAGGTGCTGTGACCACGAGCCCAGCGTGTCCCAGTATGACCGTGAGAGCTCGTGATCACCCCCCAGCCCGTGTCACCCCAGGACACCGGGCAGCTGGGTCAGAGCCCCCCAGCACCAAATGCTCCGTGCAAGGTTGTTCTCCTCTCCACCCTTCATCCCCCAGCCCCAAACAGGCTTTTCCCACCCCTTGGGCAGGAGGAGCACCACGTCCTTCCCGTGCTGGTGCCACCCAGGACTCTGACACCAGCAGGGTAGGAACCACCATCAGGCAGGGAGCAGGGAACAGCACCCAGGTGCCACCTCACCAGGAAGTCCCCGCTGATGATGATGGCTCTCCTGTGGCACGGAGCCTCTGGGTGCTGCTGGGGAAGGTGGTGGCTGCACGGGCTGTCCCCGCTGCCACTGAGGTTGTTGTTGCTGTCCCAGTAAGCCTGGAGGATCTCGCTGTGGGAGGAAAGGGGGGTGGACATGAGCTGGGGACACTGGGAATGCTGGTGAGACCGACAGTGGGCCTTGGTCATCTCAAAGCTAGGGAGAGGGGACCTGGTGGGAACGGGAGGAACAAAGAAGAGGTTCACTGATAGCAGAGATCAGCCTGGTTTAGAGGCTTGAGAGAAGCTTAAACCCCTTGTGGTCAAGGCCTGCCAAGCGAGAGTGTGGGGTGGGAGAAGAATCAGGTGGGGAGGCCTGGAAAAGCATCAGATGAAAACCACGGACGTCCAAGCTGCCACAGGGAAGGAGAAGCACCTCTGGCTGAGCTGAGCTCTGCCCACCCTGCCCCAGTTCCTCTGCCCCAGAGGGTCCTCAGCGGGGCCAGCAATGTCCTGAGCCAGGAGGTGACGATTCCTCACCTGACCTCCTTCTCCTCCAGGATCTCCATGTCGTCTGTCAGCAGCCTGCAGGCGTAGCCGATGTTCATGGCAGTCTCTGCAACACCCAGCTGTCAGTGGTCCCCCAGCCCAGGACAGCCCCCAGCCCCCTGCCCCTTGGTGGGCAGCAGCTCCTTCCCCTGCCTCAGTTTCCCCTGGCAGGTGGGATGTGCTGCTATTGGAGAGCAAAGGGAGCAGCAGGACCAGTTCCTGCCCACTGCCAGTGGCCCTTCTCCTCTCTGGTCCTGGTTAGGGGAGAAGCTGAAACGTGTTGGGGGGTCTGGGGGTGCCTCCACTGACCTTGTTTGTCTCCTGTCAGCACCCACACTTTGATGTTGCCCAGTTTCAGCAGCTGGATGGTCTCGGGGACTCCCTCTTGCAGCTTGTCCTCGATGGCCGTGGCCCCGAGCAGCTGGAGGGGGCGACTGGGTGTCATGGCACAGGGCAGGGCAGGGGAGGGGAATCACCCCTGCATCCAACCAGCTGCCCTTGCTGGGGGTGAACACAACCTGAAAGCTACAGCTTGACACCCCAGTGTCCACTGGCATGTCACAGTCACCCCCCTGGAAACCCCCCTGTCCTCCCAGCCAGGGAATGGGTGTTGGGTTGGACACTGCACCTCCTCCTTCTGGAGAGCCAAACCCCCCATGGCTGCCCTCGGGGCACAGCAGCCCCTCCTGACCCCAGCCCCGTCCCACCTGCAGGTTCTGCTCCATCTCCTCGTAGAGCCTGTCCAGCTCCTGGGCGCGGTCCTGCAGCAGCCCCGCGGCCTCGCGGTGCCTCCGGCTCCAGGCGCGGAACTCGGCCTGGCTCAGCTCCCTGCTGGCCACGCACAGCGTCCTCAGCGTCTCCTCTGCAAAGCGCTGCAGGGAGGACACATCAGGCCTCTCCTCCCTCGCCAGGATCACCCTCACAGCACCAGGGCATCACCCCAGGCCAGCCATGGGCAGAGCCAGAGACACTCCAGGACTCTCCCCGGGCTCTGACTGCCTTCCCCCGTCCTACAGCATCCCCATGACCACCCCTGGATGCAGCTGGTCCATGCAGAACACCGAAGGTGGACTCCATGCCCTCTTAGCCCCGTCTCACATGCAGGGGAGGCTCCTAGAGCAGAAGGCAGAACCAAAATCCCCAAGGCAGAGGGAGGAAGAGCGGCAGGGCACTGACTGCAGGACCCCCAGCCCACAGCCAGCAGGAGGGGAGCAGTCCCGTCACCCCGGGCTGGGTGGGACTCACATCCAGCGCCCTCTCCGTGAGGGTCTCCTTGGGCCCTCGCCTGCGCAGCCGCTCCAGGATGACGGTGTCAGCACCCTTGGTGTACAGCCGGATGGTGCCCTGGGGGTCTCGCACTGCCACGGAGGGGAAGGACACCTTAGGTCCCCTCAGAGATGGCTCCTGTCCATCGCTGTCCCTGCAGTGGCCACACTGGCCCGTGCTGGCCCCCAGAAGGCACCACAGGGCTCGGCAGTGCTTTTCCATCTGTGGCACAGGAATATCCCCAGATCTGCACCACCACGGGGCAGAATCGGGGACCGTCAGATCCTCACACAACTCCTCTGAGCCCTGGATTTACTTCCTCTCTCTTGGCTGCTCAAACCCTTCTCGGTCACCAAGGTGAGGAAATCCTCAGGGACGACCAGGATGACCCTTAGGAGGCCGGTGCCAGCTGTGGCCACCTGCGGCCATCCCAGTGCCGTCCCTTGTAGGGCTGAGCAGGGAAGGGACCCTGGAGGGACAGCCCACCCCACTCACCCAGCACTGACATCCTCTTGCGGTCGCTGTTGAAGTCCAGCATGGCCAGCACCTCGTACGTCCTGGTCCTGCCCAGCTCCCTGATGGTGATGCTGTCCTGTGTCCGGCCCAGGAAGACGTAGCCCAGGCTCCTGGCTGCCAGCACCAGCGCCTCCTCATCCGGGGAGGCCGCCTGGTAAACCAGCTGGTCTGGGGGAGAGGAGCAGGGATTACACACAGAGACCCCCAGCCAAACCACACCGGCCACCTGCAATGCCCCGTTCCTGCCCTGCAGTGACACGCTGCAGCCTGAGCTGCCGGGCTGGGGAAACTCAGTCCTGCATGTCTGAGCTGGAGAGGGACTTGGGACAAGGGCCTGGGGTGACAGGACACAGGGAATGGCTTCCACTGCCAGAGGGCAGGGCTAGGTGGGATATTGGGAAGGAATTGTTGGCTGTGAGGGTGGGCAGGCCTGGCACAGGGTGCCCAGAGCAGCTGTGGCTGCCCCTGGATCCCTGGCAGTGTCCCAGGCCAGGCTGGAC
>VZDJ01000247.1:558237-573364 GCA_008694505.1 Cyanoderma ruficeps | reverse complement strand
CCCAAACCCAGGGCACAGGAGCCATCCCCGGGCTCTCACAGCCCCTGCTCCCCACAGCTGAGCTTTGCTGGGCCCTCCACACCCCCCCACAGCCCCGAGGGGCAGCTCAACCCACCGCCCCTGTCCTCCACCATGACGGTGTGGCAGAGGGCCAGCAGCCTCAGGAACTCCCGCAGCACCGGGTCATTGTCCCTCCGGGCGGCTTCCAGCAGAGTCACATCACAGACATCCGACTGCTGCTCCCCGGGGCGCCGCCAGCTCAGCCCCGAGCCCTGCAGGAGGCACAGGCAGGGGCTGAGCACGGGGCTCTGTGTCCCCAGGAGCACGGGGATGTGACACAGTGACACTCACACAGTGACACTGTGCTGGCACAGGGGCTGAGCACAGGGCTCTGTGTCCCCAGGAGCACGGGGATGTGACACAGTGACACTCACACAGTGACACTGCTGGCACAGGGGCTGAGCACGGGGCTCTGTGTCCCCAGGAGCACGGGGATGTGACACAGTGACACTCACACAGTGACACTCACACAGTGACACTCTGCTGGCACAGGGGCTGAGCCCAGCCCTGCACTGCCCACACCAAGGGGGTGAGTGTAAAACAACTGGGGATGAAAAAACCCTACAAATGTGAACTGCACCATTTTATAACCCCAGCTGCCCTGTCCTGAATGGCAGCTGGGGAGGGGCACACTGAGAGCCTGGAGCCTGTTGGGAGGCAGCTGAGCTGTGCCTGGTGTCACCGTGTCACCGGGGACGGGGCACGCGGAGGGGGGACTTACGCACCGGTGGCTGTTTGTTCTCGTGGCCTGTGCCTGGACCTGCCAAAATAAAAACAATCCAGTTAATAGAGGGCTGGCAGGGGGCTTGGAGCAGCTTCTCTGGGGCGACTCCTGCTCCTGCTGGCCAAAAAACCAGCAAAAAGGCACCGGTTCAGCATCTGCTCAGTGTCAGACTCCACTGGGATATCCAGGCCTCACTTTTTTTGCGTTTTTGTTCGGATTTTCACCGTGATTTTAATGCTAAAATTCAAGCCTACTTTCAGCTGCATTTCCTGGGAGATTCTGCATTTGGCCAAAGACTGCTGGGATTAGGGAGATGCTGCTCCACAGAGGGGGAATGTGCCACACCAGGCAGGGAAAATTTGGCTTATTCCTGCCTAAAAGCTTTGCTAGGTTTTTTTGGCCCTCCTTTTTGCTTTTATCACTGTCCATTTGTCTCAAGCACATGATACTTATCTCAGGAACACAGGGTTAAAACTTGGGTCTGCCCTGCTCATTAAATTTCACTAATTAAGCATCATGATGGCTCCCAAAGTGAGCCAAGAGCTGGAGTAAGTACAGCAATGAGAAGAGGAAGGACTCAGCAATTTTCAAGGTTTTACCAGGGAAAACCAAGCAGAACCATTAAAAATAATAAATTTTTAAATGTAAAAAAAGGTTAGAAAACCCAAAAAAACTGCAAACAGACAAATAAAATAAATTACATATGTTCACTCTAATTAAACAACTTAAGGACAATGATAATTTCCTCGCCTCCCCTATAGGTGACCTGAAAGCCTCAAAATGCCCAGATTTGGCAACCAAGCTGGAGATTCCCTAGGAAATGATGAAAAGAAGAAAGGCAACAGCTCCTTTTTCTCTACAAGACCTTAGAAGAGAACAAAAGTCCACGGGCTGTCCTGGCCCCTGGCCCGTTTCTCCTCTGCCTGGCCCAGCATCAGCTCACCATTCCAGGCAGGACCCGCCTCACCCACACCGTGGCTGGTGTAGCTGCCCCAGGCTCCCATTTTTATCAGGGAAAACTTTAGGGTTTCCCTGATCTCAGCTGAGTTTGGGCCATGAAGCCTCTCCCAGGCTGGAGGCCAGGACTGTGGCCTGACTCCGTGTGCTGGAACGCCACACCAGGGGGACCTCAGACCCCCTGAAACCTGGGGGTGAGGACAAGGAGAGTCCCTGCAGCACCACCAACACCAACCCACCTCAGGGTGGGGGAAAGAACCAACTCCAGGCTCATCTGAGCCCCTACAAACCCGTCCCAGCCCGGGGTTACCATAGATGGTGCCGTTGACGCAGCATTTCTTGAAGCTCATGATGTTCTGTGTCAGGGTGCCCGTCTTGTCTGAGAAGATGTACTCCACCTGGCCCAGCTGGTCGCTGAGGCTGGTGCTCCTGGCCTCAGCTGGGATGTCCTTGGCGCCGTAATACATCCCCAGGTCCCAGTTAATGAAACAGCTGTTCACCAGGTAGATGAATTCTAACCTGGGGAGTCCAGGAGGAGAAAACAGGGAGAGGGAGGTGGTGTTCCTCACAGCCCAGGGGCTCTGGGGACCTGGCACAGGAAGGAAAGGCAGGGGGAGTCCCCACCTCGATCCTCCTGCTCTGGGCTTGGGGGCGGCCAGAGGGTTTTCATTGCTCGTGGCCAGGCTTCCAAAAAGCTCATCACCCACTGGGTCCCCTCTGGGATTCTGGCCCTTGGTGACCAAATTCCCAGTGAGGGACCCAAAAGTTTGGAAACAGCTTTTTCCAACGTAAATTGTGATTATTGCCTGGACAGAGCGTGTGTGCCCTTCTCCTCCCCCACCCTGCTGCTGTCCACAGGAAGCCCAGGGATATCTCAGATCCTGTTCCCAGGGAGCTGCACTTCCCTCAGAGCCACCCTCAGCCTGCCCACGATTCCCAACACCAGCCCAGGGCTTGGACCC
Source organism: Cyanoderma ruficeps (assembly GCA_008694505.1). Classification (NCBI taxonomy): domain Eukaryota; kingdom Metazoa; phylum Chordata; class Aves; order Passeriformes; family Timaliidae; genus Cyanoderma; species Cyanoderma ruficeps. The sequence goes on along the minus strand of VZDJ01000247.1, from coordinate 570,661 downwards.
CTGTTCTGCTTTTCCCCTGGGAAGGTCTCAAAGCACATCCTTGGTGTTTGTAGGATACACACCCCATCCACCCTTCCCCTCTCCTGGCTAAGGGAGCCCCTGGGAAGGACCTGGGCCACACCCTGGCCCTCCCTGCAGCCTCATTTTGGGGCCATGACCCAAGATCCAGGAGAGGGGCGAGGGCAGGGGGTGGGTGCTGAGCCCTGCCGAGCTCCCTGGTCCTTACGTTATGTACATGGACATGGGAATGATGACGCTCAGCAGGATGGTGAAACCCCAGAAGTTGAGGAAGGCCTGCTGGGCAGGGCTCGTGTGCTTGTAGAGGGCAGCCAGGTATCCATGCTTCTCCTGGAACGTCCTGGCCCAGAACCCAGAGGCGACAGCGAGGCCCAGGGACGTCAACAACAGCACCAGGAAGATCTGGGGTGGGAAGCCAGCATGAGAATGTCCCAAGGTGAGAAAGTCCCAGGGTCACAGAGCCCACCAGACTCCTCTCTAGAAGGCTCCAGGGAGAGCCCAGAGCCCCCTCCAGGGCCTAAAGGGGCTCCAGGAGAGCTGGAGAGGGACTGGGGACACGGGATGGAGGGACAGGACACAGGGAATGGCTTCCCACTGCCAGAGGGCAGGGCTGGATGGGATATTGGGCAGGAATTGTTGGCTGTGAGGGTGGGCAGGCCCTGGCACAGGGTGCCCAGAGCAGCTGTGGCTGCCCCTGGATCCCTGGCAGTGTCCCAGGCCAGGCTGGACAGGGCTTGGAGCAGCCTGGGACAGTGGGGGGTGTCCCTGCCATGGCAGGGGTGGCACTGGATGGGCTTTGAAGCCCCTTCCCACCCAAACCAGTCTGGGATTCTCTGATATTTTGGGCCAAATATTGCAAGATGAAGAAAAGCAGCACCACCCAAGCAAGAGGCCTCTCACGAGGAGCCCTGTGGGGCACCCCAGGAGCCGGGCAGAGGTGTCACAGCACACCCACCACGATCACCAGCCGATCCATCAGGTGGTCCAGCTTGGTTTTCTTCCGCTTGATCTTTCCACAATTCCTCATGATTTTGGAATCAAACCCTGGGCAAGAAACATTTGCCGAGTAAAAATGCCAGTCCCCAGAAGGTTCACCTGCAGGTCAGTGAGGCTGCTTCCCCCCACAGCGACACCCCCCTGCCCTGCAGAGCCCAGAGGAGACTCTCCCCCTGGCAGTGTCCATCCAGCCGTGGCTGCACACTCCAAAATGTGACGCTCAAGCAGCTCTCCCCCCACAGCTCCCCACGGCCCAGCCCCGAGCTGCTCTGGGTGGGCTGGATCTGGGATGAGGCGCAGCTGGGAGACAACCCGGGATGAGTTCGGCACCACCTCCCCTCCCACCAGCGACCCCACCACCCCCAGGACACGGCGCCTTGTGCCAGCCGGGAATGGCGCCTGCCGCTGCTGGGAGCGCTCGGGCGGCTTAAAATCCCGGTGATGCCGGGGGAATTCTCACCCCACCCGGCCCGGGCAGGGACACTCGCCTGCGTAGAGCACCAAGCCGTGGCACAGGGCGGTGTTGCGGACGCGGCAGCCCCGCAGCAGGATGCGCTCGCTGTCCAGGGCGTGGGCGCGGCCCCGCCAGCGCAGGGTGCCCGTGAAGCTGTGCAGGCGGCTGTTGGGCTCCTCACACGTCACTCGCCCTGCACGGGAGGGTCGGGGCACAGACAGAACCCCCCTCTCCTCTCAGCCCCACCTGTCCCCCCCAAAGAGGGGGGCTCGGGGTCTCTCAGGGAGGCTCGGGGTTTGTCTCCGGGTGGGATTTGGATGGCTCAGGTTGAGGCCAGTGGAGGTGCTGGAGGTTGGGCAGTGCAGGGACCTTGCTGGGTGTGGGCTGGAGAAGGTACAAACACAACCCCCTCCATCCCCGAGGCCTTGGAGAGGGGAGCTGTGCACCCTGTGGAGGAGCAGCAGGGGCTGAGCTCAGGTTTGGGAACCAAGAGCTTGGTTCCAATGGGAAAATCCAGATCCAGGGCAGGGGGAAGGTGCCCGACCCTGGTGGATCCGTTGCAGAAATGATGGGAAGAGCTTTCCCACGAGGCCTTGGCTGCCAGCCTCTGCTTGGACTGATGGGGACAGGGGACCAGAGAATTCCCAAAGCTGAATCCATCCCACCCCAGTGGGACTGGCCACATCCCCCCCCCCAGCAGACTCACCATCGAAGGCAGCCATGCTCTCCTCGCTCCCCAGCTCCTGGTGGGTGACCAGAAGGGCCTGTCTGAACTTCAGGTTTGTTTCCCTGTGAGCAGGAGCCAGGGAAGGGAAAATAAAACAACCCTGTGGGGTGACAGAGCTGTTCATCCTCCTGTCAGGCCCACGGGACAGAGACAGCCATTAATTATCAGGTAATTACACAAGTGGTGGCAGTGAAATGCCAGAGAGGGACCTGTGATGCCGCATGTGGAGCACTCGTGCAGGAAGAGCCCTGGCCCAGGGACCCTGCCATTAAATCATCCTGCATGGGGAGGGGGCAGGATGGGCTGGGAAGGAGCTGGGGGATGGAGACACTGGCCTGAGATCACCAGGAGCTCTGTGGGACCCCCACCCAGAGCCTTTGGACTCCCGTTTTCAAAATCTGTGGGTCAAATCTGCATTTCTGGGGTGTCTGCAGGTTTGGCTTTTAGAGGATCCAAAACATCCTGTGGTTTCCCTGAACCCTCCCAGCACTGGTGGGTCCCCAAGACCAGAATCTCTGGCCCTGTCCCTCCATGGCCAGAGGGGTCCCTGTCCCTGTCCCTGTCCCTGTCCTCACCCGTCAATGTCAGCGGTCTCCACATAGCACAGGCTGCTGGGCTCGGAGCTGCACAGCAGGAGCAGGTCAGCCTTGAGGAACAAGAACAGGAGAGGGGACGTGGATGAGCCCCTGGTCACCGATCCCCCCGGGCACAGCCAGCTCCGGGCCCCCTCACCGGGACGACGCTGTCCTTGCGCAGCCGCACGATGTCCCCGACGCGGATGTCGCGCCACTTCTGCCAGCGGAACCTGCGGGGGTTCAGGGCCTGCCTTAAGTGTGAGCTTTCATGGATTTCATGTTCTGAGCTGCCCAGGGGTGCAGCCCTGAGCTCACAGTCAGTGTCACTCAGCTCTGCACACAGCAGGGACACAAAACAAATCCTTTTCCTGCTGCAGACCAAGGACAACTTTCAGGCCCAAAGCACAAACAAGGGTGGGCTGGAGGGAGGGACAGGAAGGATGGGACCTCACAGCCTGGAGCTGGAATTGGACAATTAAACCTCAATATGCAAATAGACCTCATGACCAGTGTCAGCCATTTTGTGACCATTCCTAGTCCACCCTGGGTGTAGCCCTGGCCAGGCTCTTGTCCTGCTCAAGGTGTACCCTAAAGGCCTTTCAATAAATCCCTGCTTTATTCTCCAGCTCTGTCCAGTCTCTGTTCCAGCTCAGCCTTCCCAAGGCATCAAGGGAACAACGTTTTGTCCCTGCAGAGCAGAGGGACTGGGGGCTGTGGGTGTTTCAGCTCACGCCTGTCCCACATTCCTGGAGGATTTGGGTCTCCAGATTCTTGTGTCACCTCCAGAGGGCTGAGCACGGAGGGTGGCACAGGACACCCCTGTACCTACAGGTGACAGGGACTTCCAGCACCCTCTTCACAGGTGGGAAAAGGCCATCTTTCCCTGGAGCAGGGCTGAGCAGGGACACAGCTCTGTGGGTTGGGTTTGATGACCTGGAGGAATCCTATGGCCAAGGAAAGCCTTCCCCAGCACACCACAGCAAACTGGGGCACTTTTAAACCTTCTGCCCATGACTGGAACATGATCAATCCTACAGGAGGACCTGTAGCACATTTTGGGAGGTGAAAGGAGCTTGCAGAGCCTGGGACAGTCCCACCAAACCCCTTCTCAGCTGCTCGAGGACTCTCAGCACTTCAGCTGCTGTTCCACACGGGTGTGGCAAACAGGCCCCGCTCCCCAGAGCCCCTCACCTCCTCCCAGCCAGGATTTCACACGGCCTGCTGTTGATGTTCCTGTCACTTCGGTGACGGCCCTGACACAGGAGAGACAGAGAGGCCACACCATGGGCATGGGCCGTGCCAGCTCGTCCTGTCCCACAAACACAACCCCTCGGTGCCACCACCTCCCTCCTCAGCCCCAGAGCTGTGTTCTGAGCCACGGGAAGATGTGTTCTGATGAATAAAGAGGCTGAATTCCCCTCAGGTGATTCTGGGGACCAACCTGGCCCTACAGCCTATGGTCAAGGTGTTAAAGATGACAGAAGTGGGGTCTGGAGCCCAAGGAGAGCAGCCAGGGTGTCACATCTTTCCCGAGGGAAAATAAAAACAAACATGGATGTGGTGGAGTAGATGATACCTCAGGACTGGTGCATGGCAGCAACTCCTGAGCTCCTCAGCCCAGCAAAGGGCCCCCCCGCCAGTGTCCCCAGGGCCACCCCCCACTCACAATGTCATCGATGAGGTCTCGCAGCCCCCGGATGACGAGGAGGCAGCTCAGGGGGAACAGCAGAGTGTACCAGGGGAGCGTGGAGATCTCAGGGAAAGTCTGGAGAAGGAGAATGTTAAACCAGTGACACAACTCCTGTCCCACCTTGGGACACTGGGGTGACTGAGCAGCTCCCTCGCTCCCAAGCCCAAGGGTGGCAGGAACCCACCTCAGAATCATCAAATCAACATCTCTGTTACAGACACCTCTTTTGGTGGGTTTCCACCTCTTTTTGAGGTGTGGGATGCTCCTGGATCTCTGACTTTGGAGGGATGAATTTCTGTTTTGGTGTGGTCAATGTGAGCTTTGTCTACATGAGAACCAAACCCATTTTATGGAATCAAGGAGAGATTTGGTTTGGGAGGGACCTCAAAGCCCATCCAGTGCCACCCCTGCCATGGCAGGGACACCTTCCACTGTCCCAGGCTGCTCCAAGCCCTGTCCAGCCTGGCCTGGGACACTGCCAGGGATCCAGGGGCAGCCACAGCTGCTCTGGGCACCCTGTGCCAGGGCCTGCCCACCCTCACAGCCAACAATTCCTGCCCAATATCCCACCCAGCCCTGCCCTCTGGCAGTGGGAGCCATTCCCTGTGTCCTGTCCCTCCATCCCGTGTCCCCAGTCCCTCTCCAGCTCTCCTGGAGCCCCTTTAGGCCCTGCCAGGGGCTCTGAGCTCTCCCTGGAGCCTTCTCCTCTCCAGGGGAGCACCCCCAGCTCTCCCAGCCTGTCCCCAGAGCAGAGGGGCTGCAGCCCCTGGAGCAGCTCTGTGGCCTCCTCTGGCCTGGCTCCAGCAGCTCCCCGTCCTCCTGATGGTGGGAGGGTTTAATTTAAATTAACCACAGTTAAGACAAGTTAAACCCCTCAGCGTTCCCAAAAGGCACCAAACACCCTGGAAAAGCCTCATCCTGGGACACCTTTTAGCCCGAATTCCCTGCTCTGAACTCCAGGGAACCCTCCTTGGGCAGAGCCCTGGCACACACTGGGGGCTCCTGGGGAGCTCAGCCCACCTGCAGGAGGATGACGAAGACGAAGTAGACGTTGGCCATGCGGTGGAACTGCTCGTAGAGGTTCAGGGGCAGGAAGGTGAGCAGGTTGTACTTGGCTGTCCTGATGGCATTGCCCTGCAGGGGACAGGGGGGTCACAGCCCTGCCAGGGCAGCCCTGGGACATCAGGGACCTGCTCTGCAAGTGCCAAAACATCCTGGTGTTCTTAGGATTTCTCACAGCACAAGAGATGCCTTAAAAAGTTTATCAAAGCCATAAGGAAACCAAGGATTTATCAGATCCAAGGGCTGGGTAAAGTTGAGAACAAAATCATTTGTTTGCAGGTTTGTTCCCCATGTGGCCCATTCAACAGGGGTTGGACTCTTGGGTTCTCGTGGGTCCCTTCCAACTCAGAATATTCTGGGATTCTGACTGTGATCTAAAGCTTGGCTCACTGCCCTCGATGTTCCTTAGCTAAAAAAAAAAAAGATTTTGAAAAATCCTTCTCTTGATTAGACCACCAGACTAAAGTCTGCTTCACACAGCTCTGCTCTTTCTCCAACAGCTCAGGCAGGGAGGGAGCAGCACTTCTCCTCCCTGGGGATTGTGTGTGTGACTGTCCACCCGGCTGGAGACCCCTCTGGAGACCCCTCTGGAGACCCCTCTGCCGTGTCCCCCCAGGCACCAGGGGCTCGGGGATGAGGGGCTGGGGAAGGGACGCCCAGGGATGAGGGATGAGGGGCTGGAAAGGGAAGCCCAGGGATGAGGGGCTGGGAAGGGAAGCCCAGGGGCTCAGGGGTGAGGGGCTGGGAAGGGAAGCCCAGGGGCTCAGGGGTGAGGGGCCGGGGAGGGAAGCCCGGGGCCATCCTGCCTCACCGAGTATTTCCTCTTGCTCAGGCAGAAGGCAGATTTCTTCCTGACCCGGCTGTGGTAGCTGCGGTCGTTGGCCCTCACCTCCCAGGTGAAAGCTGCAAAAGCAAACGGGCGTCCAGCAGCTCCCATGGGGCCAGGCCAGCACCAGCTGCACCTCCAGGGCACAGGAGGTGACGGTCACTGCTGGGGTGGCTTTCCAAGGGCACAGGGACCTGGAGGCACAGCTGGGGTGGGGCTGGGTCTCAGGGAGAGGGGACAGAGACCAGAACATTCCAGAGCTGCAGGAATGCCGCCCACACCTCCCCCAAACCTCAGGGTCACCCCCTGGGCTCAGGGTTCGGTTCACAGCTCGGGTTTGGTGCTCGGGCCGTGGGCAGGAGGAGCCCCCAGTCTTTGCTGTTCCAGTCAGGGTCATTCCTCTCCCAGTTCTGTTTTTGCCATCCCAGTGCAGACCCCGCCAAGCAGGGAACATCCCAGCCCTGCTCCCAACACCTGCCCCAGCTGACAGTCCCTCCTCACCCCAAGTCTCCTCCCTCCCCATTTCACAGCCGTGTCCCACATTCCACTTCCTCATAAAGTGTCTGAAAGGAGGGAAAATCCCCAAAGCACACCCTCCTCACACTGACCTGGCAGCTGCTGCTTCCCACGTGGGCAGCCTGGGGCTGGGTCCTGCTCAGCCATGCTGGCCCCGCTGCAGGACCTGGGGACAAGGACAACCACAGATACTGAACCCCTGAGCAATGAGAGCGGGATCCCGCTGGGATGCTCCAGCTTCCCAAGGCTCCAGGGCAGGACACCCTGTGGGAGGGACATTCTCCCAGGCAGCCTTCGCCCAGCCCAGCTGCCCGTGACAACCCAAAGACATTTTTGCCCTCTGGGAAAGTTAAGGGGAATCGTTGGAAGTCTCTGGTGAGGAATTGGAGCTCTCCCTGTCCTGGCATCCCACCCCAGCTCCCATCGTGCTGGGACAGCAGCCACCTCCATCAATGACAAGGTTTCCCTCACGCTTGGTGGCTCCGTGACCTTCCTGCAGGGATGGAGGGAGGATTAATTAACGTTTGTGAAGCGCTTTGTGATCCTCACATGAAAGGAGGCAGTGAGGCATAAAGCACTAATTACCTTATTATTAAATAATCCCACCAGAAGTCAGTCCCTGCCGTTATTTCTTATCTCACTCCTTTGATCACTTTTCCCATTCTTTAACCCAAAGGATCAACTTCTCTCCTGCTCCTCGTGGGTGCTGCTTTGTCCCACCACACCTCACAGCTGCCACTGGCTGGGCATCCCTCCTCACTCCAGGTCAGAGCCCCAAACAGCAGCAGCACCTCAGCCCCTGCAGCCGAGAGCTTGCCCAGAAAAAGCTTTGATCCACAAAATTCTCCTTTACCACCCTTGGTGCTGTCCCTGTCCTGGGATCCTAAATGACACCCCTGAGGTCAGCACACACAGTCCCAGGATGGTTTGGGCTGGGAGGAGCCTCAGAGCTCATCCCATTGCACCCCCTGCCATGGCAGGGTCACCCTCCACTGTCCCAGGCTGCTCCAACCTGGGACACTTGCAGGGACCCAGGGGCAGCCACAGCTGCTCTGGGCAAATTTTGGGCACCAAATGCTGCTTACTTTGTTTTCACAGCACGGCTGAGGGGGAAGGAAAGGCTTCAGGGAGCTGCTGAGGGTGGTGGGACACTCCTGCTACATCCCAAAGCTCCCACTCCCCTCTGTCCAGGTAAGGGGGAGCGGGAAGGGCAGGTTGGTACTGGAGGGATGAGACCTCTCCCACACAGAAACCCACAGGAGTGCCCAGACTGGCTGTGGCCACAGTTTAGCCAAAACAGGGTTGGCACAGGGAAATCTCCCACCTGTGTGACCCCCCTCCTTGTCCTTGTCCCAGGGTGCTGCCAGCTGGGGACCCTCTCCCTGCGACAGCCAGGGCTGGACCTGATTGCAGAGGGACAAAGGGGGGGACAGAGGAGGGACATCAACCCCCTCCCTCTCCTGCTCCTGACAAGCACATTGCCCTCTCTCCCTCCAGAGGGATGGGCTCCCCTGGGATGGGGATATGGGGGATCCCCTCAGAGACCATAAACAGCCCAAGGGATACAGGCCCAGGGGAGGCAGCTGCTCCACAGGGAAAATCCCACAGGAGACAAGATGAACCTCAGGGTACCCAGGATGGAGGAAACTGAGTCACTGCTCACAAACCCTGCTCCCATCCCTGGCAGTGTCCCAGGCCAGGTGGGATGGGGCCTGGAGTGGCCTGGGATAGTGGAAGGTGTCCCTGCCCGTGGCAGGGTGCAATGGGATGAGCTCTAAGGTCCAACCCAGCCCACTCTAAGGTCCCAACCAGGGCAGGGCCAGGGCTGGCAGCTGGGATGAGCCCTGAGCCTCAGCTGAGCTCCTGATGAGGAAATCCAGGTTTGGGCCTGGAGATGCAGAGTCAGGATTGCAAAGGGGGCAGAGGCCCAGGTGGGACACAGCCCGTCCATCCAGACAGCTCCAAGGGCCCACAGCGAGGCCCAGGAGTGTGGCCAAGCTGCAGCCAGACCCACCCTGGGGGCTCGGGCTGGAACTGAGCCCTGGCTGAGCTTCCCGAGCCCAGGACAATGGGTGGGGGGTCCCAGGGGACTCCTCAGGGCCAGCAACCCTGGCTGTGCCCTGGGGGCTCTGATCAGTGGCTCAAAGCATCCTCTGCCCTCACTCCTCCCTCCAGGACACCAACACTTGGGGTGAGGCTGACAGTGAGAGATCCCAAGGTGTTTCCCTGGGCTTGCTGCTTCCAGACCAGCGACCTTCCCTGAGCCTCACCAAGACACACTGGAAGCCCTGGGTTCATTTGTGGTTATCCTGGGCCCCCCACGCTCAGGATCAGGCCTGAAGCTGCTGATCCATCGTGTCCCCACCGTCCCTGGCGTCCCTGAGCCCCACTGTGCCCGGACAGGATCACCATCACCCCCAGCCAGGCTCCACTCAGCAGCTCCAAGCATCCCTGCTCCCAAAGGTGCCAAACAAGCACGGCTGGCTGAGCACCTGCAGCTGGCACAGCAGGACACTCCATGGGGCTGAGTGCCCTGCAAAGGCAGCCGGGAGTGCTGCCTCTTGCCAGGGCCTGGAGCAGGGGGAAAGGGGAAAAAAAGGTGATTCAAAGCCCTGGAAAAATATTTTCGAGGAGGTATCCGAGAAACCTCAGTTCCAAGAAAGCTCTTGACAAACCTCACTCATCGCCTCAGTAATTAGAGATGAAAAGTGCACTTTGGGGAGGCGGGAATGGGCTGGAAGGTGGTGCCAGGGCTCCCTGCCAGCCCCGGCCACACGGGGGGACAGCCCGGACAGCCAAACCCTGCCCTGACCCAGCCCGGAGCTCCCTGGGGGGCCAGGGGGGCCGGCCATGGCCAAAGGCACAGGACACCCTGCGACCACCGCCCCACACCTCGGCGAGCCCAGCAGTGAGTTCGGACCCCACAGCAACACCGGGGATGGCCCCGCGGGCCCCGCAGGGAACGCCCTGTGCCGGGGGGATCAGCTCTGAAGCCTCCCCGCGGGGCTGCCGGATGCTTTAGAGCCCCAAACCAGAACTTTCTCACCCCAAAAATGCCGTTCTGGGCTGCTGGAGGTTTGCATGGCCGGACAGAAGTCAGGTTTAAGGAGGGGCGGGCACGGCGCCACCAGAGTTTGGCCCGGGGTGGTGAAACACGCGGAGATTTATGTCCCTGATTTATGTCCCGGCTGATCCGACCGCTGCCACGGGAATTCTGTGGAGGTTTTGTTCCTGAAATCGCCGGCTCAGCGCCGAGCCCTCCTCAGTGCGGGAACCGGTGTGAGAGCGCTGGGAGCCGGCACGGGCCGTGCCCAGGGCTGGGGATGCCCCGTGCCCGCCCGCTCCTTCCCGCGCAAAAACCGGCGGGGACAGGACCGGCCTGACCCTTGTCCCCCTCCCGAGGCTGGCACACGGCCCCGTAACCCCTCCCGCGGGTGCTGCTGTCGTTTCCCTGATCCCAGCGGGTCCCAGCGGGTCCCAGAGCCACCCCCGGGACGTCCCCGCCGCCAACCCCGCTCGGGCATCGTCCCCGGGCCAGCCCGTGTCACCCATCACGACAGGCGACAGCGACAGCGGCCCGGGGTTGGATGGGTGTCACCTCCCGTCCCCGGCACGCCGGAAACGCCCCCGCGCTCCGGCCGGGTGGATCATCAAAGCCTCTCGAGGGTTGTTTCCCCGGCTCCCAGGACGTGCCCGAGCCGTGAGTTTCCCTCTCTCGCCCTCTCTTCCCGCGGCTCGGATGCGGGCTGAGGTGAGAAGGCGGCTCCGCCGTCCCCGAGCTCTGCCCCGTGCCCGGCACCCCGCGCAGCCCCGGCCGAGGGGCAACCCCGGCGCCCCGCCCCTCCCGGGGACAGCAGCAGCTCCCCGGGGACCCGCCAGCGGTGTCCCCCCGCGCCCCCGCTGTCCCAGCCGCGGTGAGTGGCTGTCACCTCGCTCCCCTCAGGGTCCCCGTACCTGCCCCGATGCCCGGCGACAGCCCCGGGCAGTGTCGCGCTGCTGCCGCCTCCGCCGCCGGGGCACTGCTGCCACCCGCCCTGCCCCACGCGGGGCCGTGGGGACAGCCCATGCCACACCTCCGCGGGGACCTGCCCGCCTCCCCTCCGGCCCGTCCCTGCCCCCGGCCGGGTCCCCTCTCCCCTCCCCTGCCCGGGTTTTTTGTCTCGGTTCGAGCCCAGCCGAGCTGCTGCCGCAGGAGCCCTTCCCGCGGGACCTGTCCGGGCGCCGCGACACGGGGACACGCTCAGGGCGTCCCTGCCACCATGCCAGGGGACAGCCGGGTGCTCCCAGACTGGGGCCCAGGGCAGGGTGGGCGCGGGGCAGGTTTGGGCAGCCCCGGGACTGGCCCGGGGTCACTGGGGAGCGCCGGTCCCCCCCGAGCCCCCCGGGCGTGGCAGCAGCTCGGGGGGGCCGGGCCGTGCCTTGGGGAGGGAGGAAGGCGGGAAAGGGGCCAGCGAGGAAGAGGAGGCCGAAGGCACAGAGGAGCAGCTCCGGGCGGTGCCAGCACCGGGGCTGTGGGCCCGGCTGGGGACAGAGGCCACCTCGTTAGTGACGCAGCTAATGAGGCCGGAGCCTGGTGTCCGACCGCACTCATCCTGCGCACCCGCAGTGGTCCCGCCATCGCCGTCATTACGTTAATTACTGCCTGCAATTAACCGCAGAGACCCGGAGGCGATCACCCAGCGCCGGCCGCACTGTCCGTAAAGCATTTACTGCACAGCCGGGAGCGGCTCCTGCCAGCGCCCTGAACGGTGCCTGCTGTCCCCGTGTCCCCCTGTCCCCATACATGTCCCCACACGTGTCCCCATGTCCACTTACGTGTCTGTGTGTTCTCCTAAGTGTACCCAGCTCCCCACACGTGTCACTGCATCCCCACGTCCCCATACACGTCCCTGTGTCCCCGTGTCCCTGTATGTGTCCTCGTGGGCCTGTGTCCCCATACATCTCCTCACATCCCCCTATTTCCACACATGTCCCCGTGTCCCTGTACATGTCCCCACGTCCCATGTGTCCCTATACATGTCCCCACGTCCCATGTGTCCCCATGTCCCCGTACATATCTCCACGTTCCCCTATGTGTCCCCATATTCCCATTCTGGGTGACACTGGCAGCGTCTGACCTGCAATGGGGACAGATTTGGGCACATTCCCACCCTGAGGTCGCTCCTCAGCTCTCAACAAAGGGAAAAACCCTCAAAGCCTCTCCCAGGCTTTGCCCCAGGGGCTGGTGCTGAGCCAAAGGGCCGAGCTGTTTGTTGTTCATTGTCCCGCAGGGCTGGTGACACAGGTTTGAAATAAAGCTCAGGGGCTGCTCAGGGGGCTCCAGCCCCAGGGGAGAGGTCCGGGCACAGCGAGCAGGGCGGCAGGTTTGGGTTTGAAGGTGTGAGCAGGGGCCAGAGGGGAGAGAGAGCAGAGACCACAGCCGGGCCGGGGGGGAGTCACGGATCCGGGGCTGGGTGGGGTCGGACGGGACTTAAAGCCCAATTCATTCCACCCCCAGCCCTGGGCAGGGGCACCTTCCACTCAGCCGGGTGCTGCAGCCTCCTTCCTTCCTTCCTTCCTT